>OX457047.1:30401947-30491947 GCA_949752735.1 Lumbricus terrestris
AGAGACTCAAGTCACCGTGACAGTTGTGGTGATCTGCATCGTCTACATGATTTTGACGGTTCCACTCTGCATCTACTACACAATGGTCTTCAAAAATGAACAGGTTCGTTTACAAATAGCCTCTGGAAAATTTATCTGGGTCCCGCTGACAGGGTTACCCCAGCCGATTTAAGAAATCGCCGCCGGTTATTTAAATTAATTATCAAAACCATTCAGTTTTAACTAGTTAACTTCAACACACAATTAGACACAGTGCAAGTCTACTTCCAACATAATTCTGAGACATCAGTGTGTTGCCTACGTGTACTGTCAGGTAGGCCTATGCACAGAGCGGGCTGCAGGCCTATAAGTTGGAAGACGGAAAGTAAAACCGTCAGGGATTGATAGCCAATCAGTTACTGCTCAATTTGCTTTAAAAATGGAGATAATAGCACAATTGTTACGGATAGTTGTTCCAGTATCTGAATATGAACTGAACTATTTATTGAGAACATCCAGCAATTGGTTCTAATGGTGAGATAACTCCTCTGTGGCTGGACATGTCTAACATGATTATGCGTGTATACATTCAAACATAAATAATTCAGAAAGTTGTTGTAGCCTATTCTAATCTGTTCGATTAGAAGAATTCACAATAATCTACAGCGTGACATGGGTAGAGAGAGGTCTTGCTTCACCACAACAATTCTAGTCGCATTCTTTGGGAGTATAGGTCTAATGTCTTCCTAACCAAGCGAGACGGATATAGTTATTAGAAGTCCAGACTGCACTACAATACGGTATAAAAGATAAGGATGAATTTTAAAACAATACAATAGAGAAGGAGTCTAATATGACATAGAAGTAAGCAAGCAGTGCTGACCAAAACTTCCAGCCTTTTCGGTAGGCCTATAGCCTACTTGCTCTGAAATAATTATTTCCAATGTGGTCCTTATACTACTCCTTAGTACCTTTCAGGTGAAGAGCTGCATGTCGACGCGCGGACACCCAGGAATTTGACCGATTTTACTTAGGGTGTAAGAGAACTGATTAATTGTTTATATGGGCCGGTTCCCTTTTATCCGGAATGGATTTTCCGTGCATGTGCGGAAACAGGGCATCATCGAGTTTTTTCAAAATTAAGAAAATGGTGATTAGCGCTAAACTATTCAAAGATATCTTCAAGTTCATGGCTCATTATCTTAACCATGCATATAAAGTGGCAGGGTAAAAATTGCCGGGGGATGTGGGAGTTCAACCCCTAAGTCTTTTTAGGATGACACGTTAAAGTATCCAATGCCACGATTCTAGGATGATTGATCACCGGACGGTTGATCACCGGACGGTTGATCACCGGACGATTGATCACTGCGGACGTTTGATCATCGACCAATTGATCACCGGACGATTGATCACCGGACGATTGATCACCGGTCTAGTGGTCACTACAATTTATTTACTGAGGATGAAAGAAAAATGTCGTAATTACCGCTAATAAAGATAGGCCTAAACATCGTCGGCTTCTGTTAATTCTTAAATATACACACAGCAAATAGCACATCAGAATAAGCACGCATCTGTTTATCTGATTAGTTAGCAGTTTAATAACGCTTGCCGTTTCAGTATATTTTCACATTTCACTTCTTATAATTTCATTACAAATTAAATCATTATGTGGTAGATTGAACCTGTCATATCGTTTCATACAAATGTTTATCTTTACTAGCGGTAATTACGACATCTTTTTTCATCCTCAGTTAATAAATTGTAGTGACCACTAGACCGGTGATCAATCGTCCGGTGATCAATCAGCATTCTCTGTTGTGTTTCTACAATTCTCATATATACTGTAGAGCGGTACGTAGGGTTACATAATGTAACACGCATATAGATTCATTCATTCACGCATACATAAAGACACACAACTATACAAGCCAACAAGCCATACAAACCAACTCTCAGAGTGTGACTGGAGGGTCATGGACGCCGACCATGCACTTACTTTCAAATCTGAACGCCGCCTATTGGGTCAGCACAGCCTGAGAAGGTAGAGGCGGCCCGCACTTCTTGATTTACACTTTAAAGTTTAAGCATACTGAACAGGGCTGCTTTCAAGGAATTTTTAGAACTGCACAACTCCTTCTTTCCTTTCACATCTTCTATGGTAAATTAATTCCAATCGGAGGACAATGACCTTTTTCAACTAGTTTTAACTGCAGAGAAGTGCTTCTACAACTGCACAAATCCATTTAGAACTGCACATTTTGTGTACAACTGCACGTTAACAAAGCCCTGATACTGAAGCCAACAAACATGCAGATGGCTTTTGTTTGCAGTTTACCTGTATGAGCCCTTTGTTCTGCCTCGTCGGGACCATAATCGACATGGTCTGGTCGTGCAGCTACGGAACAACGTTTTTCCTCTACGTCCTCACATCCGCTGGATTCCGCCGACAACTGCGACATCTCTTCGGATGCGGACGATGTTGCTGCTGCTGCTGTTGTGACACGTTGCGATCAAATGAACCCTTTGGATCCGCATCAGCTGAAATAGGAGGAGATAGAGGAGGGATTTCAGAGAGTCAAGCTACAATGGAAGAAGAATTGAGCGTCAGCGTTATCACCGGTTGTAACAGCAGCAGCAGTACCACGACTCCAACAAGTGACCAGAGGTCGCCAAAGATGCCCGATCGAATTGAAGAATGTACGAGACTTTAAGGGACATGCACACTGAGATTTGTTTCCCACTGGCGTGTCGATAGTCAGGGCCGGTGTCGCGTGACAGAGTCTCCCCCTAAAAGTCTTCCCCCGGAGACTCTATTTCGAAACAGATTCCCCGGAGGATCTGTTTCAGAATAGAGTCTCCCCCGGAGACTTTACTCTGAAATAAAGTCTCCGGGTGAGAGAATATTTCATCCCCTGTCGAAACAAAGTCTCCCCCTGGAGATTTTATTTCAACGCGCGATTCGATACAGTCGCATCATATTTAACTATACCAAAATATGTCTGAAAGTTTGTACGTCTGTTTGAATATTCTTTTGAAACAATTTGGCAGACGTTCTCTTGCGAATTTGTAGGTCAACGCGACTGTTTTCAACTCACAACTCACTTTAATACCCGAGAAACGGACATTTTAAAATTCGATGTGGTGATTATTACCGCAAAATTAAGACGCTCATTCACCGTTATATCACGGCGCCATTGCTGTTGACATCATCTCGCTTAACGGAGGCGTAGCCAAGCATGGGTTTAAGCGGAATCACAATAATAATAAAAAGAATGATAGTATGATCACCGCAAAATAAGAAAAACATAATGACAGCAATCATGAATAATAAATATCGTCTCGTATCTGAACATTTATATAGAGCGCTCATCGCAGTATGAACTATACAGAGGCAATCTCGGTGAATAAACACAAGGGAAAGATTTTATGAGAATTCTTTCAAGATGACAAAGAGCAGACCCAGACAATAACTGCCCGTAGGGGAGGGGGGTCATTCAAAGTAGGGTGTATGGTCATATTATTATCTCATATATATATTTTTAGTAAGTTTGTGTGTTTGTTTGATTGTTTTTTGTTTGTTAGCTATGCACGGTCACAGTTCTTCGCAGGGAGGTCGGAGTCGACCCGACAAAGGTCATTGGGGAGTCGGCGAATCTCTGCCAACATGGGACCAAGAAAGGGGAGACCCTAATTTTGTCTACTTTTTCAGCCGTTGCCATGCATGGTTTCACACTTATTCATCTGAAACGTTTCAGCTACACAGATTTTTACACAGGCCACCTCGCCTCCACCAAACACACACCTCGGCCCAGGGCAGAGGTGTGTGTTTGGTGGGGGGAAGAGAATTTTGTTCTCGAAAACCAAAATTTCACGGGTGGTGTACCGGTGGAGGTCGGAGTGTGGTGGGGTGTCGTGTGTTGGTAGGGTGGGGATGGGGGATTGGTGGAAGAAAATATTTTCGGGAGGGAGGAAGGGAGGGATTGGCCGGGAACGGCCGAATCCTAAAATTCCCGGGCAACGCCGGGTACCCCAGCTAGTTAATAATAATATTATTGGTTCGTCAAAATTATTTCCATCAATCCAACTTCTATTTCATTAAGAATTGTTTTCGTCAATTCAGCTCCTATTTCATCAAGAATTATTTTCATGATTTTATCACGAAATGCTTTAAATAATCATTCTAGGTTTTATTTAATGAAGAATTCTTTTCATCCATCCACTTTTGCTGATTGATCACTGTTTTCATCAACACAGTACATATTTGCCATTGACCTTTAATGTCTTAACAACTGTCAACTAAAGTTGGCCTACCTGGTTGAGACCATAGTAGACCTAGGCCTATTCGTACAGTGACGTTAGGCCTACGTAGGCCTAATTAACTACGGGATTAAAAACATGAAATTATTTCCACAACGTACCGTATATTGCTAGCATTGAAAGTCTCTGAAAAAATATAGGCCTAAAAGGATTATTCATCATTTATCATTCTTTATTTCCTGTATAGTCTATTATAACATATCGCTTAAGCTGAGTTTTGGCTCCTGGAAATTATTTGCGGTAGAAGTTGATTAATAAAAAATAAATCGATAATCTATCGCTCTAGCGTTCTAAATTATTCGCCTGGCGGAGCATTATTAGGTCTTTTTTCACGAATCCCACTTCTACCTTGGCATGAATGCGTTTTATCAATCCAGCTTCTAATTGCATTTTTCATCGACCGATTCAGCTTCTATTTGAAAAGCAATTATTTTCATGAATCCAGCTTCACTTGATGAAAGAATCTATTCATCGATCCCTCCCCTATTTAAGTGGAAATACTTTCACCAATCCGACTTCTATTTAGCAGGAATTATTTTCGCCAATCCATCCAATGCTGAATGATATTATTTAGAACGCTACGGTGATATATTACCAAGAATTCTTGCTCAAATAAAATGGATTGATGGAGGTAAATCTTGTTTAAATTGAGGTTGGATTGATGAAAATAGTCCTTTCTTAAATGGAAGCTCCATGACGAGAACATTTTAAAACCTAGGCCTACTAACTTACAGAGTAAGCTTAGAATTTAATGTATTATAGTCCAGGGCTGTCCAACCCGCGGCCCGCGGGCCATGATCCGGCCCGCCGACTGGTTCCATCCGGCCCGCCAAGACTTCCTGAGAAGCCTAAAATTTAGGGCCTAAAATTCCTAAATATTGCAATTTTTCATGTCTTAAGTCTTAAGACTAAAATTATGAACCGCATACTAATAGCCAAGTGCGGTCTCTGAATCTCCCGTAATTCCTTGCTTCACCTAACATGAAGTTTTCAGTAAATGTAATAGCTCTTTGGTAATGACTCATAAGTCTTATTCCTTATCAAAGGAAAATGGCGGCTAGCGATAGCAGAAAACGAAAAATCGATTTTGAATGTAGAACTTTTAAAACGTCTTGGACGGAGGAATATTTCGTTGTTGAGCATTTGGGCAGTGTAATCTGCGTGATTTGCAATGAAACGATATCAGTAAATAAGGAATATAATATTAAACGACATTATTCCACGAAACATGCTGCTAAGTTTGACTGTCTTTCCGGGCAAGTTCGAAGCGACCGAGTGAATTCTTTGAAGCAAAACCTAACGGAACAACAGAAGTTTTTCAAAGTTGCAAATAGTAACTCTGAAACCGCAACAAAGGTCAGTTTTTGTATAGCTGAAGCTATCGCAAAGAGAGGAAAACCGTTCTCAGATGGCGAATTTATTAAAGACTGTCTGAGGATGTTTATTAATGCCACAGCGCCAGATAAATTGTCTGTAGTAGAAAACACAAGTCTTTCGCATCAAACCATAGCAAGACGGGTTGATGACCTGGCTTCGAACATCCAGGAAAATCTTATTCGGCGACTTGATGAGTGCATATTTTACAGTTTAGCACTCGATGAGAGCACAGATTTAAGCGATACAGCTCAACTAGCAATCTTTGTTAGAGGAGTCACAAAACGTTTCGTTGTTGTTGAAGAACTGCTTGACCTCTGTCCAATGAAGGACACAACAACTGGAAAGGATATTTTCGCTGAAGTAAAATGTGTTTTGGCAAAATTCGGTCTTCCTGAGGGTAAGCTTTGTGGCTTAACAACTGATGGAGCCCCTTCCATCATGACAGGCAAGTACAATGGATTTGTAACATTAATGACGAAATCAGTTACTCAAGATGTCATCACACATCACTGTATTATTCACCAAGAACAACTGTGTGCTTGTAGCGATATCCTTGATCCCACCCATACGTTCTTACCCTGCTATACATATTGTTGAATGTTAATTACACATGTTAAGTTAGGAAGAGGCCCTAGTTAATGATTAATTAATGATTTGATTCAGAACTTTCACATTGCTCTGTTTAATTAATTAACCAGTACTAGAACCAGTACTTAGGGGCAAAAATATATATTAAACAGGGGCAAACATTTCGAGATATAGCAACATTCGGTCAGTCAGCCAATGGGAGGCGAACAAAAGGATCGTCTGCTACGCCTGCGCAAAGAGCATCTAGGGAGGCTGGAGAAGAAGGACGTAATGGCGGAGGTTTGAGCGATCGCAAGAAGTTGGTAATTGTTGTCGAACATTATCGTGTGATTTCGTGACATTCGGGACGATTGGAAGCCGAATAACGAACGCTTAGTGTCCTAAGGTGTGGACTATAATGAAGGTCAACGAGCATAACGTACGATCGATATAGCGCTGTACTTACCGGTAAGAGCGTGTATGCGTTGCAGTTTACAGCGTATACCTTAGATCAACGAAGTTACATCTCGTGACATTGCGAAACGATAAATAATCTACAGAGACTACTTCGAACAGTAAATGAAAGTCGTAGTAGTTGGTAAATACGATAAGGAATAGAAACTGTTCAAACAGTAAGCAGCGACCGCAAAGAAATTCAACATTTGAGAAGAAAAGTCCGATGATAATCCACAACCGAGAAATGAAGCCAACAGCCTGGAGATCATCCATTGATGAGAGTACGATGAAGACTGGCCGGTGGTGAATAACTACAAGACCTAAAGAATGCTACGTGGGAGGGTAGATATTAAAATTATATCCCTCAAATTACTGTAATCAGTACTGGTTTTAGGTAAGGCTATTTAATAGAAGATTGTGTTAAATCAAACATTATCCCAAACCCTTAGAGAAAGGTTTTGTGTGCTGTACATGTTGACATATATTAATATTCATATGCTAATATTATTTTTATATAAAACATTCGACTTGTTGATTGGTGACATATAGGTCAATAACCTACATTACAGCGAATAGGAATATAGCATGCAAATGAGTAACTTGAACTCAGTTCTGGGTTCTGGAATATAATTCCACTCAAACTATTGAGCCGTAGTGTGGTCTTAGCATTCCGTTACAAAACTGGGGGCTTCGTCCGAGGGATCTAGAACAATTTTAGACTGTAAATCTAAGGGATCTAAGAAGTATTAGATTGCATAGTTTAATTACGATAGAAATTAGTTTGACTCACGTGTGTATAAGCTTCAAGCGCCGTTTGAATATTAATTAGGTGTGACGTAGCTGGTAGTTCAATTATACTGACTGTTATTGGTTGACAAAGAGGTCAGGTCTAAGGTTGAACTGATTCACCGCGAAAATTTAAATAGCGCTTTAGAAAATTTTCTAGCGCAGAATTGTCTATAAGATAATTAAACTTTGACAAATGGCGGCGGAATTCGCAAAGTGGATTAAAGTTGGATCGGACCTTGGTTATTCGGATCAAGGGCTTAGGGATTTTGTCAGAGAGAGACAAGAAGAGATCCAAGCTGACAAGAGACGTCAAGAAGAGATAGCTGACAAAATACGCGAAGAAGAAATAGCTGACAGGAGACGTCAAGAAGAGATAGCTGACAAAATACGCGAAGAAGAAATAGCTGACAGGAGACGTCAAGAAGAGATAGCTGACAAAATACGCGAAGAAGAGAAACGAGAAGCTGACAAACGACGTAATGAGGAATTAGAGTTACGAAAGCTAGAGATGGAAGAAAAGAGGAGTTCTGAAGAGAGAGAAGCCAATCTGAAGAGGATTGAATTAGACAACCAGAAAACGATTAGACTTAAAGAACTGGAACAAGAAAGACGACAAGGCGATAGAGATGATTGGATTGGAAATGGTTATAATAGGGAAACCAGTGGACAGAATAATAATGCCAAGAATGTGAAGATGCCAGTATTTAGGGAAGACAGAGATTGTCTTGATGCTTATCTACTACGCTTCGAGAGGACCTGCATGGCATATGAAGTCCCAGAACGAATGTGGGCATTAACACTAGTGAAATCCTTAGACGGAAAAGCATTGCAAGTTTTCGAGAGGTTGGAAGTAGATGAAGCACAAGATTACAAGAAATTAAAAGAGGAACTGTTGAAACGATTCCAGCTCACGGAAAATGGGTATAGAAAAAAGTTTCGCTCTTCTAAACGTGACACAGATGAAACTGTAACTCAGTATGTTGAGAGATTGAGACGATATTTGAGGCAGTGGTTGTCAATGGCCGGATTCAAGAATGATTATAAAGGGCTAGAGACACTGGTATTGCGTGATCAGTTCTTAGTAACATGCGATGATGAGATGAGATGCTTTCTCAAAGAGAAGGGAAAGGTAAATCTGGAAACATTACTAGAACAGGCACAGAATTATGTGGAGGCTAGAGAAATTAGCGAGAGGAAGTGGACACCTATTCACAAGGAAAGGGACACTGAACCGGAAGGTCGTTCAAGAGAATTTGCAAGGAGTAATAGTGAGAATAGAAGTAGTAGTCTAGGACGGAACAGGAACAGAGAACAGGACAGGTACGAAGATAGAGGTCGGTTCAAAAATGAATGGGATTTCAGGAATAGTAAACGGAGGGAAGTTGGTAGAGAAGATCCAAGAGGAGGCTGCTTCCATTGTGGATCTACGTTACATTATGCATCAAAATGCGATAAGATGGGACCAGGCGCAAGGTCACATACGGTCGCCACTATGCAGTGTTTTGAAGATAGAGAAGAGGAAGATGTGGAACATGAGGTTACCATATCGTGCTATGAAGCTGAAGGAGCAGAAACGATGGGGGCTTATACGAGCATGGCGTTGGTGAATGGGAAACAGGTGAAGGCACTAAATGATTCGGGTGCAACATGTGTTGCCATTAGAAAGGGCTTAGAGAAACCTTACCAGTATACTGGACGTAAAATGGTTTGCAGATTTGCTAATGGAACCAAAGTAAAATACCCAACAGCTCTGATTGACATCAAAAGTAAAGAATTTGAAGGGAAAGCAGAGGCATTAGTGATAAAGAACTTGGTCAAAGAGTTGATAGTAAATCCCGGTTTATTGGAGAAGAAACCAAAAGGAATTGGGTTTACAAATGAAATCAGGGTCAAAGACGTTGGAGTGAGTACCCATGAGGATGATGTCACAAGGGGCGATGCTAGTAAGGAGGTAGTCACTGGTGATGTCGAGGAGACAGTGCATAAAAAGGTGACGTTCAAAGAAGATTATTTGCTAAAAGGTGAACGTGACACACTTGAAGATAAGATGGATGGTGGTCTGGACGCAGCATTTAGGTTCAATACCATAGAGCAGTCGAAGGCAGAGGGGCCTGTGAAAGGGATATTAGCCGGGTACGGTACACGTACACACGACAAAGATAGAAAAGAGCGAAAAGGTGAAACAGTAAAGAAGACCTTTAGAAATAAACCACTAAGATTGGTAGAAACACATGATAGATACTTAATCACGGGCAGAGACAGTGAGTTAAGTGACAGTCGTAGAAATCAGAGTAAATGTTGGAAAGAAAGAGTAGACTGGAGAAAGGAAGAGAACAGAAATAAGCGAAATGTGAACCAGTCTAGGAGATCGAATGAATGGAGATACGGTGAGTACGAAGAGAGTCCAAATGTGGATGGTAGAGATATAAGGTGGAATAGGAGGAACACATACAGAAATAATTGGAGAAATAATAGACCGTGGTACAGAGAAGAACCAGCTGATCAGTCTGGAGGAATACAAAATAAGAGTTATGGAGGTTACAATGATATGAATAGGTGGAGAAGTAGGTCATGGAATGACAGAGAAAGGTCATATCCTAAAGGTAGTGTTAGGTATAGGGCTAACGAAAATGTGAGTGTAAGGAGTTTTGAGGAAAAGTAATATGAAGGACGAGCTGTCCAAAGAAAAGCAGAAGTCCTGCAAACAGAAGTTAATAGTAGTAAGTATAGAATAGTTAAGTAAGTAGATATGTAAATATAATACATTATGAGGTTAAGTTGAGTTATTGTTGAAGGTAGGTTAGCGAGTTATGTTGAGTAGAAGGAAAATAAATAAGATAGGATCAGACCAAAGGAAGAGACTGTCGACAAGACAAAGCAGATGCCTAAACCGAGAAATAAGAAATAAACAAGGAAGAATGCCAAGATAACAGTCGAATGGAATGATGATCTAGAGACATCATTTCAGAATTTAAAGAATGCTTTATAAGAAGCACCGATATTGAAACTACCTGAGATTGGTGTGGAATTCACTTTGAGAACGGATGCGTCCAATACGGCGATGGGATGTGTGCTAATGCAGAGTCATGATGGGGTTATGCATCCAGTGGCTTATGCAAGCAAGAAATTTAGTGAGAGTGAAAAGAACTATTCTGTGGAGGAGAGAGAGTGCCTGGCGATGGTTTGGGGGATTAGAAAGTTCAACCGCTACCTGTATGGCCAGGAATTTGTGGTAGAGACTGACCACTTAGGACTGCAATACTTAAAGACTGGTAATATAAGAAATGCTAGAGTAATGCGCTGGTACCTAGTGCTTCAGAACTACAGCTTTAGAGTTAGATACCTCAAAGGTAGCGACAATGTAGTGGCTGACTATTTAAGCCGAGGATTAGAGTAAGTAGAATTAGACATGTAGTTAAGAGGATCAGTGTAAATGCAATGTAAATTAAAAGTATAGGTACGGTAAAGGTGATACAGTTTGAATTATCACAATAAATGTTAAATGTTGATGTTGAGTAGAATGTTGCATAACTACGTAGCTAATATAAGTGCTAGTGTAGATGACTGAGTAGTAGTAGTGTTGTAAGAAGTATGGATAGTTTAATAAGGATATTGAAAAGAAAATTTGTAGCAAATTTTAATTTGTGGGGGATTGTTGTAGCGATATCCTTGATCCCACCCATACGTTCTTACCCTGCTATACATATTGTTGAATGTTAATTACACATGTTAAGTTAGGAAGAGGCCCTAGTTAATGATTAATTAATGATTTGATTCAGAACTTTCACATTGCTCTGTTTAATTAATTAACCAGTACTAGAACCAGTACTTAGGGGCAAAAATATATATTAAACAGGGGCAAACATTTCGAGATATAGCAACATTCGGTCAGTCAGCCAATGGGAGGCGAACAAAAGGATCGTCTGCTACGCCTGCGCAAAGAGCATCTAGGGAGGCTGGAGAAGAAGGACGTAATGGCGGAGGTTTGAGCGATCGCAAGAAGTTGGTAATTGTTGTCGAACATTATCGTGTGATTTCGTGACATTCGGGACGATTGGAAGCCGAATAACGAACGCTTAGTGTCCTAAGGTGTGGACTATAATGAAGGTCAACGAGCATAACGTACGATCGATATAGCGCTGTACTTACCGGTAAGAGCGTGTATGCGTTGCAGTTTACAGCGTATACCTTAGATCAACGAAGTTACATCTCGTGACATTGCGAAACGATAAATAATCTACAGAGACTACTTCGAACAGTAAATGAAAGTCGTAGTAGTTGGTAAATACGATAAGGAATAGAAACTGTTCAAACAGTAAGCAGCGACCGCAAAGAAATTCAACATTTGAGAAGAAAAGTCCGATGATAATCCACAACCGAGAAATGAAGCCAACAGCCTGGAGATCATCCATTGATGAGAGTACGATGAAGACTGGCCGGTGGTGAATAACTACAAGACCTAAAGAATGCTACGTGGGAGGGTAGATATTAAAATTATATCCCTCAAATTACTGTAATCAGTACTGGTTTTAGGTAAGGCTATTTAATAGAAGATTGTGTTAAATCAAACATTATCCCAAACCCTTAGAGAAAGGTTTTGTGTGCTGTACATGTTGACATATATTAATATTCATATGCTAATATTATTTTTATATAAAACATTCGACTTGTTGATTGGTGACATATAGGTCAATAACCTACATTACAGCGAATAGGAATATAGCATGCAAATGAGTAACTTGAACTCAGTTCTGGGTTCTGGAATATAATTCCACTCAAACTATTGAGCCGTAGTGTGGTCTTAGCATTCCGTTACAAAACTAAAGTTTTAGAAATGAAAGATGTTATGGAGAAAGTTGTCTCAACGGTTAACTTCATACGATCACGAGGTCTCTGTCATAGACAGTTTCAAGCCTTTCTTGAGGAAGTTAAATCAGATCAAAAGGATGTGATCTATTTCACCCAAGTTCGCTGGCTGAGCAGGGCAGCCACGCTAAAAAGATTTTGGTTACTACAGGAAGAAATAAAATCTTTTCTTTCAAGCAAAGGAAAAGAAGTCAGCTTCTTGAATGACAATTTATGGTTAAATGATTTGGCATTTTTGGTTGATGTCACACAATTTCTGGCTGATTTGAATGTCAAACTTCAGGGAAAAGATCAGTTGGTTCACAAAATGTATGCACATGTGTGTGCATTTACTCAAAAGTTGCAGCTCTTAAAAACACAGATGAGCTTGAAAAAAGTTGTGCATTTCCCAACACTGTTCACCAGGTCTGCTGAAACAGTGAACCATGCCAAGTACTCTGAATTACTTACACGCCTCCTGGATGCATTTACAGAACGATTCAGAGATTTCAAATCACATAATGACAACATGAAGCTATTTGGAGACCCATTTGGAACTGATCCTTCTGGTGTTCCCGAAACATTTCAAATGGAACTTATTGACATTCAGAACGACAGTGACACAAAGAGAGCTTTCAAAGAGCATGACTTATTAACATTTTACAGACAGTATGTGTCTCCAGAGACTTTTCCAAATCTGTCTAATCTTGCACTTAGATATATTGCACTGTTTGGCAGTTCATATTGTTGTGAACAACTGTTCTCAAGAATGGCCAATATTAAAACAGAATCAAGATCAGTTCTAACCGATGGACACTTAACTGGACTACTTAGGATAGCTGCATCAACAGTTGATGCTGATATAGAATATGTGTGTAAACAAAAACAATGCCAAATATCTCATTAACACAAAGAAGCTATTCAAGAATCAAGAAAGATGTTATGAAGTCTCTGAACAGTTATGACTGCAATGTGAATATATGTATAATTATGTCACTGTAAAATTATAAATATATGACATACTCGTAAGTCAATGAGACCAAGAAGGCGAATAGACTTGCTTGCTTTTACGAAATTATATCTTTGGAGACTTTGGCCCTCCGAGTCTTAGAAAATTGGCCATGTGGCCCTCTGCCTGAAAAGGTTGGACACCCCTGTATTATACTAAAGGGCGTAATTGTAGCATAGGTATAGCACCGCTGGGATGTCTGTCACTTATCTGAGTAGCCTAACTTGAAGAGGCGTTATATAAATTTCTGAAATAAAACAAATAAATATGCAGGCTACCGATGGATTTAATTAATAAATGGGCATACGCCTAACTATTAATTAGATCCATGGGTAATCTATTTGACCCTAATCACTCCGCTGTGCTTTTATGACATAAGTGGCCCGACATCCCGTGATGCTAAGCCTATATAGACCTAACTATGCTACAATTACGCCCATTAGTATAAAACATTTAAGCTTACTTCATCACATTCTCATTATAACTTCAAATTTAGTAATGTCCAATTCCACTAATGTACACATATTCATTTATTTAAGAAAACATACACTAAGTCTGGAAATATAGGGGGCGATTTTTAGTGGGGGAGACTCTGCATCGTAGAGGGGGTGATTCTATTTCGATGGGGGAGACCTTGTTCCGATACGGAGTCTCCCCCCCCCGGAGACTCTGTATCAGTAAGGGGAGACTCTGCTTCGGGGGAGACTTTATTTCGTGACACCGGCCTTAGCCCAAATGGCGCCCTAGGCAAGGCATCCATCCCCAGACAAAGCATACATTTGGCTACCCGACATAGGATGGTCCTACATTTGGTGCTCTTAGATTCCCACTTAATTGTTCAGCCCACGTCAGAATCTAAAGATGAATTAGAGCTCAACTGAGCAATTTATTGTATTTTTTTAATTAGTACACTGAAGGCTGGATAATATTAATTTTTGCGGAGATTGTCTTTAAGTAACAAAAATATATAAATACACTTTTGTGGATATGGCGCCCCTTTGATGGAAATGGCGCCCTCTAGAACTTGGCGCCTATGCAACCGCCTGCTTTGCCTATGCCTAGGCCCTGCTTCAAACCTTCAGCTACTGCTCTTTCCTCAACGTCATCTTTACTAGAATATTTATTTGAATCGGAATAAAGGGCAGGCCGGAATGTTGTAATCTCGTCTTTATATTCAGCATGGCCAACTTCCATTTCATGCATATCAGTTCTTGCACTATCGAAATTGAGCGTCACGAATTTTGAATTAGGCCTACTAGCTGCATGGGCGCTAACATTGACAGATAGAGTAGTCTATGTTTTGTCTAATTGATTTGAAACCGACCCGTGTTGTCAGGGATGCCAGTCTGAATTTTGGAAAAGGTCAGATCCGGTCGGAAAATGGCCAGAAAAGGCTAGATTGACGATTTCCTGTAAAATACATGGATTTGTCCAATTTTCCGTCTTGAAATTTCTGACGACTTTTTTTAAGTCGTCCGATGACTAAAATCTGCTCTCTTTTCCTTCTCAAGAAATTTCTGATGACCTTCTTTTTTAGTCTTTTGCTCCAAAATTTTGCAATTTTTGGTCCAAATTCACAAAATGTGCGATTTTTTTCATGCATTTTGTGCATTTTCAGTTTAAATTTTTTTGGCAAAAAGTCCAAAAACCGCCGTGAGAAAAATAGACTAGATCCTGAACAAAAGAACCTAGAAACCTAGACAAGATCGAAAATACCTGGGTCTAGGTGGAAAAAGCTAGGAGTGTCATCCCTGCGTATTGTCTTTTTAGTCAAACTTCTGTAGCCTATCCTGTGTTTTCTTACGACTTAATTTGGGCATCCGATAACTGAAATCATAGGGTTTGATATAATTTAATTTTAATGAATATTATCCAGCCTTCAGTGTACTAATATCATCCAGCCTTCAGTGTACTAATTAAAAAATATCCTTTACCCTCTGACCCTCATAGCTGACACCTGCAGAAACCATGATGCGGGGGAAAATATTGACTCTCTCGACCAAGAGACGGCTTGGCTGGATATCGGCTGTTTTCCTTCTTCGCCCAGACGTGGTTGTTTTGATTATTAATGATTATTAATGATTATCAATGATTATTAATTAATTTGATTGATGTGAAAGATCTTTTTTCATCGGTGAAGAAACCTAATTATGACACACTGCAGACTAGAGTATGCAAAAATATGATTTTCTATTCTGTGAATGCCGTGTTCAGTTGAAAAAATGCAGTTCTTTCCTCTGCCTGATGTGATGGTCACAAGTATAAAGATACTGACTTAAAATGTTCAAATAATATGCAGAAATATGTTACGAATAAGAATGAAAATATTTGTAAGAACATATTTAGCGGGTTTTGAGAAATTGCAAATTTTGTAATGGAATTTTTTTGGCCACACCCTATAGCCTATAGGCATACTCGCATTGTTATGCAATCCTTTTATTTGCTTGCATAACAACACGGTAAACATGGATGTATCAGGATATACATGTGTTGTTAGGGAATTGAATGAAATATATTTTGCCAGCTAATGTTTTGAAGTTGTTCAGAGCCTGCGTGCAGTTAAATTGAGAATGCACCAGATCCAAACTTAGAACTGCTAGACCCAATAAGGCACTTATTTGGCAGCGCACACGAATAGGCTCTAAATAGTCACTTGAAGCTTTCTGGTGAAAAATGAAACAATAATTCAACTGTGATTGAGAATCTTAATGTTTTTTCAAGGGTAGAGAGAGAGAGAGAGATCAAAAGCGATAGATTGAATCAGAATTCAATTACCTCCATTGATTAAAAAAATTAGCAGCTCAGATCTGTGTGGTTAATCAAGATTCAAACAATCTAAGTCTTCTAGGACTCGTAGCTATGATGATGATGATGATGACGATGACGATGACGACGACGACGACGATGATGATGATGATGGTTCTCTGTCCGAAGGCAGGTTCATTGGCTTTACGCCCCTGGGAATGAGATGAGTGATTTGGTTTCCCGTTGCCTTCCCCACAGACAATGATGGGTAAGCAACTCGCCCAAGGTCGCTCCACAGGAGTTTGCGCCCCTGCGTCCCATATGTGCTAGCCCGAGATATCTAAATCTCTGAATGTCAACTCCCGGCCTGGGGCTTGAACCGCAGTCCGTTGCAACCAACAGACGAATGCCGCTCCCGCTTACCGGTGTAGCTAACTAGGCCAGTGCGTAGCTATAAAGGTTGCGCAAATATACGAAACTGCATGCAGCGTAAAGCTCTTAATGAGCTATTGGAGAAGATTAGTGGCGCAGTACACCTATGGGTTGGCTCATAAAG
The DNA here is from genome assembly GCA_949752735.1 of Lumbricus terrestris. Lineage (NCBI taxonomy): Eukaryota > Metazoa > Annelida > Clitellata > Crassiclitellata > Lumbricidae > Lumbricus > Lumbricus terrestris. The sequence goes on from OX457047.1 coordinate 30,418,594, forward strand.
ATGCGTTGATGGGCTGATGGGGGAAACAACGTTTGGTTCTCAGTCTTTGACAAAAGAGCAATTTGTAACTTTCGTCTCAACGCGTGACGACAATATAAGTTATATTTCCGAGCTGTGTTAGAGATCAGTTTCCGAGTTCGGTCTGGATACATGTGCCTATGGTAGGGCACGGTTATCTGGATACATGTGCATATGGTAGGGCACGGTTATCTGGATACATGTGCATATGGTAGGGCACGGTAATTTGAATACATGTGCCTATGGTAGGGCACGGTAATCTGGATGCATGTGCTTATGGTAGGGTACGGTAATCTGGATACATGTGCTTATGGTAGGGCACGGTAATCTGGATGCATGTGCTTATGGTACGGTAAGGTAATCTGGATACATGTGCTCAGGGGCTTCTATCCCCCCTAAGCAACCGGGCGCAATCCATTTTCTTCCCCCCTTTTTCTGGACCGGCCTTCCTCTATGTATGCAATAATTGCAATATAATGCAATCCAGCGCATGCCCTCCTCTAGTGTGGGAATGAAGGTTTGTTTGGGGAGGGACAAACGAGCATCCAGCAGACGATCGCCGAAGCATGTGTAGCGCCGAGAAGAGACCTGGTATGGGGAAAGAATGTGTCCCTCCTCATAAGAAATTTTTGCGATTTCCGCATTGCAATTTCAGCATTTTAAGCTGTCCTCTTAGCAAAATTACTCTACTGTTTCAGTGGAGGAATTGCTGCCAAAATTGGGCAGCCATATGTTTTGCGCCTCTGATCACTGTGCACTCCAGAGGCGTTACATAAATTTTTAGAGCACAATGCAATACAATAAAATACAATGTAGGTCCTACATTGTAAGCCCACGTAATAATAATGTTGCTTTACTAAGTGTTCAAGGACAAAATTTGACTGTCTGAAATTTGAAAGATTAGGCCTACATATATTGGAGAGAAGCCATTTAGTTGTGCAAAATAGTATTTTGTATTAACATTATTTTTTCAATTATAATAATGATTGTATTATTTATTAAAATAGTAAAAACATAATTATAATCATGTAATAGGAAATTTTTTATAGCTGTTATAGCAGTTCATGTAATTCAAAAATGCAGATAGTAGCCTAACTAAAAACTCAAAGTGTATAAAGTGTATACATTTTGCTAAAAACTATTAGGCCTACCATTTTGTCCAAATTTATATGGAGGGGAAGTATTTTCTGGGGATCTTCCTTTACAATCTTCATTTAGTGGTGCCTAGATTGAACGCTGCCCTCCATGTCCGACCTTCCCCCCCAACCGACGTGAATTTTGGCTGTTTTCTTATTCCCCCCCTATTTTTCACTGGGCGCAAGCTGCGCCCGCCATGTATAGGGATAGAAGCCCCTGCATGTGCTTATGGTAGGGCACGGTAATCTGGATACATGTGCTTATGGTATGGTATGGTAATCTGGATACATGTGCTTATGGTAGGGCACGGTAATCTGGATACATTTGCCTATGGTAGGGTACGGTAATCTGGATACACGCGCTTTTGATAGGGCACGGTAATCTGGATACATGTGCTTATGGTAGGGCACGGTAATCTGGATACATGTGCTTATGGTAGGGTACGGTACTCTGGATACACGCGCTTATGGTAGGTCACGGTAATCTGGATACATGTGCTTATGGTAGGGTACGGTAATTTGAATACATGTGCTTTTAGTAGGGCACGGTAATCTGGATACATGTGCTTATGGTAGGGTGCGGTAATCTGGATACACGCGCTTATGTTAGGGCACGGTAATCTGGATACATGTGCTTATGGTATGGTATGGTAATCTGGATACATGTGCTTATGGTAGGGCACGGTAATCTGGATACATTTGCCTATGGTAGGTTACGGTAATCTGGATACACGCGCTTTTGATAGGGCACGGTAATCTGGATACATGTGCTTATGGTAGGGCATGGTAATCTGGATACATGTGCTTATGGTAGGGCACGGTAATGAATGGTCCAACTCACAGATGTAAAAATACAATGGAAACGGAATTTAAAAAGCGTTGTTTTAACGAAAAACGAACAAAACGACAAACCTTAAGTGCTGTAATATGCAAAACAATTTTTTCGAAGGAAACGGCCTCTGTTGTCATTAGCCCTCGTCAATTCTGGATCCATCCAAAACGACAAAAAACGAAACGGCAAATGATTTGAATTTGTTCCATCTTAAACTGCTCTTCTAAACTTAAAACCATGCCTATGCAATTTTACCATAACTGGCAAATAGACCTAGGCCTAACACAATTTATTAGAAGGTCAAAATGACTTATAAGCGACATTACGGTAATCTACAACAGTTTTTTTTGTAACTTTGGTTTAGCATGAAATTGAAAAAATTAAAGATATTGAAATCCTCTAACATTTAAATTGTAAACATATGTCCGCATAAGTTCATGCTGATCGAAAGAAGGCATTTAAAACCTAAGAAGTAGCCTAATTTCTGCAGATGTGTCCTAAATTATATATTGTAGCTACTTGAAATTGCAACTTATATAGGCCTGATATTTTTTTATTAGGCCTAAATCAACTTTCATAAATTTCATTTCTTGTATAGGCCAGGCCTAGAAGGATCTACTACATGTAAGCTTATTTCCCAAATCATGACATTAAGCAATTAAATAATGACATTAGTTAGCTGAATCCTTGAGAGTACGATGAAAAAGAAAGGAATATCAGACAAAAATAAAATTAAAGAAAATAGTAACAGACAGTAACTAAAAAAATAAAAGGAACAAAACGATACGAAAAAACCCAATTGCTGTCGTCGAGGGTGCCTCTGAGTAGGCATCTCGAATGAGTGCTATAGTGAGTGCTCATACATACATTCAAACATTTATCAATTAAATGAAAAAGGCAACAGAACTATAGAGCACTGTAGGTCTACCTAACGCGTGACAGAATTTCCGGTTGCTGTAAACTAAAAGTAATCTCGGAACCTGTACGTCGCATTAATCTTGCACGGTTTGGTCTGATTTCATAATAAAGACCTGCCTTTAGTGAACAACAAATTACTCCTTGTAACGTTGATCCATTGAGAAAGATTTGTAGGCCTATGCCTCATATTACGCGTATATGCCTACTTTAATTTAGACGGTCACGAGGTCAAACGTATTAAGGGTTCCATGACAAAATGTCGCACGACAAAATGTCGCCGACAAAATGTCGCGGACAAAATGTCGCAGAGACAAAATGTCGCAAGACAAAATGTCGCCGACAAAATGGCGCAATCGTAAATTAGTAAAACACATTTTTCTTGCACAAATCGACCATTTAATAAATCAATCGAATGCACTAGTTATTAGTAGTGTCAACACACACACACATTAAACCCAAAAAATCCGTGGGTAATGTCCGCAAAAAATTTAAAAAAATTAAATTGTGAGAACTAACTCTCATTACATGAAGTTACTAAGACAGCTACATTGATGTTAATACTAAATGTGTTAACGTATACGTGATGAATGGGAAAAATAGAAATACAAAGCTACATAGTGTGCTAACACACTATAAATAGGCCTACATGATGTTAAACTACTGCTAGAATTAATCTAATACTGAATCTGTCAGTGTCTCTGTTAATGTCCATGAATAATGCTAATAAAGCATTATAACTGTTCATACAACATTGATATTCAGGATTCTTGCAATGTCTCCCAAGTTTTGAATGGGTTCTCTGTTTCCGTAATCGGTGACGATAGTGCGAAGTCCTTCGTTCACTCTAACGTACACCTTCTTCTTCTTTGCGGGTTGAACCCCAAGGTCCTGTTGGCGACGCAAGAGAGCCATCGAATGTTGCTCTTGTCGAAGTTTACGAGCAAGTTTGTTCACTGTGGGGTGTGCAAAGCCCACAACGTTGTTGAAGGCATTGTGCCATCCTTCGACGCGTTGTTGCTTCGTGGCAAGTTATCCAGGACACGCGTGTATTGACTCCAAAGTGCAATAGCAAACCCTGGTTGTCCTCGCCGACCCCTTCGATGTCGAAATTATCTTCAAGGTAGTCCACGACACAATCGAGTTCGCGATACGATGGTTGGTCGATAAGGTTCTCAAATGTGCTGATTACATCAAGGGGGGACGAAGGCAAGTCCAAGAAGACGCTGTGCGAGCATGGCAAATTCAAGGTCTACAAGCTTTGTCTCAGGTCCGTACGTCTTCTTTAATCCTGGTTCGCTACCTCCTCGTACCGGTAGGCCTATACTTCAAACTTCGGATAAATCGAAGCCATTTATTCCACTTAGGGAGAATTTGGGTTGAGGTCCTCGCGACATTATGTCGGCGACATTTTGTCGGCGACATTTTGTCGGCAACATTTTGTCGGCGACATTTTGTCCTGCGACATATTGTCTCCACGACATTTTGTCCGCGACATTTTGTCGGCGACATTTTGTCGTGCGACATTTTGTCGGGCCACCGTATTAAGGGGGCGATCAAGGTTAATACAACAGCTTCAAAAGCGATCATTATCTCATGTAGTAGCTATCATTCATGCAATAACTTTTGCCGTAGCCCATACCTATATAGTTTCTACACTCTTGCCGGAATTTAGTCTTTTAAGTTGAAAGCTATGTTGAAAGAATGCAATGTAAGCCTAAATTGTAAGGTGATAAAGTAAGTTCGAATCCAATCCGTAGTTTTTTGACTTCAGGATTTCTTAAATTTTGAAGAATGAAAAGTGAACACTGCAACAGCAAGTTTGAACCTACCTAAGCCATTCTACTTTTCGCACCAAAATCTGATGATATCTATTTAAGACGAACTGGAAAATTTATTTATCTCTCACGTAGCCCTGGTAATACACAAAATACACATTGGCTAATGGTCACATCCAAGCACCATTTGACCATTAAAAAAATTGTCTGTCAAAAGACTCTTCATCTTGTAGGGATTTCTTTTTAAAATAGAGTGTGTTGAGTAGTTCCTTGTGCAACGGCTGAGTCTTTTGTGCAATGTCAGCGCCCTTTCGAGCTACACAAACTGAATAAAGAAAGAGGTCGTGCTGGTTAACGCCTGCGTACACACAGCCTTGTATAAATGTCCTTTGGAATTGTTGCAGACAGGTATTCGCTCGAAGACAAGACGAGAAAGTAAGCAGATAATAATGGCAATTAGGAAATACAAACGCAAATCCGCAGCACGATACCGTAGCGCGGTGGTAAAATTCGAGACAGACTATTCGTGACGTGCGACATTACATTCGCTCCGCATGGAGTCGACTGCTTCCTTGGTAATTAGCCTATATCTGGTTGAAACTTGAATCACGCTAATGAGCATACGTTGTGTCCGGATAAAAAGTGGAACACAAAAAAGTGTCATAACTCGGTCATAACTTTTAGGATTTCTCTGAAATTTTAAACACAGCAACAGTGACCATCTCTACACGAGATCTTAAAACCGATTAGAAATATTCGTGAGCTTTTCAAGTTTATGAGCGTTTAAAATGCAGCATCAAAAAATTGAACTTTCCAACATGGAAAACCTGAGAGGAAGTGAAATTTTGCTATATATGCAGTGGCGGCGCCAGGATTTCATTTGGGGGCCGAAGCCTCTCAATTTTCGTCCAAAATCTCGTGGAAATTTTTCATTTTCATCCGCAAAATTTCTGACGACCCCTTTTTTTAGCCATCCGGTCGAAAATCGTGGAAATATTTAAATATTTCTGTTTCGCGTGTAAGAAAAACTCAGATGGCCCTTTTTGGGGGGGTTTAGCCTTTTATAGGGGGGGGCTTAGCCCCATAGTCCCCTAGCCCCGCCACTGTATATATAATGTTCAAAATGTCCTCCTTGGTCACGGACACACGACCGTAGACGTAGTAGATTAATAGCTGTCTCGGGAGACACTCGGCTTCATGTCCAACAGTCCAGACCTTGATCCGGAGTACATGTACTGGAGGAGCACGCTTTTCGTTCACGCATTTTCATGACATCGATAACCGTAGGACGTAGGGCGGGTCTGTTTGAGGAGTGGCAGCTGTTTGACCATGTGATCATCGACCGGACCATCAAACAGTAGCGTCTACGTCTACGGTCGTGTGTAGTTGAACAAGAAGGACATTTTGAGCAACATGTAATTATAGCTGAATTTATTTCACTTCCTTCCTGGTTTTCCATGTTGGAAAGTTCAAATTTTCGGTGCTGCATTTTAAACGCTCATAAATTTGAAAAACTCACGAATATTTCTAAGCGGTTCTAGGATCTGGTTTCTCACTTGCACCCTCACCCCAGCCGAGCGCCGCGCTACTCGGCTACATGGTAAGCTCCTTTTTTCCCAGACCTAGCCATCTCTTAGAAAATTTAGCCAGCGCTGCAGAGCCGAGAATATTCTGGAGGTCACTTTTGTCTCTCTGTAATCGAAGTTCTCCCATATCACGTGCTCTATCGGACTATCGTGTGGACAGTAAGTTGACACAACGCGGCGCTAGTGAATAGGTTGGTGCCCTGCGCTTGGCTTTCGAATGGCACTTTAGAAGTTTGGAACTGGCGATAACACGATAACCAACTGACGTAGTTCGGATTGACCATGTAAATATGTAGATGAATATGGTTTAGTCTATTTCCATTGCATAAGATCGTTCTTCGAATCTGCTGTGCAAATGTCGTCACTCTGTCTAAAAGTACTATGCCACGTAACGGGGTTGAACTGAACTTGCAAACTGTATGTAAGCTTATTAAACACAGAATAAGACAGACAGCCACGTACACCGCGAAGTTGCTTTGTGATAATTATTTGCAGAATTTTACCATTTAAATTATTTATGCGATTCAAAATAGTCAATTAATATGCTTTTCTGAGAGTCATTTGCAACAGCTTAAGCTATTTGAATTTTATTGAATCTTGAAAATGTTGATTTATTAATAAAAAGTGGTCCCGGAGTTGGTTTTATGCGTGCTGTTGATCAAGGCCGTAACTTGGGGGGGGGGTGTTTTGGGTGTTTGAACACCCCCTGAAATGGAAAATGTAATAATACTAGAATGCACTTACGAGCACATGATGTAAAAACCATGAAATAAAACCATGAAAACACCCCCAAAATGAAAAATGTAAAAAATAGAATTAATTGGTGACATTTTGTCAAGATTTCGGTCGGATGACTAAAAAAAAGGTCAGCAGGTTTTTTAGGAAGGGCCAGAATTTGATTTCGGGGAGGGGTGTTTCTTCAGTTTCCCGTCCAAAAAACTGCTGACCTTTTTTTAGTCATCCGGCCGAAATCTTCAGAAAATGTCACCAATTGAACACCCCTCCCCGAAATCAAATCCTGGCCACGACCTTGCTGTTGATGAGTGATTGCATTGTGATGTGCCCCGCTAATCCTCACTCCTTCAGAGTCCCTCTGCATTTCTTCCTTTCTTACTTCGTGCTGCCTCCTTGCTTTTATTGTGCAGAGAGAGCCACCTAGCGACTGAAAATATGTCTAACTCAATCACTTCTTCTTTGCGGAAACATGTAGGCTAAGATAAAGAGCAGCAGCCTCTTCCATGAGGGGAATTGGCAAAAGGCGTTAGCGCGTTCAGTTGTTTTACCTCGGCACATGAGGACGGGCGGTCAGGCGACCAGTTTTCCCCGTCGCCGCATAAGCTTACCATTGAAAGTCTGCTGTCAATGTCAATGTACTCATTTGCAGCTGGTACCATGATGGCTGGAACCGCCTAACTGTCACGTGTCGGTTTTCATCTGTTTAGACCGGCTTTGACTGGTCAGTTGGATATAATTATATCGTTCCGAAGTTATCGAACATAAACCGTCGTCAATTCTATCTGACAGCATGTTTTATTCTTGACTCGTGACCGATAACTATTTACAAAAAAGGATTGGACCTGGTATTGCATCATATTGTTTTACGTGAACGTACACTTGTTTTTCGGAGCCCGAGAAACACCGAGTGTATGCTATGCAATGAGTTATGCTACCTTCAATACGACAGTCAGTCTATCATCACACAGACGGTCCGCAAGTCGTCGTGGAAGCCAGTGCATCTGTTTGTCAATGTCTAAAGACTTCACTCTCAGTTGCCACAGGGCTCCACGCCGTAATATTAGATAGGACATTAAGTAAGGGAAGAGCTAGCAAGAAGGAGACGTTTAAACGTCTTTAACAGCGATGCATATAATAATAATCGCTAACAATAATCGCTAATAATAATCGCTAATAATAATCGCTAATAATAATCGCTAATAATAATCGCTAATAGTAATCGCTAATAATAATCGCTAATAATAATCGCTAATAATAATCGCTAATAATAATCGCTAATAATAATCGCTAATAATAATCGCTAATAATAATCGCTAATAGTAATCGCTAATAATAATCGCTAATAATAATCGCTAATAGTAATCGCTAATAATAATCGCTAATAATAATCGCTAATAATAATCGCTAATAGTAATCGCTAATAATAATCGCTAATAATAATCGCTAATAATAATCGCTGATAATAATTATTATGCTCCAGCGTTTTTGTTGTGGACGCGGGTCACGTGACTCGCGATATGTTTTCCTGCTAATCAAATCCTATGAGTGATGTTTCTAATAAGACATCGCGTTACTAGACATCGGTCAGCATTGTAACAAAAACGACTGCGTCATTTCTCTTTTTTGCTGTGAACTAAAAGCTCAAAGCATTGAAAGTGATAAGATTTCTGGCAAGAGTGAGACATCAAGATTCGCATAACAAAGTCTTTATACATGCAGCTTCGTCGCAGCCAATTTGTTCTGTTTAAAGGCGATGCAGCGACACTTCTTGCATAGTCTCATTTAAGCTAAAGACGGTGGTCTGCATGGTGGTCTCAAGGTATGGTTCAAGTTTAACATTCTCAAGTTTAACATTCTCAAGTTTAACATTCTCAAGTTTAACATTCTCAAGTTTAACATTCTCAAGTTTAACATTCTTACTGGTTTCAGTTCACATTTTAAACCATGCATTTGCTGAGTGGGAGAATAATTGTCCTTACACAATGTTCCAAAATAATTCTAACCATAAGCCTGTTGATTTACGTTAAGCTGACCCTGAGACTTAATAATTACTAGGCCTGCACATTGGCTATATATAGCCACATTATTTTTCTTTGAATACCAGGGTCAAACAATGACCTTCCAAGGTCATCCTATGTGTCCAATACTTCAAAAAAATCAATGGATCGGTTTTCGAACCCTACACTTCGCCCGATTTGTAGCGAGGCTTTAACCCGAATAACGACACTGTCTTGGATTTTCGATTGAATCACAGGATGAGAGAGGAAGTTTGAGAACGGGTTCTATGAAGGAAGCAGAGCACCAATGGCAGTTCACTCCAGATCGAGGGCCTAGGATCTATTGTCACCGATAAGACACGGTGCTGCCTTGTGGAGTTACACTGTATTATGACAATATTAGTAGTCTCCACGTTTTTTACTCATTCTGTCATCTAGCTGTTACACGACTAGAACGTTCTTGGTGGCACCTTCATGTGCCGCAGAACCCAAGTTGGGAACGACTGCCGTCTTAACAATACGCGGTGAGAAATTGAGAAGCTCAAAGATGATATTCAATGCTCAGAGTGCACGGAAAGCAAGCACCTGAACACTTTTTGTCTAGCAGAAGAAAACGGATTACACAAGCAGGAAGACGTATAGGCCTACCTGGTTGCATCGTCCACCAACCAGACGCTGAGTTGATCAGAAGGGATGCTTCTATGCGCAACAAGACTCTATTGTCTGAGGAGTTCAACCTATATCATTGTCGTCATCTTTAGCATGCATCTGATGAATGGTATAAATTTCACGCGGTACATATAAAATAACGAGATTAAAAACGGCAGAACCCATTAGTGAACCGCTATCCGATTCAGTTAGAACTGCTTACTTAGGCAGCATGTAATTGGAAAATTCATATAAGTAGCGTATTGCTGTTTGACGTCTTTGGTTTTAGCCTATAGAGTTTGGTGTTGATGTCATGTAAATCTTTCTTAAATCAGACGATAAGTAGTCTAAAGAACCCAGAAGAATAAGCCGTTATCACGTCTATAAGCTGATGTACCGTAATGCTTCTATAAGCCATGGCATTGCAGTAAAAATATTGAGAGAATGTGATCGGACTTTCTTCGGATCAACTCTTGTCGACGACTACTCCAATTCGAGGCAGTGTTTGTGAATGATTGGTGCTATAATTAATTATATGCGCTTGGATTTGAGTGGCGATTTAGAAGATTGCAGTTTACTATTACGATTATGTGTTATTTTTAAACGATGGATGTATGTTCACCAAAGTGCAGTCAGCAATAATGGTTAGTGAAGAATATACATGCATGCTTATTTAGTTAGAATTCTGAAATCAAGGCTGTTAGGCTAAAACCTAATAATTATAGACTCAATGATTTCATGTGAACCTTTTGTACTAAAAAGACATGGAAGCCTTTAGGCAGGATTCTGATTCTCATTTCGCATACAATCTCCTTCGGACTCTTTTCTAGACAACCTCTCTGACTAGACACAGCGCTCGCGAATAAGCTGGTGCCCTGCTAATGGTTTTCGGGTTGCGCTTTAGAAATTTGAGATTGCGATTACGAATGTGATTTGGGAAGCGTTAAGGTTGAGCAACAATAGAGATCATCATCCAGAATATTTATATAATCAAAATCATCTTTGTTGAATACGAACAGCGTCCAACTGTGATACCTGTTATGACCTATGAACGTGGCCAGGAAATGTGAATTTCATTAAGTTTTAAAGCGTGATGAGCACAAAATGACGAGCAACCACTCTGCCGAGCAGGTCAACCAGACGGTGGCTTTCAGCGTCCACAACATCACCGACTCCAATCTAACGACTGCCGGTCAAAGTCAAAGTCAAAGTCGATCGATACAAGATCTCTACATCACCATGGTGATGACGGTCTTTCTCGGCTGCGTCATATTCGTCGGTTTCCTTGGCAACCTCTTAACGCTGGTCATCATGCGTAGGAAGTCAATGCGCAGGTCGTCCGTGGCTGTCTTCCTATCCGCATTGGCTGTCGTCGACTCGATCGTTCTCATGGAGATCCTTCTGAACGGCTGGCTGTACTCCGTCGCCGGATTCGCCGTCCGCCTCACGTCCCACACGATGTGCAAGCTGCACAACCTCTTCTTCTCGGCGTCCTACACCCTCTCCGCCTGGCTCCAGCTGTTCGTCGCCGGGGAGCGCCTCATAGTCGTCACCTTCCCACTCAGGGCGAAGATCATCTGCACGCGGCGCAACTCCATCGTCACCGTCGTTTCCATGGTGATCCCAATCATCGCCATTTACCTGTACTCTCTGTGGGGATGGGAACTCGATTCGGGTGAACGGTGCGACGTCACGCTTCATCCGACCATGCGTGACTTCATGGCTCACGTTGCTCCATGGTTCATGGCCGTCCTCTACTCATTCATGCCGACCGTTGGTCTGATCGTCTTCAACACAGCGCTGGTCGTCAAGTTGTATGAGGCGCGTCGCCTGCGCCAATCCATGTCTACCGTTGCGCAGGCGGACAAGAACGAGCTGCAGGTGGCTGTCATGGTCTTCATCTCGTGTCTCATCTGTCTCATACTGACGGTCCCTGTAGCCATCCACCAGATCGTCTCTTACGCCGCAGAACCGGTAAGTGGCATGGGGACAATAATAGATCGCAGTATAGGGACAATCATGCTTGGATAGCATACGGACAATCATGCTTGGATAGCATACGGACAATCATGCATGGATAGCATAAGGACAGTCGCATTTAGCATAAGAACAATCATGGGTAGCATAGGGAATTAGGGATAATTAATCATAGAACTGAACTGAGACTTGTATCAACTTGGTATAGAGCTAATAGACTATAATATTATGTATTAACTTAATTGGTTAAAATGAACTTTATATAATTCCGATCTCGTCGTAAATTACTCTCTAATTGTAACCTCAACCTTTAGTATTGATAGCATTGCTATAGCACAGTTGCTTGTGCGAAACTTTTTGGAGTCTGTGCTGATGAATATCTCACATGGAAAGAACATATCGATATTATAAGTATAAAATTGTAAAAAAATAATATTGGCATGATATCACGCATTAGTTACATGTCTATCCTACCTTAAAATGTACTGGTTGGATTGAACTACACCATAGTCTTTCCTTACCCATCTTATTGCAATATAACCTGGGCCTCAACTCATAAACCCACTGAACTCGGTTTATTATTCTACTAAAGCACGCTATCCGAAACGCCCTTATGGATTTATTACTCAACCCTTCTTTATCAGTTTAGGAATACTGCAATAAACTGCACACTCGTTTTACTTAGCTTATGTGAAACACATGCACGTATTTTTGAATTTGTGTTTCAAATTCATTAAAACTTGTATTTTTTTATTTAAAATACTTTTCAGAGTATTTTGTAGTTGGAATATCAAATATCAAGAACACTTTTGTAATATCTAGCTCGTAGTTAGTACTATGTCGATGTGAAAACTGTGCGTTGCTAAACATTGCTTCAATTATATACGGCTGATACTTTTCAGGCGTTTAGATTTTCGGACGGGATGGTGATAGCGAAGACGTTGTTCTCCGGCTTCACGACGATGAATTACGGAATCAACTTCTACGTCTACGTTTTGTCGTCATCGAGACTCCGACGTGACCTTCAACAGATCTTCAGCTGCATCTTCTCTTCAAGTCCTGTTCCAACCCGGCCTCAAACTCAGCTCTCCAACAACAGCTCAGCGATCATCTCTCCACCGGTGAACCACTGGAGGTCCAACCTCAACGGTACAAGGCCAAGGTCATCCGTTGAGGTCGAGGTTCAGTCGATATCGACCCTTGACCTTGACCCTGTCCCTGTGGCACGAGACCGTGACGACGATGATGACGTCAGAGGGAATGAAACAATAGTTATTTGGACAACCAGAATGTGACGCCTACAATGTACATGCATGGGTACAAACTGTATAGCCTATCCACCAAGTATAGTCAATCGACAGCGCTATAGCATGTACAAAAATCTTGGTTAGCATAAGTTTGTCCATCGTTCCTGTTCTGCAGAATCTACCTGCATTCACAATTCTTCATTTAACTCTTGGTCCAATAATTTTTCTCTCATAAGTTTAAGTGCTACATAAATCGTAATCGTAAACACTGAACTAGGCTACTTTGAACAGGGCACCAGCGGTGATCATCAATACTGCAGTCACCATGCATGCATCAACTTCGTGCCTATAATCATTAGAAGTTCTTGCGTCACATGAAACGTAACATGTGTAGGCCCTATTTACATTAATATAAAATTATACATGCTTATATTCAAGGGCTCTATACTGGTAAATTTTGAGATGAGTGCACGCCAGCCGACAAAAATCGACTTTTTCGGGCCGAAATTTTTCTGACGACCTCTTTTTTTAGTCATCCAAATTTCTGACGACTTTTTTTTAGTCATCACCTGGTTCTCTTGTTACTTGTAGTCCACGACAGTCAAAAAACCAAGTGATACTTTCACGATTTTCGCCTATTTTCTCGTCGAAATTTCATTTCTCACGCATTAATATTTTGTTCACATTTGAATTCTTTGTGAGGTGAGTATACGCTGTATACCCGCGTATACCTTCGTGGATATGCTATACTTTGCTACAGCCATGCAATATCCTATGCTTGTGTAAGTATGCGTTCGCTTAGGTGTGTGTATGTTGACGCTATCATTATAGTTATATAGTTTTTGCATCTAAACTTACACCGTTAGATCCCTACGTAATTTTAAAACAGAATCTATATCACTACAACACATTCTCAAATAGGTATACGTTACCTCGGTTTCTCTTTGGAATTACACCTGAACAAATGGTGCAGTGTATATACATGTATATACGGAGACATAATAAAATAATAGAAAGTGTTGCGTCAATGACACCTGGATATGTGTAACTGGATCAAGTCAGAAGAAGCAAGAAGAGGAAGAGGAAGAACAGGAAAGGAGGGTAGGGAGAGAGAAGGATGGTAGGGAGAGAGACAAATTATGGGTGACGGGAAAATGAAGAGATGAGGAGGATGAAGAAGAAGAGAGGCAGAAAAGAGGGAGGAGGAAAAGAAATGAGAAGACTATACTTTAGGAGGAGGAAGAAGAATGAGTCCCAAAATGTGCTATATCAAATGTCTTGCATGCTTCACGCATTCATCCATTCAAGATGGCGCTTGGGAGCCAGAAGAAAACGCCAACTGACAGCTGTAACAAGACGCATTTTCTCTCTGTCTGCTGTCTGTCTGTTTGTCTCTGTCTCTCTCTCGATCTCTTTCTGTATCTTTCTTTCCGTCTCTGTCTCTGTGTCTGTCTGTCTGATTGCCTCTCTCGCCTTTCTCTCTCTCTCTCTGTCTCTGTCTCTATCTCTGTATCTCTCGCTGTCTGTCTGTCTCTCTCTCTGTCTCTCTATCTCTATCTTTTTCTTTGGTTTTTTAGATATCGTCCATCCTCCATAATTTTTATGTAAGGCTACTCCATTTAATTTGTGATTACTCTCACCAGTTTTCTATGATCCTCAGTTGCACCGTAAGCTGCTTAAAACCACATTAGCGCACGCAGGCAGGGGAGGCGACTCGTACTATCGATAAGAACAATAATATTATTACCGGTTCGGTTTAAAGATAGAATACGAAAACTTTCCTGGCTTGGGGCGCACTGCTATTTTTGTGAGTTGAACATCTCATTGGTTATAAAATAAAGAGAATGATCCTAATGCAAACAGCTTTCAGAAGATGAAATTTAAAACTTGATGAAGACAGACAGCAATGCCAAAATTAGATCTGGCTGAAAGGATTGACGTTGGTATAAATTATATTATTGGTGTCGCTTGGTGCGTATGGTCATATACGCCAAAACTATGTTTAAAGATCACAATACAATTCAATACAATACAATACAATACAATACATTGCAATTTGATGCAATACATTACGCTACGATACGATACAATATAATGCAACACAGTAGAATACGACTGAGATTTGATATCGCCCTCCTTACAAAGCTCAGAAGTGCACACAACAAGTGCGTAACCGAAATTACATTGCTGAGTGAAGGACTTGAATCTCAAGGTCCCTACACAGTAACCGCCTCGGACGGTGATCAAACCCGTACTCACCGCGTTATAGGTCTACAACACAATTCGGTATACGGGCACACACATAAATTAAGAATTTGATCGCTAATCTGACCTGGCAATTTCTGAATCCATCATCACAATTCAATTTATTATGAAATTGTCAGGCCAGATTAGCGATCGATTTCGTAATTTATGTGTGTACCACTGTACCCGTATTATGCCCCTCTCCGAGTGTATTGCATTTATTGAATCGTCGTCGAGTACATAGAACTGGTTACATCACAATAACTCTATTCTACGTACACGAAATAGACAAAGAGTGTATACATTATACAATAAGGTATGTTTTCAACCCTCGCCATGCAGGGCTGCATTGAAGACTTCTTCGGCACTTGCACCCCTAGCGAAACTCGTGTGCATGCAAAACGAGGACACTGTCAGTATCCTGTATGCTTAATCGGTGTGAAAGCCAGACGAGGAGGGGAATAAGGAGGCTAAGAAAGTGAAATCGCTAACGCCTTGATATAGTGATGTCTGTCGGGTTAGATCGTATAACCCGTCTGCTGAGTAGCATAAATCTGAATCGTGTAGTCCTATGGCATTATCATCATTATTATTAGGTTGTACTGACATCATCATCATCATCATCATCATCATCATCATCATCATCATCATCATCATCATCATCATCATCATCATCATCATCATCATCATCAAATTCCTGAGGCCAGTCATTTGGCTACGATAAGTACGAATAAATTGCCTAAAATTGTCCTTGGTCTTTTGTGAAGTCCATTGCTCCCCTTATTAGTGTTATGCCAAGTGATGTTGCTATGTCTTCATCTACACCAACACTCCAGCGAAATCTCGAGCTACTTTTGTCTCTTTTCTCCTTCAGGAATTTTATGCATGGTGCAGTCTATATGGGATTCGATCAACTGGCATTATTTCAACTGTATACATGTCCAAACGACATTGGAGTCTGATAGAACTGACTATTACAACACAAATGCCAATAATAATAATAATAATAATAATAATAATAATAATAATAATAATAATAATAATAATTATACGCTTCGTTCTGTTCACTGTAGACGATCGTTTGATACAGAAATCATTCGTTTCAACAAACACAGCTTGCCCATTGGTGTGGCCCTGGAGTTTTATTTCACCAATTATAGGCCTGATCAATTTCCATTTTCCTTTGGTTCGAAATAAAGTGCTAAGATCTACCATTGATAGTGTGGCGGTCCAAGCGGCTACCGGTAGGTTGTTCAGGTTGAAACACTGTAAATGACCGACCGCACCTTGGAGAATTTAGTTAATCGAGAAACCCTGTTGCACTCAGTGTTGTGCTCAAAGCCTTTGAAGACGCCTCGTCGATAATCTACGATTTGAAATGAACAAATGGTCGAAATGCTTTTGTCTCACACGTAAGTAACCTGCTATTATGCCGTGTGATAGATGAAAGAACTACAACGCTCTTCACTTATATTCGCTCCGTGCGAATGAATATTTCTTTTATTTTTCCAAGGCCCTGAATGTAATAACATTCTGCAAATAATTAGAAATAATTACAACAATCCGCATAAAAAGTAATGATCTATTGACCTTTAGTGGTTGAGACTAGGCATATGGAAGAGCTCCTTGACAAATCTGACTACGGTATATAAAGGTAGGCCTGCTCATGCTATAATCATTTCGTGTCCTACTACGATTACGAATCCATACTATAATATCCAACAAGTTCCTTCCTCCCCCAATCTAGAACCAGTGATTAAAAAATCAGTGGATGCTCCGAAAAAATGTTCAAATGACCATTGACCATTCAATGGATGTCACGAACCTGTGTTGTTAAAGTGCGTCGATGAACTCTCTGAACTTAACTAAAAAGAAAACACGACTGATGCCATGAACTTGTTATATAACCCACCGAACGATGCCCTTAATATATGCGAATAAAACACCCTCAAACGGAAGCTGGATGAATGGGTTGTAATAAAATACCATTAAACGGAAGCTGGATGAATGGATTGTAATAAAATACCATTAAACGGAAGCTGGATGAATGGGTTGTAATAAAACACCCTGAAACGGAAACTGGATGAATGGATTGTAATAAAATACCCTGAAACGGAAACTGGATGAATGGATTGTAATAAAATACCATTAAGCGGAAGCTGGATGAATGGACTGTAATAAAATACCATTAAACGGAAGCTGGATGAATGGATTGTAATAAAATACCCTGAAACGGAAGCTGGATGAATGGATTGTAATAAAATACCATTAAACGGAAGCTGGATGAATGGATTGTAATAAAATTCCATTAAGCGGAAGCTGGATGAATGGATTGTAATAAAATACCATTAAGCGGAAGCTGGATGAATGGATTGTAATAAAATACCCTGAAACGGAAGTTGGATGAATGAATTGTTTGAACCTGTGTTTAGCAGACATCAACGGATGATGTCATCTAAAGTGCTAATTATAGCCTATTTGGGGATGCGGAACGCATTGAACCGGAACCAATCTCAAGTTACGGATGCTGCTGCGGCAGCTGCTGCAGCTGCTGAAGCGAAGTGTCGCTGAAGATGTGCGCTGTTCTGGAGTGCGTAGTCCGGCGGATAGGAGTCCGGATCGTATCCGAGCATCTGGAGCATCGGAGCGATGGAACGCATCTCTTGCCGGATGTCGGTGGGAAAATGGTCGACCCATCTGGCCAGAGAGTCTCGGCTGAGCGGTCGAGTCACCTGGTTGAACGAATACTCTCGTCTGTAAAGACAATGAAGAAAGACAATTAACAAAGACAATGAACATTAATTGTATAAACAACGACTACCAAACACCATGTGAGGCAATTGTTGGGGAATTCAACGCTCTTTGGAAATTTCGCTCAAATCGGAAGTACCCGTTTCTGCAGACATTATTATACTGTTCGTCAGTGTATACATTATGCAATCACCCAATCACATAAACAGGGTGCTTTATGCCGCGTATGAGGAATATTTCTAGGTGGGTCGTATCATCTATAAAGCCTTTTGTTAAGTTAATAAGTCCGAGGAAAAAGCGCGAATATAGCGGCCATGAGAACCGGTTAAAGTGATGATATCGCTGACATTGGGACATCCCATGATATCGTATGGACTGCATGAGGATCAGTCACAATACTTAACAGTTTCACGCAAATGCTAATTATTACAATCGATCTGGTTTACACAAATGTGCCATTATTGGCTTTCTAAAAACAACCAAACAGCAAACCGCCGACGAATTATGCAATAAATATTTGGCTAACATCCTCTCCAGCAGGCTAACACCAAAACGCCCAATGCCTCTGGAACTTCTACTCAATTCCATTATCACCGCTCCTCCCACCATTTCTGCCGATATTACTAATGCTACGTACGAAACGTCGACACAAATTCCTCCTCGATAATATCCCATCAGGTGTGAAACCGGAAGTACAGAACGCTGAGCGCCCATGATGCTATTCGACACCTCCACATCCGGTAAACAGTCTGATTCTATTTCCGCACGAGACCGGAAATATCAGCGGCAACGACCTCTGTCGGGAGGAGGTGATTGGACTTCGGAGTGATGAACCGTTCCAGTCGAATTATCACAAGTTCTCTGCCCCCTGTCAAGTGGCGGAGCCAGGATTTCAGTTTTGGGAGGGGGGCTGAATTTCCGGAAGAAAATTTTCCGTTTTCAGTCGCAAAAATTTATGACGATCTTTTTAAAGTCATGTTTGGTAGAAATCTTGGGAAATGGTCCTGTTTCATATCCACCAAACTGCCTGTCCGTACAATGTACCTTTGCGGTTATTTATTGGGGGGGGGGGGTGGCTAAAGGAGGTTAATCATGCAAATATTTCATTTTTGCATGGAATAAAAATGGATGGCCTTTTTGGGGGGTTCAGCGCCCCCTAGCGCCGCTACTGCCTCTGTCAGTCCTTCGTTGACTGACTATACCTGTTACCAGCAGACAACGCTGTACCGTGAACGGCCTATTCAATGCAAGCAGTTTGTCTCATGCTACGAAGGGTCAACATAAGAAATGATTGCAGCCTACTTTAGACTGCCTTTCACCACATTGCTATCTTTGGATAGACTATAATAATATGAAGATGGACACACAATCAGCTGAATTTATTCTTAATCTGCTTCAAAATGCAATGAAACCAAATTTGAGCAAATTTGCAAATTGGTAAAACTTAATGTATGAGGTGATGCAAATGAATGTGTGGAGAAGCCACACTTGCAATGGTACTATGGTAGTGCAACCGAAATTGTTGTATAGGCTACATGTATAAGAATCAGATTGATAATTCATGACTTAAACAGCGATTTGAATTTTTTTTAGAAATGACTATTAAATTTTTTTATAACAGACTTGTTCCAGTCGAAGGCCCTTTTCCAGCAGCATAAAAATAGATTAAAAACGGAAAACATACAAACTGAACTGAAAATAATACACTCACAATATAGGCCTAAAATGGCAATCCATAAACTGGAGCACCCAAGTATGCTATTCTTCAAAGTCAAGCACCATGTATATGGAACATCTCAGGTATACTACTTAAAAAGGCAAGACATGCACTCCAAGTAAGCTTATGCTACTTTAAAAGGCAAGAAATAAACAGAAATATAATACTCCAAATGATCCAAGTATGCTACTTAAAAAGGCAAGACTAACACTGAAGTACCCAAAGTATACTATACTAATTGTCCGAAGCAACGAGAAGAACTTGCGTGCATTAATATACAATAACTCGTGTCTTTATAGACTTCCGTTTACGAGGATAATTGAAGCACTGGAGTAAATGCATTGTCCATCAATTCCCGACGGAGATTAATCCTATGCAGTTGTCCTATTTCCGTTGCAGGACCCTTCCTTCGTCCGCCGGAAACTAGAATGGCTCCTCCTGCAACTCATTACATCTTCCGGATACGACAGCAAACGAAGACTAGATATCGGATGATGACGATGCATCGATGTCACAACGCACTCTAGCGATCGATGATTACAGAAAGAGATGAAACAGTGACGTCATGCCTGTCAGTGATAGTAATAATAATAATAATAATAATAATAATAATAATAATAATAATAATAATAATAATAATAATAATAATAATAGTAATTATATTATAAAAAAATAATAATAATCAGGGCCATTCTGGACTGGTTTTTAAACAAGTGGTTAGTAATAAAGTCCATGAGGGATCCTTAATTAATACCTCGGGGCAAAAAATTACATAATAATAGCAAAACTAATAATAATAATCATGATAATAATAATAACAATAATAAAATTTTGATAGGCGCCATCTTTGGACGAAACGTAGATATTCCATAAAAGGTAGACCTGTTTAACAACGTATACCCGCATAAGCCCTCGGAATGATTGAATGACGATTGGACCAAAACAGAAGAGATTCGATCAAATCTGATTAATTGATTTAACATGTATTACAGTCAGTGTATATATAGCATGTAGAAATAAGGGTCATTTAGTGACTGTAGAGATTAACTAGAAGTGACCGTTAGTCTACGTACTTATTATCCTGAGGGTGATTAGATCACGATCGTGTATGTTGTTCAGATTACAAATCCAATCTCGGAAATACTTCAGATTGAGGGCATACATAGAGAGAGGCAGGTGGACACAGACGTATAGACGGTAAAAGAGACAGAAGGACCGAGAGAGAGAGAGAGAGAGAGAGAGAGAGAGAGAGAGAGAGAGAGAGAGAGAGAGAGAGAGAGAGAGAGAGAGAGAGAGAGAGAGACAGAGACAGAGACAGAGACAGAGACAGAGACAGAGACAGAGAGAGGGAGAGAGAAAGAGAGAGAGAGATAGAGAGGGATATATATATATATATATATATATATATATATATATATAGAGAGAGAGAGAGAGAGAGAGAGAGAGAGAGAGAGAGAGAGAGAGAGAGAGAGAGAGAGAGAGAGAGAGAGAGAGAGAGATACGGAGAGAGGGAGAGAGAGATAGGGAGAAAGAGATAGGGAGAAAGAGACCGTGATAGAGACACCGCGAGAGAGAGAGAGACAGACAGAGGCAGAGGCAGAGACAGAGAGAGAGTGAGTAAGAGAGACGGCGCTTAATTCGTTCGTTCATTAGTGATGTAGAGAATCGTCTGCTCTGTTCCCTCGGCGGGAATTCCCCTGCAACCCCATCCTCCATCCTGGGCGGTCGCCAGTTCCTGCGGCAGCATCAACCCCCTCTCTCTCCCCACGGAGGCCGGGCACTTGACCGCTCTTTCGTATTCTGCGTTGCGTGCGAGATGTACAATGGATTGGCGGTGATCTGTAGTCTGTGCACAGATGAATCCTGTCGCAACATTCTGTCGCGCTTCGTTTCATCGCGTTCTCGTCTCCGACGAAAACATTCGGGTTAGACAGAAGAATTCGCCGATCATTGTTTGGAAGGAAACAGAACTTAAGGAGCACAAGCAGGGCGCAATTATTGAACTCCGCCATTGGTTGTTCTCTTCCTGTGCCAGTCCCAAGCCTGGATAAAAAAAGGAGGGCGACACTAATCATCTTTGATATGGCAGTGTCGTTAAACATGTAACAAGCACAATTTTTGGGAGCAGGACGTCTGAGCCAGGAAGACTTCGATGCTCATGATGCCAGATTAAAACAATACTTGGGAATGGTAGAACAATTGGTTTAACGTTTCTGGAAGGTCTGTTGATACAATGTCATATCCTGCAGCTACGTCAACGGCAGCAGTTTGAAACCGGAACAACCAATTAAAACGATGAAGTCTCATAATAGGAATAAGTTAGAAAAATTCAAAGTGAGCAAGTAAGTAAGCTAATTAGGTTGGTTGACAAATTTTCACTGTACATCAGCTCAGCGAGACATCGTCGGTGACTAGGCATCTGCTATTATTATTTATTATTATTCTGCTCGTTCACGCTCCCCATGCAAACGGTTCTAAACGTTGTTGTTAGCCTGGTTGTGTTCGCACTTCGTATCATCCATGGTTTCGTCAGAAATGAGGCGTTTACAATGGCAAGCATCGAGATGTTGTCTCCTAAGTAAGTAAGTAAGCAAGCAAGCAAGTAAGTAAGTAAGTATAAGTACATGTAAGTAAGTAAGTAAGCAAGTAAGCAAGTAAGTAAGTAAGTGAGTAAGTAGTTAAGTATATATTATCTTTATTAAACCAGCCGTCCAGAGTGATGAGGGCTAGACATACAGATAAAAGAATTGAAAGAGAGTGAGAGATACGTCATTGGTCTATTACTGGACTCGGTGCTTTGTCCTTGTATAGTTCCTGTTCACATCGGCTTTTCCGGAGACATCACCGCTTCTATTCAATCACACAAAGAGAGATTCGTCATGTCCAGCATATAAAAGAAAGGTCGTCGTAACAAGCGGCAACTTATTTCCTTCTGTCGAAATAGAAAATTCCGTTACGAACTTGCCGTAGACCATAATTGGCCAAATGAGAGAGTTGTTGCGGTGAAAGACGTCAATTTAGCGAATGCTTTATTGTTCTGACAGGTCCTTTTGAATCCGTGCAAACACATTCCGTGATTTAATGAACCCCTCGTCTGACGAGCCAGAGCACTGTCACCCACACCCACCCACACACCCACACACCCACACACACCTACACACACACACACACACACACACACACACACACACACACACACACACACACACACACACAGTTAGCACACACTTGGACGATATTACACGTGAGATGAGTGACCAATGAATGACGAGATGCACGAATGACAAAATGCACAAATGACGAAATGCACGAATGCACGAACGACGGAATGCACGAATGACGGGATGGTGGAATGCACCAATGACGGAATGGTGGAATGCACGAATGACGGAACGATGTACGAGTTATTGAAACTACTGCATGACGGGATGAGTTAAGCCGTCAGAAGGAATGACGACGATGGTGAACGGCGGGAGTGACTATAGCATTATTGGAACATGACAAAAGAGTGACGCCATGTACAAGAGTTACGACGACGACGACGACGACGACGACGACGACGACGACGACGACGACAACGACGATGACGACGACGACGACGACGACGACGACAACGAGGAGGAGGAGGAGGAGGAGAAGGAGGAGGAGGATAGGAGGAGGAGGAGGAGGAGAGGAGGAGGAGGAGGAGGAGTGAGAGAGTGGGGGTGAAGATCAATTGGCTGTCGGTAGTAATGGCCGGTAATCGCATTCGTCCGTCTCGAGTCGTCTAAATTCTGGCGATGTCAGAGACAGTTAGTTGTCACTTAATGGGATATGATTGAATTAGGTCGTCGATAATTGTCGTCCCATCGGTCAAGAGTCAAGAGTGCCGGTGTGCAGAGAACAATGCAGAGACAGGCATATACAGACTGAGACGGGCATATGCAGAGATACAAGTAGGGAGACGAGAAGGGGCGGGAACAGTCGTCACTCAAGTCAACAGATGTTACGCGGTTCATTTTTTAGGCTGGTGGAACACTCTGCCGCACTCTTAAAATTATTGTCCATAAACGCAGAAACCATAATTATAGTAATCTACAGGGTGGACCATAAAAAGACCATCTACAGTTTTTTGCCAGTATCTTGGTCAGAAGTGAGAACTTTTTAAACAATTTTATAGGGTTTAAGACAATTCATATTTACACATGATGCTAAGATTTCATCAAAATATTTAACTCATGGTAAGATTTCATCAAAATATTGACCAAAAGTTATATGACTTTTAGTCAGACCACCCCTGTTTTTGACGCTTCAAAAACGTAACGCAAAAAAGCAACAAAAACGATTTTAGCAAGTCATATCTCAAATAACTGTTATCAAATGAAATTGATAGGGCTTCCCAACTTATGTTCAACGTGTCCACCACCAGTGTTCAAAATTGTAATGAGTCTCTTTGCAAAGTTCTTGATGACCTTGTTGATGTATTCCAGAGGTAAATCTTCCCAAATCATCGCCATACAAATTCTCTTATTGCTCTTGGTTTTGGCCGCATATTGTGGTATTTCGCCAGCATAGCTCTCTACACTTGATAATCCATCGGGTTCAAATCCATATTTTTGAGGTAATTGGGGTTTTCTCAATGAAACTCACACAATTGACATTGAGCCGATCTCCTTTCCTCAACGGCATGTTTCTTAACTCTCAGTCTAACTCTCAGTTTCTCTGCACTCACTGTTTTATCAGAGTAAGCCGTGATTTTAGCTTTAGATCCAGACCCCTTGTTCGTGAAGTGTGCAAGAATGCACATTTTGTCTGTCGTTGACATCTTGGCCATTTTCATTGTTAGAGATTTGAATTTCATGGCTTTAATAGAGAAATTATTAATCTGACAGATTCCTCGTTTACCAACTTGATCATCTTGCTAAATGACTTCACTGCGCTGATACCCTGTGTCTTTCCTAGACAATAATAATAGTGATCATCTGGATATAAGTATCAAGGCTATTGAAAACAATTGTTTGAGAGGATACTTAATCAAGTCGTTTTTTGTTACTTTTTGCATAATTTCTTAATAAACAGCGTGTGTTCTCACTAAACGTGATACAACTGTTGTTCTGTTTGAATTATTTTGATGAAGTCTGGCCAACATGTGTGAATTTGAATTGCCTTTAAGTCTGTAAAATTTGATCTGGAAATTCTTACTTTTTGGCCAAGATATTGGCAAAAAAGTAGGTTTTCTATGGCCCACCTTGCATATTATTATAGTGTCTGCACTGTCTGGTAACAAAGCAAATAAACTATTGCCTACAAACCGAGTTTTCTGTTTGAGAATGACCAGGCTACAGTGAATTGGAAGGATGAGGACCTATACAGATGACCTCATGACATTACTAACAGTTGTTCTCTGTGCCTTTCCTGAACTTTGAACGCTACGGTACTTCAACTAGAGAACAAAATAACCTGCTATGCGATATTTGAATGACGACCAATTTATCATCCAGTTTAGGTTTACAGCAGGCCTATAGTGAGTGCTTCAAGCTAATTGAAATTTGTAGAAAGAAAATTTCGCCCGAAGAGTTTCCCATCAATCTCGGATTAAATTTTAATGAAGGCCTAATTGTCAAGTCAGTTTCATATCATAAAAGAGTGTTGTACATTATGACATTGCAATACAGTACACTGCAATGACCTGTACAATGAAATACTATGATACACCATTGATTATAAGATTCCTATAATAGTATGAACTACGATGGCTAACCTCCATGGTAAATTATTTCCAATCGGGGGACAATAACCTTTTTGCTAGTTTTCACTGTACAATTAGTGCTTTTACCACTGCACAAATACATTTAGAACCGCACATTTTGTGTACAACTGCACGTTAAAAAAGCCCTGATATACAGTATATAGTGTAATGCAAGAGTATGCATGCTCGCAGTATGCATAGTAATTGATAAGCTTTAGGATACCTATACAAGGACTCTTTACGCAGGACTGGTTTCTTCTTCTTTAGCCGCCTTATACAATATAGAATCCTGGGGTTACCTACTTGGAGAGGGTGACTCCGCCCTTCTTTCCAATCGTCGTCTCGTATCTAAGGACGACGTCGTTCCATGGGACCCGCAGGAAATCCAGGATCTTCCTCAGTTCCTTCTCCGGATGTAGGATCAGTCGCTCGTAGTAGATCGGCAGACAGCAGTTCCCCCCGACGATCAAACACTGCGAGTACATCGTCGAGATGACCCGGTTCCAGTCGGCCATCGCACCTCGATAAGTCTTGAAGTCGAAACCCTTGATCGTCACGTTCCTCGAGATGATCGAGTGCACCGTGGCTCGACCGTCGCGGACCATCAACAGGAAACGCGAGTTCGGAAAGATCTGGACGAGCTTGAGGATCGAACGCATGGTGAACGGGTCCTTGTTGCAGAGTCTGGGCGCAGGATCACCGTGACCGGCGATGATGCTGAGGATGTACGCGCCGAGAGCGTTGTCCAACGTCTCCTCCGTGAGGTTCGCCTCTCGCAGCCAGCTCATCTCGAACTCCATCCGTTCCATGTTCTGATACATGTTCAGGATCCGTGGGATGACGCGGGTCTCCGCTCCGCACCGGATGTCCGGGTGGGCGTCGAGCATGACGCGCATCAGAGTCGTTCCACTTCGCGGGACACCGCCGATCCAGATGAGCGGAACATCTCGCCGGAAGAAGACGAGGTCGTCGAAGGATGACCGGTCGTGAGGTCCTGGAGCAGTTCGGCGGCGTCGTTGTCGGGAGACGACTTCCTGTTCTTCAAGGACCTGCTTGCAGGCGAAGATGACGAATCCGAGGCTGATGACGCTGAACAGCAGCTGGAACTTTGCAGGGCTCTTTAGAAGCCGTCGCCAGAGAACCATCTTCATTCTACAGCGTTCAACTATAACATTTAAGCTTATTTATAGTAACAAAGATATTTAGTCAACATCTTCTACATACATAACATTATGATTACGGTACCCTAGATTTCATCATGTGGACCAGTAATCTCCTTTTAATGAGGTTTTTTAATCATTCTTCTTTTAATGAGGTCTAATTGGTTAGGATAAAACATAGTAGCGCCTAGACAGCAGTTAATTGATGCTCTATTATACTCAATAGATTAGAAATCAAAGAGAATTAAGTGCATGCTACTGATACATTAAGTTCGCTTATGAAAAACGAATTTCCGTGCAACTGAGTTGTCTACATTGCAATCAGAGCAACTCTGAGCCTTCGACTGACAATGCAATCGACCTGCAAATAATTACTCTTCGCCCTTTGGGTGACGCTCACTTCGTGGCACTCACTCGATTTCGAAACTTGTTTCGTCTGCGGTTAGCCTTGCGCACTCGACCATGCACACGACAGTTGACCGCGGCGCGACGTCTGGCTATGGGTTTTATCGACCTTTACACGCACGCACGCACACATACATACATACATACGCACACACATATGCACACACACAAACACGCTCACTCACTCGCTCGCTCGCGCGCTCGCTCACTCTGAGTGCCTTTGAACAGCTATCTTGAAGCGGCGCCATAACAAGGGCTCACTCATTCACTCACTCACTCCCTCATTCACTCTCTTACTCACTCATTCACTTACTCATTCACTCAGTCAGTCAACCAGTAACTCACTCACTCTCCTACTCACTGACTCACTCACTCACCCACTCTCTTAATTACTCACTCACTCACTCATTCACTTACTCACTCAGTCAGTCACTCAGTCACTCACTCACTCTCTTGCTCACTCAGTCACTCAATCACCATCTGTATCTGCACTTTTAGCGTCTATAATTCTGTCTGTTTCTCTTCGTCGCAATCTTTCATCTTTCTCGCTCTCTATTCTTTTCTCTTTGCCCCTCTTCTTTCCCCTCTTTTTGCCCCTCTTCTTTCCCCTCTTTTTGCCCCTCTTCTTTCCCCATCTGCTGCAGTCTATCTGCCCCTCCCCAATGACCAAAGAGCTACGCATGCAATATTAATAGTCGCACGAGGACCGTTACACGTCGGAGTCGGAGTCAGAGTCAGAGTCAGAGTCGGAGAGACTAAGTCATCAGCCAACAATTTCTCTCTGATCTCCGGTCCGTCGAATACATGAACCGGCGACGACTAATACTACAGTGTTGCCTATACGCCCTCTCACTCTCCATCTCCGTCTTCGTCTCCGTCTCCGTCTCCGTCTCCGTCTCCGTCTCCCTCTCCGTCTCCCTCTCTCTTTCCGTCTTCCTCTTCCTTCCCGTCTCTCTCTCCCTCTTATTCTCTCTCCCCCTCTTCCCTCTCCCCCTCTCCCTGTCCCTGCCCCTGTCCCTCCCCATTCAGTCCCATCCTTCCTTCGGTCCGTTGGTGAAAGAGACACAGCCGGACAGATCCGGATGTTATTCGACCACCACCACCACCACCACCACCACCACCAGCAGCAGCAGTAGAGGCGATGGCTAGTAATCTGCTGTCGACCCTTACCATCGGCTACTGACCGGTGTCTGCATAAATCATAACCAGACGTCGGATTATTAAAGATCCGACGTCGATGTCGTCGTCGAAAGCATTGCGCATAAAACGTTCGACTCGTCTGCGGAGACCAACGAAGGGTCGGACAATTTCATTAGAGAGATGGACGACGAATGTACGGACGCATGGATGGGTGGATGGGTGGATGGGTGGGTGGATGGATGGGTGGATGGGTGGATGGGTGGATGGGTGGGTGGATGGATGGGTGGATGGGTGGGTGGATGGATGGGTGGGTGGATGGATGGGTGGATGGGTGGGTGGATGGATGGATGGATGGGTGGATGGGTGGATGGGTGGTTGGGTGGATGGGTGGATGGGTGGATGGGTGGGTGGATGGATGGGTGGATGGGTGGATGGGTGGGTGGATGGATGGGTGGATGGGTGGATGGGTGGATGGGTGGATGGGCGGATGGGTGGATGGGTGGTTGGGTGGATGGGTGGATGGGTGGATGGGTGGGGGGTGGATGGGTGGATGGGTGGGGGGTGGATGGGTGGATGGGTGGATGGGTGGATGGGTGGTTGGATGGGTGGATGGGTGGTTGGATGGGTGGATGGGTGGATGGGTGGATGGGTGGATGGGTGGGGGGTGGATGGGTGGATGGGTGGATGGGTGGATGGGTGGTTGGATGGGTGGATGGGTGGTTGGATGGGTGGATGGGTGGATGGGTGGATGGGTGGGGGGTGGATGGGTGGAGGGTGGATGGGTGGAGGGATGGGTGGATGGGTGGATGGGTGGATGGGCGGATGGGTGGATGGGTGGTTGGGTGGATGGGTGGGTGGATGGGTGGATGGGTGGGGGGTGGATGGGTGGATGGGTGGGGGGTGGATGGGTGGATGGGTGGATGGGTGGATGGGTGGTTGGATGGGTGGATGGGTGGTTGGATGGGTGGATGGGTGGATGGGTGGATGGGTGGGGGGTGGATGGGTGGAGGGATGGGTGGATGGATGGGTGGATGGGTGGATGGGTGGATGGGTGGTTGGATGGGTGGATGGGTGGATGGGTGGTTGGATGGGTGGATGGGTGGTTGGATGGGTGGATGGGTGGATGGGTGGATGGGTGGGGGGTGGATGGGTGGAGGGATGGGTGGATGGATGGGTGGATGGGTGGATGGGTGGATGGGTGGTTGGATGGGTGGATGGGTGGATGGGTGGTTGGATGGGTGGATGGGTGGTTGGATGGGTGGATGGGTGGATGGGTGGATGGGTGGGAGGTGGATGGGTGGAGGGATGGGTGGATGGATGGGTGGATGGGTGGATGGGTGGATGGGTGGTTGGATGGGTGGATGGGTGGATGGGTGGTTGGATGGGTGGATGGGTGGTTGGATGGGTGGATGGGTGGATGGGTGGATGGGTGGGGGGTGGATGGGTGGAGGGATGGGTGGTTGGATGGGTGGATGGGCGGATGGGTGGATGGGTGGATGGGTCGTTGGGTGGATGGGTGGATGGGTGATTGGGTGGATGGGAGGATGGGTGGATGGGTGGATGGGTGGATGGTGGATGGGTGGATGGGCGGATGGGCGGATGGGTGGATGGGGATGGGTGGATGGTGGATGGGTGGGTGGGTGGATGAAGGGAAGGATCGGATGGGATGGGTGGATAGACCTCCTCGCGGGTCGACGTATCCGCTGCAGAATGACGACGATTATTAGGGCTCACTGTAATAAGGCTGTAATTACTTGGAAAGGTTGGGCCGTGGGGCGGAGATATATGACTGGCAAATACCATAGCAGACGATGACGGCTCTGTGTTTGCCACAGACCACGTGCCACTGAGTTGGGTAGGATAGAGCGTAGCGTAGTGCAGCGTAACGTTGGAGTGGAGCAAAATGCGCTGCGTTATCTTGGAGGCCGTTGTAAGCTCGCGTTGGCTGAAAGTAAAGCACCGGCTTATAGTGGATATCACAGTCAACGGATTGTAAGCCGAGCGACATTTAAGAGCCAGTCCTATCACCGCAAATCGATTCTTACGTTGTGTAGATAGTTTTTCGGCGTTTATGATGCCCATATATACGCTCGATCAAGGCTGAAATGCAATGTAATGAAAAATACATAGATCTATGTAAAACTCTATATGTGTGTAGCCTATGTGAAGTCTCTTATAGTTCCCCGCGGGCAAGGTCTGCCATATATCCCGACACCACGCCTTTTGCTATGTGGAAAGACCTCCCCCCCCCTCGATACGTAGCAAGATCTTTGGGGCAAGAATGGGAGAGGCAAGAACGTGATAAAACCTAACACTCGTCTCTCGCCAATTCTTGTTACGCACCATTGCTCAGAGAGACATCCTTCATCTCTGAGCGGATAAGAACACATTCTTAGGTTCGACCAAACAACACGTTCCACTCCTCAGGAAGGCGCTCGCCCAGTAAATAGCGTACACAGTGTAAAGCTGAAAATGACGAACAATCTGCATGAAGGATGTTTATATGGGATTCACTGTCTGCTCTGTATTCACATTTCCTGCGACTGCAAGCAGTCAATGTAGGCTAGATTGTACAGGTGTAATGAAATGTAATGTAATGTAAATCTTCGAGGTCAAGTCGAAGAGACAGCGTGATGCCACGGTGGTTGTCGGTGATGGTGGTAGTTGGGTGGATCCTGATTAGCATAGGCGGAGTTTATCAGGGGCTAGGGGGAGCTAAGTCCCCCAAGCAGACCCATATTCATTTTCTAAACCGTGTCAATGGTATTTTTCCCGGGCTTAGCCACCCCCTCCCAAGAAGGCCCTCCAAGAACGGAAACCAAACTCCGCCCATGGCCCCATGCTGATTAGCATACAGGCCTATAATTGTCGATTTGTAAAGACGGAGTCAATGTCAGATAGAAATAGATTACATTACATTACTAACCTATTGCATTACATTACTGTATATAGTGTCTACGAATCACTCTCCTTGCGCAGCATCATTTTGCTTTTTGTAAGTATTATGAGTCATCGAAATTTTCTTCAACAGAAAATTCAAGCGATTTTCATTCAATAAATTTTCGGGCAATTATGTATAGTTAATATTGGATACAGATGCAGATATTTGCCTATAATTCATTCATTCATTTCGATAATTTATATAGCGCCTCTTCAAGAAACCTACTCAGAGGCGCTCCCAGCCCAGCCGCAGCTAAAAAAAATAGGATTTGAGCAACTTATAGAAAGCAGGTGAATTTAGTCTAGGCGTAAGTCGCAAGGTTAGTTTTTTAAAGAATTATATAATATATGTCGATATTTGTTTATAGATGAAAATATTATCATTAATTGCAGCATTGTTTGGATTGTTGGCTTTCCAAGCAGACTCGAGATTCTATCCGCGTAAACTTCGTCAAAGCAGAAAGCTAATGCAGTTCCAAAGCGCCACGCAGCGAATACAGACAAGACAACGACGAGTGCTTTGCCTCTGGGTTCTCGTTCCAACACAGTGAAAGAGAAGTCTGACGACTGGCGATCTCCCTGACGACTAATGATTTGTAGGCCTAATTGATAATATTATTGATTCATCGGTGGTTGTATTTGCAGTTTAACGTCAGTGTGTGGTAAAAAAAAGACCATTAGCGACGCCCTCCTCCTTTATCCAGGCTTGGGCCTGGCACTGGCAGAGTGCAACCAGTGGCGGAGTTCATTCATCCGTCTTGTTTTCTTATTCTGTCTGTAGCAAAATCGTTGCATATAAAAATAATGCTCCAGACGGCTGAAAAGTTTTCGTTGTTTACCCCTATTCCAAAAATGTCAAGTCCTGATTCTGAGGCTGATTTCCGCCCAATTTCTATTACACCTGTATTATATAAAATTCTAGAGAAATTTGTTGTGCATAAATATTACTATCCAATTCTGACTAATCCTGATGAGAACTACATATATTCTGACCAATTTGCTTTCAGACCCTCTGGGTCTACTACTGCTGCGCTCATTGCTTTAACTCACCATTTACTTGAGTCTGTTAAATGTGAACCATTGTTCGTCTTGTATCTTTGGATTTTTCTAAGGCTTTTCATACTGTAAGGCATGATAGTCTGGCTGTACAGTTAGCCTCTATGCCGATTCCTGACTTTGTTTATAACTTGGTTCTTGCTTTGTTACATAACCGAGTGCATTGCACTAAGTTCTGTGGCATAACCTCCTCTTTCAAGTGCATTAATGCAAGCATTATTCAAGGGTCTGGCCTTGGGCCAGTCAACTATCTTTCCTTAATTTCTGGATTAAAGCTACTGTTTGTAGGTAATAGACTTTTTAAATATGCTGATGACTGTTACCTAATTATTCCTGCATCTAATATTGACACTACTGATGCTGAACTTAACCACATTGCAGAGTGGGCTAGTAATTGTAACTTGCGCCTCAATCATAGCAAGTCATGTGAAGTCATCTTTAGGCGTCCCCGTTCCAAAACTTCTGATTGCCCTCCCCCCATTATAGGGATTGAACGAGTTAATGCAGTCAAGGTTCTGGGTATTACGCTTTCATATAGATTGGGTTTTTCTGAGCACATTGATAACATTGTCTGTAAAGCAAAGCAGTCATTTTATGCACTTCGTGTCCTTGTTTCACATGGTTTGACAGGCAGCCGACTCCATGATGTTGTGCGTTCCACCACTGTTGCACGAATGCTTTATTCTTCACCAGCATGGTGGGGTTTTGCAAATGAGGGTCAGAGGAGTCGTCTGTCCGCTATTATTAGAAAGTTGATAAGACAGGGTTTTTTGCCCTCTAACACCCCTACTTTTGACATGTTATGTTCTAAGGCAGATGTATCCCTCTTTTCTTCTATCCTCTGTGACCCCGGGCATGTCCTCCATTATCTTCTTCCACCTGAACGTGTAACTGGTTACTCCCTTAGACCCCGATCACACAATCTTAAAATACCACGTTGTGATTCGTTGATTGCAAAGGGATTTATCACCAGAATGTTATATAGTTAGCTTGTTTGTCGATGATAGTTTAGTAATTATATTATATTTAACTTTTGATTATAATTTGCACATTTTTGTTACCTATTATTACTTCTATGTATTATAATGATGTTCTGTGTCCCATTGTGCGTTTGCAAGTGGAGTAATAAAGAAAATACTTACTTACTTACTTACTTATAAATTATCGTAGGAGGCACGTTTAGCACTTGAGCCGATTCCTACTAAGTGGAATATTATGTCTACATTGAGAAATATTAATATGAAGGACATTAATGTACTTTTTATTACGTTGTAGCAAGAAACAGTAAGTTGAAGACGTTTGTAGAAGACCCTACATATTTTGTACTTACTCAGTAGGCCTACTGTATAACTAAAACATAAAAGATCCTTCTTGACGCTTTTCTGCCTAAAGCCATTTAGTCAGAAGTTTTATTTGATTGTCATTATGGGACTGTGATCGACTTAATTTGTGAACGATTTTGAGAAGGGATTGAAGCACAACGGCAATAAAAAAAATGGATGCTATAGCCTATGGGACGCTAATCGATTCTATAATATTCTATTTGATTTGTTCTATCATATTCCATTTTAAGGGCCTGTAAACAGTGTAAAGCAACTCTCACAGAAGGACCTGTAATCCAATCAGAGGCGCTCCTCGTGCGAAAACTCCTGCGAAAAGAAAAGTCTTTAAAGAACGGATAGATGCAGTAGTGTGCCGGATCGGATCTCTGCGTGACTTAGATCTATAGGCTAGAGGGAAGGCCATTCCACAATCCACTGGAAACGACGTATACAGTGATGCAGTGTGACATAACTGTCGCACCTAAAAGGCTTAGACCTTTGCATATTTCAACACCGAGTTTTGACTGACGTGATGTTTTCTGAATGATTCGATCTACACGTCGTGTCGGTAAAGGTCGCCATTTTCAGTTTCAGAATGCTCACGTGCGAATTAGGGGGAGAATTGCCAGTCTTTACTTGAGAAAGTCTGTTTTTCACACCCAATTCCAAGTGGATCATAGTCCAACCCCAGGTTATTTTTCACAATTCTCGCACTGGTGCGCATCCCTTTCCAGTTGGAGGATTACTCGCTAGCTAACGAAGCACTCCAACAGACATGGAACCACTCCAATAGACATAGAAGCACTCCAGCAGACATGGAGATCGGTGATCACATGCTACTGTCATCTAGCGAATGAATCTGCAAGCGAGAGGTCAATGTAAATATTGAGTGTCGGTCACCTGGCGACTTTCAATTAATAGATATCATAATGAGTTCTCTCCTCGAAGGCATGTTCATTGGCTTTTTATGCCTCTGGGGATGAAATGAATGGCGTGGTTTCTTTTTGTCTTCCCTACAGACAATTATTTTCGGTGTGCAGCTTGTTCAGGTCACAAGGCGGCGAAAACGCCGAACTTGCCACTACGCCACACTGCGTACCTGTAGTTGATACGATACGCCCCAAGTTTTGCTGTATGGTATACCGACCGTAAGGCGTCGACCCTGCATATAGTTTTGAATGAGTAAAGTGGGTTAGAAGGAGATAGGGCCTATCCTTATTCCTTAACCAACAACCATTGCTGCCAGTTTCAACGGACATCAGACCACTTAAGACCTTTGTCTTTGTCTGAAGCACCTTTTGTCTCTTGTAACTGAACCAAACTTCAATACGATTCATGACTTGTTTTCAAAGCATCTACGAGAGTTCGTCATTCCGAATGAAATATCTTAAACAAGTCTACGTGTATTAGACGTGAATAGGGGCGGATCCATGGTGGCCTATCCGGCCATGCCCCCTCCCCCCATTTCAAAAATGCATAGGACGTGCCCCCCCTCCATTTGGTTTCATTAAGCATTCAATCAATGCAGCGGGAGAAAAGTATAGGATATGACGACCAGAGAGGTCATAGTATATTGCTTGCAGATTACGTCGACCAGATGACTGATGACTAAAAAATCATCAGTTATTTTGGCAGAAAAAATTGGTATATGAAAAAGGGTCATAAGAACTTTTTCTGGCAAAGATGTCACCGAAAATTTTGCCTTTCCCTTTCGGAAATTACCGCATCCGCCCCTAGCCGTGAACTATCGGAATTACGTGGTATATAATGATTGACCTGTTTTATTTCTCTTTTGACACCACTGTTTTAAAACTATCCTGACTGGTATACATCTAGGCATCTTGCCGATTCCTTCCCTGTAGATCTATACCATGCTGCCATGCATGCTTAGAAAGTTCATTTATTGGCCTGCGACTGTTTACGTCACGAATTAGCTCGCTCGCTTTCTTTATTGGGCTTCAAACAAATCATTGTGTTATATATAGAAGACAGTTATTTTCAAAAATAATTAACGACAGCTTGCGAATTGACTTTGTGGCCGTAGACCCAACATCTGGACCCCACTATTTGGGACTCGGTTACTAATTTCCAGGTATCCTGTAGGATAACCCCTCCCTCCCCCACCCAGCTGAACATCAATGGTTTTCGAAGCTGCATGTACATATAGCCGAGAATATAGGCGTCTGTTAGACGATTAAGTAGCGTGGCCATGCAGAACCTTTATGGACATAAATTGTCTGGTTGTCATTAGAAACGGCACTCGCTTTAATTGCATTCAGACCGCCACTTGAAAGCAATCAAGACAAAAAGTCAGACTGAAGGCAGAACGCACGGACTGTGATCCGTTACAAGTCGGCTGCAGTAGTCTTTGTTATCGTACTTCCAACGAATGATTCGTCAGTGCTTGCCTTCGTCTATAGACTATAATTATTTTCTATACAACGATTGGTTAAAACACTAATTCCGATTAACGACAACAGAAGAGACGCGTTAAAATGATCGCGAATTGTGTGCAATATAGATTGCCTGATAGTCTATAATAAAATTATATACATTACCTTATTTCACAATAATTTGTATTGTCTTATACTTACATTGCTTGCCCTATAATACCGTATACAGGCATACAGATTACTTTTATTCATGCGTAATTGCCTAGAAGGCCAAGCTCCGACCTATCCTATGCATGGAATTCTGTGTACCTGTGCTATCCATTCCAGGCTGTAGATTCCTTCGAAGTTCGCTCTGCTACGCATGTTGACCTGGTTGTCCCAATGACTCGATCTTCCACAGTGCTGCACAGAAGCTTTGCTGTGGTCGGTCCGTCTTTCTGGAATAAGTTAATAAGTCTTCGTAATGAGCTTCTTTGTCTTTCTTTGCCCCTTCTACGCAAGCGCTTGAAAATCATTCTCTTTGATTGTGGTTTGGTGTCAGGTCGGGAGCGCCTCTGAGGAGTTCTCTTGAACGGGGCGCTATATAAATGTATGCATTCTATTATAGAGTCTAAGTCTTCACGTACAATGCCGTGTTGTACAACATATGCAATGGTTTTCTTATCTTGCCTTGCATACCTGTCTTGCTTTGCCTTAGCTTGCCATATAGTACCGGTATACCTTAGTTGTACTCTAGGTCTATATCTCACCTTTCCGTCACCTTATAATACAATGACGCGGTCTTTTTCTTTTATATACCTTGTCTCATAACGTATATAGATCGCTGCTTGTGTTCTACGCGTCTGCGAGAGTTCATTGTTTCAGAATTTCCGAGGTATCAAAAAGCTGATGCTCTTATAATGCATACTTAGACCAAGTGCATCATTGACACATTAACAAGTCAAGCGCATATACCTCAATGTATTCGCAGCATTATTTGTTCCATATCGTACACATACGCATGAAATGCACCTCTGTCTAGGGGTAAGTTTGATCACCTGGGCAGCAGACGCGGTTCATCTATCAATACACGAGATGATCTAAAGTCAGTGAACACCTTTGAATGAAACCGACCGACAGCAATTCCAATCTAAACACTGCATGACCGTTGGCTAAACAGTTGATTCCTAGTTCAGGCGAATATATATACATTATACATATATATATATGTATATATGTATATATATATCGCCGCTTGGCATTTTATGGACGTATAATTACACGAACGAATTATAGGAATCCGTTTCTAGACCGAAGAGTTGCAATTAAAGTCGCTATGCATCCGATTTGTAGCCGCGATGAAATGCTCGCGGGCGAAAGATGTTGTCACATCACAGATACCTTACAGCTCCAAACCTCCAACCCCCCCCCCCATCAATTCCCCCATCCCTGTCTCTTCAATGGTTCGTTATTTTATGCATACTAATCGTCAGTCGACGAGTCCTAATCAATCTAGAGCGCGGTGTTAATAAATCACGTTTCGCTGGAAGGATGCAACATCAAAGACATACAGGTGCTTTGGCGGCAGTGGCGGCGCGTACCAGCTGGACGAAGCAGGTTCATTGGATGGATGCTTCAAAACACGGACGCCTGTATAAGCGAAGCGCTTCTATACCGGTGTCCATGCTTCAAAAGGACCGAGGGGAGAGAAGGGAAGAGAAGGGAGGAAAAGGGAAGAGAAGGAAAGAGAAGGGAAGAGAAAGGAAGGGAAGGTATAGAGAAGGGAAAAGAAGGAAAGATAAGGGAAAAGAGGGGAAAAGAGAAGTAAAGGAAAGAGAAGAGAATTAAGGGAAAAGATAAGAGAAGGAAAAACAGAAGAGAAGGGAAAAGAGAATAGAAGGGAAAAGAGGAGAGAAGGGAAAAGAGAATAGAAGGGAAAAGAGAAGAGAAGGGAAAAGAGAAGAGAAGGGAAAAGAGAATAGAAGGGAAAAGAGAAGAGAAGGAAAAAGAGAAGAGAAGGGAAAAAGGAAAGAAAAGAGAAGAGAAGGGAAAAGAGAAGAGAAGGGAAAAGAGAAGAGAAGGGAAAAGAGAAGAGAAGGGAAAAGAGAAGAGAAGGGAAAAGAGAAGAGAAGGGAAAAGAGAATAGACGGGAAAAGAGAAGAGAAGGGGAAAAGGAAAGAAAAGAGAAGAGAAGGGAAAGAGAAGAGAAGGGAAAAGAGAAGAGAAGGGAAAAGAGAAGAGAAGGGAAAAGAGAATAGAAGGGAAAAAGGAAAGAAAAGAGAAGAGAAGGGAAAAGAGAAGAGAAGGGAAAAGAGAAGAGAAGGGAAAAGAGAAGAGAAGGGAAAAGAGAATAGAAGGGAAAAAGGAAAGAAAAGAGAAGAGAAGGGAAAAGAGAAGAGAAGGGAAAAGAGAAGAGAAGGGAAAAGAGAAGAGAAGGGAAAAAAGGAAAGCGAGGAGAAGGAAAAAAGGAAAGAGAAGGAAAGCGAAGAGTAGGGAAGAGATGAGAAAAGAGAAGAGAAGGGAAAGAGAAGAGAAGGAAAGAGAATGAAAGATAATGAAATAGATAGAAAGAGAAGAGAAGACAAGGGAAGACAAGAAAAGAGAATATTAAAGGGATCGCTGGCTGCTGCTGTCGGGATCAATGAACAGAGACGGCGGTGGGGGGGGGGGGGAAACCCAGTCGCTTGGATCACGACCATATCCGGATATATTAGTGGTTTAAACAATAATTCCTGTGAACGGTTCATGATGCATCGGAGGATGTGGGCGTGTAGGGTATACGTGGGTGAACAGTTACTGTGTGATGGGCTTTAATAGGAGCCAGACGAATGCATGCTGCAGCGAGGTATACATTATTCGTTCCAGGTGTTGTTCGACTAAACTATACTTCGACAAATGACCAGCAAATTGCAAGTACTGCTGATCCACTATAATGATTAACCGACAAGCATGTTGTATGTGATGGATAGCTTTGGCTTTGGCTTTGGCTTATTATACTACCGGCATCTTTGAACCAAAGACAGCGCATATCTGTAAACGAGATCTTTTATGACTATAATTATATACCAAGACAACATCATCATTGTCGCTATCGTCGTCGTCGTCGCCATCATTAAATTGGAATTTCTTTAAGGATTTAAATAGGACGTCTTATACTCAGGCCACCAATATGTTGTCCTTTACAGGTTTGAAAATAATAATAATAATAATAATAATAATAATAATAATAATAATAATAAATTAATAATAATAATAATAATAATAATAATAATTTTAAAAATAATAATAATAATAATCCCTTTATTAATTCAACTTGACAAGTAGGCTACGCTGTATCATATGACAGATGATGATAAGGTTTAACAGGAGTCTAATTCAACTGAAGTGATGACATTGTGGCAGCTTTCATCTATCTCTGCTATTATACATTTGTCTTGAGGTAGACCTATAGTTGCAGGCCGAGACAACCGTAAGAAGGGAGGGAGTAGCGGGTACCGAGCCCACGTCCTTCTGATCCTCATGCTAGCCGGGACTGGAGAAATTCAGGGCCCTGGTCAGAGCAGTGACGGGACCATAAACTATCTTAAGGCCTTGTGAGAATTATTTAAAAATTGAAGTTATGACCGAAGATTTGTGATTTTTTTCAGTTTTAAATCGATGTTGAAACTGATTGCAGTTAATTCTCTGTGATATTATTTCTTCAAAGGAATAGATCATAACCTTTGTATGCTTAGACTACGTATAACCCGGACCCCTGTGAGTCGCCGGGCCCCTGGGCATTTGCCCCTCTGACCCGCTCTAGGCGGCCCTACTGCCAACGTCTTGCCTTCATTCAAAGGAAGACAAGGTGTGAATGTTTTCTGTTCTGTCTGTTGTCCTCGCATAGACGTGACAACTGAATCCGCTCAACGTCAACGTCATGTCACCGGATAGTTTACACCGAAACGTCGGCGTTTTGTAAGCCAACAGCTGAGGGGGCTCGTCGTTACCCGTCCCCACCCCCACCCCCACCCCACCCCACAACGACTCTCCATTCACACCCTCACTTCCTTATAAACTGTCTGCCAATAATATGGCCGAAGTCGCAGGCCGGGTATTTCACCCCGTAATTAAATTTTAATTGTGACGTTTACACTGCACCGGGTGCGATGTTTACTTAACCGCTTCGTCGACCGGAGTCGATTCGTAATTTAGTAAACCAGAAAGATGCTAATGTTACGCGGTTGACGATAATCGGACGCACATGTTCCGCTGTGTTCCGCCTGTGTTCCGCCTGTGTTCCGCTGCTGACTGGTTTCTGTGTACCAAACACTTCTTGCGCCTTCCCAAACAAAACCCCAAGACCATCGACCCCTATCGATTGGGGGCAGGTCACAGAGGCCCCTTCCCTCCACCCTCCACCCCCACTTCAGGCGACTGAGGACATTTGGAGCGGATCAGTGTCAGGTTGTCTAAATTAAAGGTTTCGTTCCCCCGCGGTCGAGAGAGGCAGGCGTGTCTTTCCGTTAGACATTTTACGCTGCTGTCCTGCTATAGCTGATCTGTGTTAACAGGGAACCATCGTCGACCGGGTGTTTGATATCTGCACCACCTCTGAAGCAACAGCTAGAGTTGATCTTTTTAAAGATCTGCTCGACAGATAGACACACGTTTCGGCCGCTTTGATTGACACTTGAATTTCACAAACAACAAACATGCATGGGTTATCCATCCAGCAGCATACACGGCGCTACATGTATGCACAAGTGCGTATACGTCATGCCAAAACATAGGCTATACAGTATACATCTCCAACATAACGGTGTCGCTATCGAGCCACAAATGATTTCAGTATAATATTACATGATAGGCCTATATACATAGTCCTATTGCAACTAATTTCGGGTACAGTGATCATGGATATTCACCGTGGACATTAGAGCAGAATACACATAATATAAATTATATATAATGCGTCTTATAACTAATCGGCCGCACGTTTGACTGCCATGGAATTTTAGCGTGCAACTTCAACGCGGCTTCATCTGGTTGTATGTTGACAAAGTACCACCAGACGTATAGGCTACACACAAGCATCGCGCCTGACAATGCGTCTAATCAGGAAGACATTAGTATACGAAGCTGATCGAACTGTTGACGATGGCATCACGGCACATAATTATAGCGCTCGTGAACAGGACCAAGGCTTTCGCAGACAGATGTCAAAATATCAGGAACAAAATAACAGTCGGTCTAATTCTGTTAGAATTAGATAAACGTTTTACAAAATAGATTTCACGATTCTATAGGTCCAAGTGGTTGAGCTTGACGACGCGCCAGTTTTCCTTTTGTTCATGCATGCAGGCTTTTAATGGTTAGTCTCGTTTGGATATATATATATATATATATATAAAATAATAATAATAAAGTCGGTTAAAAAGTAAGACTCTAGTAATAATTATAGTCGGTCATTCTTGACCTTTAGATATTGGGGTTCGTAATGCATAGAATAGATCGGAAGAAAAAGATGCGGGACAAGAGATGAAGAAGCAGGAGAAGAAGCAGGAGGAGGAGAAGAAGAAGAAGAAGAAGAAGAAGAAGAAGAAGAAGAAGAAGAAGAAGAAGGAGAATAAGAGAAGGAGGAGGAGAAGGAAAAGGAGAAGAGGAAGCAGAAGAAGATACGTGGAGTAGGAAAAGACGGAGGAGAAGAAGAAGAAGCTTATAGAGGGAGGAAAAGGCAAAATGGGCAAACACGAAGCCCGGACAAAGCCATAGAGTCTTGCAAAGGATATAGTCGAATTACTGTAAACTTATTTGCATAATTAACGAACGCAATCGATTGCTTTTTCCTGTTTCGTTAGACTTCATTTCATGGTTTGGTTGGTTTAGTCGCTTTTCGGTGACTGCTTCTATATATATTTGGATCGTTACCGTTCACACCACAATCAGTCTGCCGGATTTCGTCAACTTTATATAATACAATACAATACAGTACAATACAATACAAATTATACAATGCAATGCAATGCAACGCAGTGCAGTGCAATACAATACAATACAACTAAAATTTGATATCGCCCTCGTTATAAAGTCCAGAAGTGCGCACACGCCTCGACGGTGCAAACTGCAATTATTGTATTGCAGAATTGTATTGCAGAGCAATACGCATGCGCGCAGAGCGCTTCCTCTGCTCTTGCTTCTTCATCTCCTTTCCATCATATCTTCTTCTTCCCACTCTTCCATGCATCATAAGTATCCATATAGGGCAGTGGTGTCAAACCTTTTTTAGTGGCGGGCCAGTGTGAACATCTTTCAACAAGTGGCGGGCCAGGGCAGTGGCAGATCCAGAACGTTTGAAAGGGAGGAGGGGCCAAAATTTTCGGTCTTGGGCAAGGATAAATTTCATCTTTAGTCGCCGGAAAATCTGATGACTTTTTAGTCGTTTGTCCGATTTTCGAGCCCATTTTCCAGAAAACCCATGCCATTTTCCCCATCAAAAAGTTGACTTTTTGTAAAAAGTCATTCGACCAAAATTTCGAGCAAAAAGCCCATTTCCTAGAAAAACCATGCCATTTTTCCCCATCAAAAACGCTGATGACTTTTTTTAGTCATCATAGACTACTTTTGTAAAGTCAGCCGAACTGATGGGGGTGGGGGAAGCACGTCCACTTTCCACACCAAAATGGCTTGTGAGAAATAAAGACTTTTCTAAATGGGGGCCATGGCCGGTTTCCCCCCTTGGATCCGCCCTGGGCCAGGGTGTCGAAGCTCCTGGGCAAAATTGGGTATTGACCTCATCCAAATATCGCGAAAAGATCTTGATTCAATGTCCTCTTTTCGCTTCTTATTAAATTTTGACAACATTTTAAATATTATAAGACTTATATAAGTGTTTCGTAGCTTTCATACTTTTTTACCAGACAACCAACTGGAAACCATATATATATATATATATATATATACAGTCTACACAGAGCTGTGCGTCTGAGCAAAAGTGACGTCAGTAAGAAAAAAACGTCCATGTGTTTGGCGCTGACTGTAAAATATAAAAATGTGAACTTTTTTCTTCTGAATTTATAATCTTTAGGGAAAGCTCCGCGGGCCAGAAAAAAATCGTCGGCGGGCCAGAAATGGCCCGCGGGCCAGCTCTTTGACACCCCTGATATAGGGCCTAATATCCAACGGACAATACATCTTTACTAAATGCACTTACCGGGTTTGTTTAGTTCTAAGCCTTGTGTCTTACTCATGAACATCTTTCTCCTACGAAAACTATTCCATACATCTCATGAATTCCTTTTGAAGTGTCGCCATGTTTAAATGTGTCATCACGATTACAATAACAGAACCCGACGCCAGTCGTTATAGTAATTGTTTTCCAAACAGCCGGAGGGACGTATAAAATAACAAGAGAATCCACACACACGGGCAGCGATCCTGCATGAGACTCCGTGCACTTCGACGGGCGACGCACATGATAGCGCCCCCGTCTAGGGCTATAGGATCCCTCCGGTAGCTCCCTCTATCGGCTGAGAACTTTGAAGTCCCCTGAAGGACACAT
This sequence comes from Lumbricus terrestris, assembly GCA_949752735.1. Lineage (NCBI taxonomy): Eukaryota > Metazoa > Annelida > Clitellata > Crassiclitellata > Lumbricidae > Lumbricus > Lumbricus terrestris. The sequence continues at coordinate 30,461,838 of OX457047.1, forward strand.
CGTCTGCTTAATCGTTCGTGACGTATGAGCGACGATAGGCGTCGTTAGACGGCATCAGATTTTCTCTCCTACAAATAACTTACAAGCGAGTACTACTAATCACCGTTGAGCCTCTGCAGCCCCCCGTCCCCCTCGTCCCACCAGAGACTGGACGGATGAGTTGGTCCGAGTAGGGGCTAAATTGGCATGGGAAATATCTGGTCGATATTTGACCCATAACGGACGGACGGATGAAGGAAGGAAGCCTCACTGTGTCAAATTTTCAGTTCGGTGCAAGCATAGACATGTGATTATTCGGTTGGCAGATGGTTAGAATGTTAGAAAGTTTGAAGGCAAACTGATCCCATCGATGATAACGTGCATGCCCGCGTTCAAAGTATTTTATCGATCCAATGAAGAAACGTGCATGCGTGCATTACATGTAGCATTCAAAGTATTTATCGATCTGAAGAAACGTCTGGCTGGCTGACTGATTGATTGGCTGGCTGGCTGACTGACTGATTGAGTGGCTGGTTGACTAGCTGATTATCTTGCTGATTGAATGACTTACATGGTCAGTCATTTTGGCTGGCTATAGTTGTTGATTGCATGTATCATTTTTTGATCCATATTTGTATATTGGCGCATTTATTGGTGGATTTTCTAGCTGGTTCAAGTTTTATTGGTTGGTTGGTGGTTGGCAGCTTAATTGGTCGTTTGTTTGTTTTGCTTGTTAATTCTATTGGTTGGTCTGTTTGCTGGCATTTTTGTTATTCTGTTGGTTGTTTGGTCGGAATTGTCCTGTTGAATGTTTGGTTGATTGATCATTTTGTTGGTTGTCTAGTTTGTTGCTTGCATGGTTGACACCTTGACGGATCGATTGCCAGGTTGACCGTTTGTCTGTTTAGTTGACTGGCTGATTGTCTGGTTGACTGCATGTTTGTCTGTTTAGTTGACTGGTTCATTTGTTGGCTTGCATTCTGATTGGTTACTCTGTAGGCCGGTTGTTTTATTATCCTTTTTGGTTGGATGGACGATTGGTCTGTTTCTCATCATAATTATATCACGGTCGTTGGAGCGGAGAGCTATAGTAGCAGTTGTGAGCAGCGGACAAGATGTTGTGGTTCATCGAACGAGGAGCCTCGCTGGATGATGATGAGGATGGTGAAGATGATGAAGATGATGGTGATATTATCTATGGCCTCCGACGCCGCCGCCGAAGTTTCGCCTCATAAATTCTGATGGGATTGCGTCGTCGTCTTGTCGTCGCCGTTAATTGAAGCAAGATGGACCACCACGCTGACGCCACCGCATCCAGACATGCATCTGACCGACGATCGGCTGGTGATGCTGCTGGTGATGCCGATGCTTCTGCTGCTGCTGCTGCTGCTGCTGACCCGCATCGCGAATGGCGTCGTAACCGGATGAATTGATGGAAGATGCTGCGTTCTCTATGCTGCGTATCTCTATGGTCGACTTAAATGTCAACGGCTCCCTATAATTATCATTATATCTTCATTTTGTATCGTTCGTATACGCACAATACACCCACCCACACACACACACGCACACACACACACACGCACACACACGCACACGCACGCACACACACACACACACACACGCACACACACACACAGTCACACACACACACACGCACACATACACACTCACACACGCACGCACACACACACACACACACACACACTCACACACGCACACACGCACACTCACACACGCACGCACGCACACACACACACGCACACACACACTCGCACACGCACACACACACACACAGTCACACACCTACACAAACACACACACACGCACATGAATAGGCCTACAAATTACAACAGGCAAGACGCACATTATACGCGCACAAAAAAGACAAACACAAACACAAACATTCGTTCAGACGACTACACATGCAAGCATGCACATGTTGTTACTTGTTTAGCGACATCGCCATATCAAAGATGATTTGCCACGTCATTTAGATCCCCGTGGACGGACCGTGCTAGCCCGAGATTTTCGGATCTCTGAAATAGCCACCTTCGGGAAGCGAACCGTGGCCCGCACGCTCTCTTTCACAGAGTCGCGCACAGACGCGCGGCCAGGCACCAGCGCTCTTACCGATGTAGCTAAGCGAGCAAGTCCTTCGCTCGCAATTACTCGTGCGCTTTGGCGTGAAACTCCTATGCAGTGTTCGAGAGTGTAGTCGAGAGCGCCTCTGAGTAGGGAGCTTGAAGGGGCGGTATAGCAAATGCGAGAAATAAAATAATATAAACGCTGATTATCGAGCTCTCCGAATTCCAAGACTGCTATCGTTACTCTTGCGAAACTGCGAGACTCCAGCCAATGTCGCAAAAGACCTCACATTGATATTGTTCAGAGTTCAGACCGCTCGCATTGCAAAAGGGTCTGTTGTGCTCGTTGGACTCTGTGCACTGACCATGGATATATACGTTATGCACCCTTAACCTTCACGACCTTACTGCAGAGCTGATCAAGCCTTCGTATACCCTCTTCCCAGCCAGGTCACTTACACAAGGTCACGACCTGTCCAATGAGGTCACGACCTGTCCAATGAGGTCATGACCTGCAGTCCAACCTGATCATCCATTGATGCCGGGTATCCACCTTGACCTCGATGCCATAAACATATTGGACGGGAGATGCTGCGCAGAGCGTGGGAAGCAACATCAGAGAACAGACGAAGGGTCAAATGGGTCACCGCCCAGTCATCTTTATCATGACCACGCAGTCCCTCCCCGCTCACTAGACACCCCTACCCACGAATCAAATAGCATCCTCTCGATTCTGGTTGTCTTAATTAGTCTATACGAATTTGACACCCACGTAGACTCGCTAATGGACGATCTTACTCTTTGTAAGAACAGGAAAATATTTTTAACTGGTGATTTTAATGTGGATCTGCAAGCATATGGAAAGCATAAACCTATACCAGCGAATTCATTGAAAGTTTGATGACCCACCACTTTTTCCCACTCATCCATCAGCCTACTAGAATTACTTTCACCTCGGCTACCTTAATTGATAACACTTTGACCAATGCATAATTACCTCAGCTAGGATTACATCTGAAATATCGGACCATCTACCTATAGTGTAACCTGGACTAAAACTGAGTCAATTACCTCACGTAATCTGGGTAAAGTCGAATTGAAACGAACTATAAATAGTCAGACCTCTGCCTTATTTAAAGCATTTTTATTATAATACCCACATCGACTACAGACTCCAGTTACAGAATTATGTAATACATGAACCTAATCAAGCATTTAATTTGTTCACTGAAAAAAATCAAAATTTGCTATATATATGACAAATTCTTCTCCATTAAATCACAAAAAGATTTCTAAGAAAAATTCGTTTATTCAGCCATGGATAACTCAAGGACAACTAAATTCTACAAAAAGAAAAACTTTGTATTAACTCGGCCCTACACAAAAAATCCCACGATTGAAAACAAAAATATCTTTACGAAATGTCGTAGCCGCAATAAATTAATAGGATATACGCACCAAACTTGAGCATTCTTATTATACTAACGAATTTATGAAATACAGGGCAGACAGGCCTATTTAAAAAGACTTACATGGCAGTTAATTAAAACTACTGTCAAAGCTGATAACAAAGTCTATAGTTTAGAAATCAAGGTAAATGACTCCACGATCTTCCAAGTATAGATGGCGGAACATTTTAACTCTTATTTTACTGGAATAGCAAAATTTCTGTCCTCTGACTTACCACCTTGTAAGAGGAAATTTAAAGACTATAGTATAGCCTATTAGAGTCGTTACCTTGCACGGCCTATGTAGACTCCTATATGAGTGACATCATTATCTTTTCAAGGATTTTATACAGCTCATTAATTTTGCTTATGTATCATGCATGGCCTCGTTATATAGGCTCTGTATTTGACTATTCGACTGAACCTCCGCCACTGTTTGCACTCTGCCAGTCCCAAGTCTGGATAAACGAGGAGGGCGACACTAATCATCTTCGATATGGCAGTCCAGGCTGCGTCATGAAACATTAAGAAGCAACTATTCGTCTGTCATCTAATTTTGACATGCGTTGTATATGTATAAGGCGAAGTCCATAATTTATTGTATTCAGCGAGACTGAGGACATTTCTGGGTCTGCCCATGCAGTGGCTTCTATTCCCCCCCTCATTAAACGATCGGGTTCAACTTCTCTCCTTCCCCTCTCGGGCCGGCCATCCCCCTCCCGGGTCGGTTTTACGTCAGTTTTGACTCATTTCTGATTCCCCTGTTTTCAGTGACCTCAAGATGTGTCCACCCTGAGTATACACTGCAGGGATAGAAGCCCATATAGATTTGTCCCTTGAGACATATAATAATTATACAGCTATTATAACAGTCTGAGCTAAGTTAATTGAACGTTGTCTGTCAAATATGACGTGCTCTCTCAATGTTGCACCAATGAAATTGACGTGCTGCATATAGGCGTTAGGCGATCCGTTAGTCTAATAGTTGTTGTTGCTGCTGATGGTGATGATGATGATGATGTTGATGATGGTGATGATAATGATGATAATGTCGGTGATGATGATAATGACGACGACGATGATGACATATTTACCAGCATATTTACCTTTTCTCGTACATATATAATTCTTTGTTTCAACTCTGCAGGCTAATGGAACCAAGATATATCTTATATCATCACTCACCGAATCGTAGTTAAGAGCTTCTGCTTAGAATGAAACATAATTATATTGTCGGCATTTGATTGCAATGAAAAAAGACTCAATTCTTAAGTGTGAATATATCGGCGGCTCTGCATGGTTAACATTTATACGTTTATACAGACTTTCACTTTTGATCATTCTTGGAAAATCGTCGTCTAAACTTACCTTTGTATGTAGGGGAGAGTACTACAAGATGCCCAGGTCGATGAAGATGCCCGCCCCTTTAAAACGTATGAAAAGATACATATTCGTGTTTTAGTTGTATCATTGCATGCAGCGACATCTTGTGAACCTTCCATAACGGTAATGTTTCAGTATTCGAGATATTGACGCGATAAATCAATTTTCTAAATTTTCACCACTTATGCGTAAGCATAGACATTTGTGTAGGCCTATCTGCCTAATTTTCCTCTTTAGCCTTATACAGTACCAAACTCAATAGATCTAAATACTTGCAATGTGGGCAAAAATGCCTCCTGAATTTCGATCCGTTTCAGTTCCTCAATCATCACTACTAATCACACACCATCACCCTCCAGTCCTTCCTCAGGCTCCTCTATTCATCACACCCCGGGCTTTTCATTCGAAACTTAAGACACTCCTTTTCACGAACTCTTATCCTGTCTCAACTGATACTGCGCCCTCCAATTCCCGGCCCAGACGACACCCGCCTTTGTATATATTACTATTCCGTCCCTCTGATCTCATGGTAACTCGACACGGACCACCACGGACTACTCTCACGGATAAATATAGATAAAAATCCAATTAAATAATTGAAATCTATGAAATAGCAGATCATTTGAAAAATTGAGATTATATGGTCATGCAATAATAGGAGAATATAGGCATATCCTACTAGATGATTTGCGTGCTTACTTAGTAATACTTGCTTATGCGAGCAAAAAACGTAAAAGCTTTATTGTAACATTTGAACGGGACCGAATGTTCCGATCAGATTTTCATAATGTACAATTGTACATGTCTCTAAAATCGATACTGGTGCCAAATTGTAGCGTTGGCAGCGCGCATGCATGGTTGTATGTAAGCCTATACTCGATTCTTAGCACTCAAGGATAATGCTTTAATTGCATGGATTGGTTGAAAAATGAACTGCGAGAGTTTGAACCATCAAAATCCCGTGCCTGAGATCGCCTCAACAGGAAACTATAAGTACAAAATGTTTAGCAAATTTGATATAGTTTCAGGGAATTACGATTTGCTCAGACCCCTCATGACTAACGGTCTGATATACACACATATATATGTATAATTGTATATATGTATGTATATATATATATATATCTTTCAATCTTTCTAAATTTTGACAACAAATGCACATGCAACGGCTTCTCATAATATATCGTAGAAAACTATTTTTTATTAGAAACCAAAGCGTATTTAATTTAATAGATTTTGCTGTTCGTATTAAAATATTGCATCATCGATCTGCACCATACATAATTATTTTTATACGGGTGTCAAAGAGTCAGCAAGCACAATTTGCATATAGGCTACATGCACGCGAAAAAGGGAAATGTTCAATTGCTGGCATTGCAAACAACACAAAACAGCAGCCTCTTAGTAGGCCTATGTACATGCTATCAATCATACATAAATATTGCTCTTTATGCTGAGTTCTTGTGTACACATTCCACTCACACCTGTAGGCACAGCTGGACTTGTTTCGGTATATTAGAATTATGCATCGTCAACACATTCTCGATTTGAAGGCGTGTGCAGTGGTATGAAAAGGCGCATTTGGTTCTAAAGTGGTTCGTCGTTGACTATACAAAGAAGGCAGATGAACCACTTTAGAACTAGATGCACCATTTTATTATTTACTGTTAAACACAAAGATCAGGGTGAGAATTGTCGGGACCGGGTTGGGGTTTCAACCCCCAGTTTTTCTTAGAGCTCCATAGTAAAATCTGTTTTTCACATTCCAATTCCAAGTGGATCATAATCCAACCACCCAGTTATTTTTCCACAAATCTCACACTGACAAAGATAATTTTTATAGGCTTAGCAGGATGATGTGCGGGGAAATACACGCGCATACGTAGAAGTGATCCGAACAATGCATGAGTTAACATCGCCACTGCTCGCACTCTAGCAGTGCCAGTCCAAAGCATGGAGAAAAGGAGGAGGGCGACGACACTGATCACCCTTGCTACGGCACAGTATCGTTAAACAGCAGCAAGCGAAGTCAGCTGGAAATCTATCTCCATCTACAGAAGTGATGGGATTCATTGCAACGAAATCCCTTCTTGGTCTCTTGGGTGCAAACATATAACGTGCACCTTACACCGTTAACACACCTTCCAGCATTTCTCACGAGACGTTCTTCAAATGCTCCCGACAAAACTCTTCCACCTAGTGCGTGCATACAGGTGCTTACCATTTTGTTTCCATACTAGAGCTTGTGCCTATGTATTGGTTTATGTATAGGCACATTCGCATGCACGCACCAGCTCGTAGCACCTATATGCACAATTTTGTCCATAAATCAGATGCCAAGTCGTCTTTTTCTATCCCGAACCGTAATCGTATCCAACATGCCCCGATCGGGAGACTTGATGGAGTCCGGCCACCCGCGAGAAATAGGCCGGATATTCGGGATTCATGGAGTACGGCGTCGGCCTTGACTTGCTCATTCCAATGTACGAGTCCATGGCCGAGGGGTAGGCCGAGTAGGTAGGGTACGACGGAATCGACTCCGAGTAGGGATATCCGGCGGAGAATCGCTGTTCTGTCGACGGAACGTTCATTGGATATCCGCCTGGATAGAGTTTCGGCATCGGAGGGGCATCGCCACACGTTGAGCCAGAACAAGAGAAACCGCCCGGACTATCTACAACGGGGAAAAACATAAACAATTGTAGTACTATAACACATTTAACGGCTTCTTCTTTTACCGATCGATCGATTCATTTATTGATCCATTGATTGGAATAAATAGATAATAATTACATTTTGTTTGTATGCATGTGCACGTGTTATAGCGCCCCTTCAAACTTTCTCCTCTGAGGCGCTCCCGATTGCAACGCGGACACTGAAACAGAGTTTCACGCCGAAGCGCTGAGCAATTGCGAGTGAACCATCCGGCTGCAAGGCTACGAACATCCCACTACACCAGCGCGCCCCACAAACCTTTACCATTGACCTGATGACGTCATGGCGTCATGGAGTGGAAAGTGGTCCAGAACCAGTATTTTATTATCTACTGGAATAGTCAAGCGTTGGTTTTGGAAAAAAGAATCCGTTTAAACTGAATATCTTCTGACAAGCATTGTCGATCAATTTGATCGACTGATGAGATGTAGAAAGGTTTATTTTAAAATACAGGAAGCGACAATGGAAGGGTTGGATTGATTAATTGATTTATCAACTAAAATTGACACTTAGTACATGCGGGATGTCTCTCATAGGATCCTCTTACTCAACGGATTGTATGCCGGGTCTCTGCCCTGTTGCCTCCCAAAGATCTTTCTCTGTGTCGGGACTCATTGCATGGAACAGTCTTTCTGACCATGGGAAGCATGCACCATCTCTAGAGGGATTCAAATCCAGACTCAAGACTTATTTGTTCAAACAATCGTATAATTGACAGTAACATGCATGTGATCCCGTGTACAGGCCCTTTCCTTCGGCCTCGGCTGAGCTACGGCGCTATATAAATCGTCTTCTTCTTCTTCTTCTTCTTCTTCTTCTTCTTCTTATTATTATTATTATTATTATTATTATTATTATTATTATTATAGGTGCCGCCTCATCTCATTGCAAGATCTCTATCACTCTATATATACTCAGGGTGTGCATGGACGTCGTGCTTTCCGCGCATCCAAACTGGATGGTGAATGCCTCGTTCCCTCGTGCACGGCCTGGTCAATAGACAACACCGCGCTTTCTCTGTTGTTGGCCTCTGGTGTGGAATGGGATCCCATTGGCTTTTCGCTGCCTCAGAACCGTCCTTTTCTGCTGGGTTGCGTCGGGAGCACTCCTGAATGGTCACCTTGAAGGGACGCTAAACAATTATCCGTAACGAATCAATGATTGAATGGTTGATTGAATGATGACACGAGGAAATCAACTGTTTGACGAGTAGAGAAAAAATGTTAATTTTATGGTCCATTAATGTTACTGATTGACCGATTTATCGGTGTAGAAAAAGAAAGTCGTTTGACGAGAAATCAGACAAATTGCGACTCCCAAATGCCGCATAATGACAAATATCTGATTAATTGATTTATGTAATCTTTAATATCTGGCTAATGAATAAGTGGTTGATACATTCTAAGTATATATGAAATGCAAAGCGTCAACCGAGCATGCGTGAAAAGTAAAGAGAAAATGAGGTCACTGCAAGGATTGGTTTTCCAATCGACTAATGAATGTGTAAAAGGCAAACTATATCTGATGTTGGAAGTGAGCGATAAAATAAAATACGAAATTTGGATGGAGAACAGATGAATAGGTCGCAATGGGTGAGTGGTTATGGTCTGATGAATGGATGAGTGGATATGGTATAAGGAATTGATGAGTGGTCATGGTATATGATGAATGAATAAGAGGATATGGTCTGATGAATGGATGAGATGATATGGTCTGACGAATTGATAAGTGGTCATGGTCTGATGAATGAATAAGTGGATAATGGATATGGTCTGAAGACTGGATGAATGGATATGGTCTGATGACTGGATGAATGGATATGGTCTGATGAATGGATGAGTGGATATGGTCTAATGAATTGATGAGTGGATATGGTCGGATGAATAATGGATAAAGGCGAAATCGTACAGGAGCAATTGTGCAAATAATCAACCCGATGAGGTCATATATTATCCACTGTATAAAATTACGAAGACATGAAAAGTGGATGTAGAAAAGAAGAGAAAGAAAAATTTCAATCAGCAAACGAAGCAGGAGGTCGACGTCTGAATTGGTTGTGAAAAACGGGTTCATTGGTTTCCGCTTTGCTGCTGTCGGCGCCAAAGATTTCTTTCTGAGTCAGGTGTATTATCACTCCAACGTTTTTGCCTTTTCCAGGGATACATCCGTCCCTCCGTCTCTCTCTCCCTCCCTCCCTCCTTCCACGTGTCTTATGCCACGCACGCTGCAGGAAAGGTGTAACCAATTTCCAGACGGATTGCTTTGAACTCGACCCTAGCTCTCTTACTCAGGAGTAGCATGAGCGCAATGCAACCGACACGCTGCCTGCCGCACATTATAACACGGACCCGATTTATTTCGGGCAGCGCCGCAAAGGCAGAGGCAGCAGCAGAAGTATAGAAGCGGCAGTATAGCAACGTTGAGTCAATTCATAAATCAATCCTAATTAAAAGGACATGTTAGACGGTAGCAGCGCTTCCTGCAAGCTGTCTACCTACAAAGCACACAACATAATACACTACACACATGCACATTTATACACTCAAACACACATACACACGCATGCACACAAACATCAAAAACATGAATACGTTAGCACACATGGACACACATAATTACACAGACACATACACACACATTCGCACAAACATCACAAACATGAATACGTGTAAACACACGCACGCGCGCGCACACACACACACACCCACACACAAGCACATAGACACGCACAGGGGCGCGGTGGTGTAGTGCCATGGTGGCGTCGTTGCTTTGAAGCCGGAAGGTTCGAGGTTCGAATCCACCTCGCCGCGTAAGGACCTTGGGCAAGTCCTTCACTCGCAATTGCTCAGCGCTTCGGCGTGAAACTCCGATGCAGTGTCCGCTCTGCATTCGGGAGCGCCTCTGAGTAGTAGAGCTTGAAGGGGCGCTATAACAAGTGCACATACAAACATACAAACAAACAGGGGGCGTAACTGTATTCATGAATACCACCTGCACACAAAATTCTGCGCATTATAATTGCACAAGTGTTGCGTATATAGGAATGAGCAAGTAAGTATGTAGGTGTTTATTCAATATTCATATAGCGCTTTTATTGCGCTCCTTACTTTTCGAGGAGCTGCCCGGATGGTAGAGAGGTTTCGCCTTCGTTGTGATACCGAGCAGTTGTAGTGAACTCGGTCTGTGATGATTTCGCGGTCTCTGTGCTTGGTTTAGCTGAGTGAGCACTTCGACAACGCTACAGAAACACACAAAACGTTTGCAAATTAAATGCTATTACAATACACGCACAAGACAATCGCAGTAGTGTTTAAAGTAGAGAAAAAAGTTACTGCATGCATGGATGCCTTTATCTATTCATGGCTGTGCTGACTTATAACAAGTGACCTGACGGACCGTGACGGCGTTCGTGCGGATTTGAATACAAGTGCCATGGACATTTATATAGCGCTCCTTCAAGAAAAACTACTCAGAGGCGCTCTGGGCGGTGCGTGACACCATACAACAATGACCGTCGGGTCACACTTTAAACCTTGAATTCAGTTGCTAACTATATACATGTAGCTGCTCTTCAAAAACATTGTTCGCAGGAAAGAGGAGGAGGATCGAGGATCCGAGTGGCTGACCCCTCCGTAGAGAAGGATTAATTCAAGCCTGAAGGAAAAGAAGAAGAAGAATGTGTTGTTATCATGTATACATTCATTCAGGTGATTCATACAACACCAGGGAAAAGTGTGTACATGGTATCACACCTTGTATAGATTACATTGAAATGTAATGTGATTGCACTGATTTTCGGCAAACAGAGGTCGGATCACGCAGACATATAAAAAGACAGACAGACAGACAGACAGACAGACACAGGCATGCAGGTAGATCGGGATCAGCAGAGGCACCTGTAAAACATTACGGGCGTTCCAATGGAAATATATAGCGGCTTATTGAGAAAGAGAGGGAGGGCGCGTGTGGAAAAGTGAGAGAGGCACACATGCATGAAGACGGAGAGAGAGACAGACAGACAGACAGACAGACAGACAGACAGAGGCAGACTGAGGGAGACAGAGACAGACATAGGCAGACATAGGCATGCATCACATAGGCAGACAGAGACAGGCAGAGACAGACATAGGCAGACTAAGGCAGACAGAGACAGACATAGGCAGACAGAGACAGACAGAGACAGACAGACAGAGACAGACAGAGGCAGACAGAGACATACATAGGCAGACAGAGGCAGACAAAGACAGACAGAGACAGGCAGAGACAGAGCCAGACATAGACAGACAGAGACCGACAGAGACAGACATAGGTAGACAGAGACAGACATGGATGGCCTGCATGCTGCTGCACACCTGGATTGCTTTTCATGGATCGTCTGCTGCTGCTGCAGTCTTTCTTTTCCATCGTCGCCATTGACTCCGATCCGACCGACATCCGTGATATATTGCGCTGATAATAATAGCGACGAAAGGGAGGGGCCATCCAAGACATCCCTCCCCACCATGGAGGGCAAACATGGTCTCAGGGTCTCACCCCCTCACCCTCGGCCTCACTCTCTTCCGGACTGTGCGCCCCCCCAAAATGATATCATCGGAGGGAGCATTTTGGGATGTGGGTCGGGAAGGGAAAGATGAACGGGATATAATAGGAATAAATAGGCCTACGCTGCATGGGAATGTGAAGCTGGAAAAGGAGTGGGTGGGGTGGGTGAAGTGGGTGGGTGGAAGGAGTGAATCGTCGACGTGGGGTTCTTGTCGTTCAACAGTTTCCAGTGAGGCACAAAACGATCCGTTGAGAAGTGGTGGCGGCTTCGTCCATAGGGGAGGGTAGGGGGTGTTGGTGGGGGGGGGAGTGCGGGAGACAATTTGTTTCGGCTTTAGGGCAGTCACTGACAGATGCCTCACGGCTGCTGAGAAGAAGGAGGAGGATGTGAGGAGGATGTGAGGAGGGAGGAGAAGGAGCAGGCTGCGGATGGAAGGATGGAGAGGGATGGGAGGATGAGGATGATGGGGTGGAGCAGCGGATGTGACAGGGGAGGTCCCTGCATGGGTGGAGGCATCGAAGGAGGCATGGGCGAGGGAAGACAGATCTCGAGAGGGAACATGGAAACGAAGCTATGGCGGCACTAGTTCATTCATTCATTCATTCCGGAAATTTACATAGCGCCCATTCAAGAAAGTCAACTATGCGGAGGCGCTCCAGTATATGTTTGCATATATGTCATGCAGAATGCAGGATTAAGGCCAAACAGGGGGAGGAATGCGAGCGACATCAATGTTGATAGCAACCCTAATCGGTCGTAAAGCGAGAGGAGGGAAGGATTAAGGTAACGTCCGAACCAAGTTCTGACGCTACCTCCCTTCCCTCCTTCCGCTTGAGCTCACATTAAAAGTTTTAGCGAGTCACCCATATTGGCGCAATTTTCTGTTTGCTAAGTGATGACAATAGAAGCTGGAAAATGATTTTCTTCGCTTCTGTGGAAACACCTGATCATGAGCCACTCTTTTCGCATCTTATAATGTCAATCGACTCATGATGTGTATACGGACACAATTCACTGCGCACACACACCCACAGACCGATACTCACACACCCACACCCCCACACACACAAATACACACACACGCACACAAACACACACACACCCACACACGCGCGCGCACACACACACACACCAACCCACACAATCATTACTTGACAGGACGAAGTTTTTAAAAGCACTCCAGCTTCATCAGAAGGGTTTTGTGCATACGTCAGACACACTTAATTTCAAGAAATGTGTTTACATATTTACCGCTGATGTATATGACCAGAGCTCAACATATAATGCGCGTATGAGCATTGAGCAATGTATATTATGATCAAGCACTTGATGCTGGTCGGTCGCGTATAGTGACTGAGGAATATAAATCTAACGTAATGCAAAATGGGTCGGAAGAGGTGAGCATCAGAGGGAAGAGGATCGTATACATACACGCAGTTGGTGGGTGGCAAGCAGACATTTCGTGTCTACTACTTCAGATGGTAGGGAGAGAAAGAAAGAATATATAAACCGACAAACAGATGAAGAAAAAGACATAGATAGAGACATGTGCAGAGACAGAGACAGACAGACAGACACAGAAAAGATACAGTGTGAGAGACAGTGTCACATACAGAAATATAGACAGACAAAAATACAGAAAAAGATACAGTGTGAGATACAGCGTCAGTTTCAGACAGACAGACAGACAGAGACAACGTCAGGAAATAGACAGGAATTAGAAGTGGAAGAAGATGGAAAAGATGTCGAGGGACGATGAGATAAATCGTGAGAAACAGAGGAAGAAAGAAAGACAACAGTGAGAACAGAGTGGCAGCACTTCTACGCTCAATCCATCATCCCATGCTTTCTTTCTATCTCTGTCTCTCTCTCTCTCTCTCTCTCTCTTTCTGTCTGTCTCTCTGTTTGTCTCTTTCTCTTTCTCTCTCTCCCTCCATCCCTCCCACCTTTCTCTATCCAATATCTCCCTCTCTTTGTCTCTGTTTGTCTATCTCTCTTTCCTCTCTCCGTCTCATTCTGTCTATCTATGTGCCTTCCGCCCTCTCTCTCTCTCTCTCTCTCTCTCTCTCTCTCTCTCTCACCCACTCTCTCTCTCTCTCTCTCTCTCTCTCTCTCTTTCCACATCTCTCCCTCTCCGTCCATTTCGCTTCTTCCTCCATCGGGCTCTCCCTCCTCCTCCCTCGTCGTGCACCGGTTGGTTATTAGGTGTTGAGTGAGAGGAGGCGATGCCAGACGCCGACCAACCGACCACGAGACAGTCAGGCACCGAATCAGCAGACTACGCCTCCTCCGCCCTTCTTGCCGACCGACCGCCAGATTATAAGCCCACAGAGAGAGACAGAGAGACAGAGAGGGAGCGCCCATCTGATCGACCGACCGACCGGCCGTGCAAGGCAGCGGCCCTCCGTCCCTCTGCCGCACGGCCGCCCCAAAGCCCTGCTCTGCTGCGGCGGCGGCGGCTGCTCGTCGACTTACCAGTCGTCCGGATCGCAGTCACGAAAGCCCTTAGCGAACGGATTGCTGGCGATCTTCAGCTGCGTTATCTGCAATGGCAGCACAAGAAATACACACACATATAGTATGTATGTATGTATGTATGTATGTATGTATGTATGTATGTATGTATGTATGTATGTATGTATGTATGTGCACTTGTTATAGCGCCCCTTCAAGCACCCTACTCAGAGGCGCTCCCGACTGCATTATATATATATACATAATGACATTTCAATAAATTCATATATATATATATATATATATGTATAGATGACATGGCTAATGAAATAAATTAGACGAGCAATTGCCCGGTCGAAAGCAATGAAAAGAGTATTAGGTCCAACTGTAATCTCAGTCTTCAGGTATGAGCCGCCGAGGTCCTACGTGTGGCAGCAGCCCCGACGGCGTTCATGGCATGGAGGCACTGAGGCAGGCAGCCATTGGCGGTAATTAGACAGACCTCGAGAAGATATGGCCGTGTTAATTTAGATAAGAACCAACGAGGTGCACGGCATTGGACCGAAGAGGAGGAGGAGGAGGAGGAGGAAGAAAAAGGGTGGGAGGAGGAGGCGGAAGAGTATAAGGAGGGGCGGAGTCATGGCAAGGAGTGGCATGCCTTCTTGCCTCATGGCAAGGAGTGGCATGCCTTCTTGCCTCACGCATGGCAAGGAGTGGCATGCCTTATTGCCTTCTCCCGTTCCCTTCGTCCGCATTATTACACAGATACTGACAAATCATTGGTCGCGTAATCCGCTCATGAGGGATTCAAGCTCTGCTTATTAACCGTCTTATCTCGGTCCGAGTCGGTGGCATGTGTTCGAGGAGGGGTGGGGTGGTTCGGGGGGCCGTGGGGGACCAGCCGCCGCCGACAAACACTGTCAATAACCAAGCGCCCGACATATATATCGATAAGCAGCGATAAAGCCATAGACCGGCCGTAAATAGATTCCGTAATTTTGCGCCGCGCGGTTCTGTTCCGTGACTTTCAGCCGCGACGTCTGTTCCGTAATTTCCGCGTCATCTGTTTCTGCTTATGCGTTTATGTAGACCCTCTATAATATGCTATGTAGTCTGTATTCGCGCGGCATCGTTCTCAGCTTTGTTGTCGCCCAGCCAATGGCACCGCCAAACACTGTCCAGAAGCACATCACTGATTAGAGTCCTTAATCACATGCGCAACACGGCATGCAGAAACGTTTGTGTTGATTCGGATTTTGTAGGGTTCTATTTCGATCGGATATTTTATATGAAAACATACACCATCTAGGTATTCATGTTTATATGAAAACATACACCATCTAGATATTTATTAAGGCATTCAGGAAGATGATAGGCCTATAATTATAGTGTGCTGGACGTCCGCAGTCTGCGCATTATGTGCATGCATGGCCCTATATAATATATATAGGAGCACATACGCCTCTCGGGAACACATCTGTTTATGATTCCCATCTACATGGAACATGGGCAAATCTTATGTCGAAACAACTGAATGTCCATTTACGTGATCAATGTCAGCCAGTCAGTGCTCTACTTAAACGCAACAAGGCCGCCAATATGCACAAGTCAGTCAGTCGGTCAGTCAGTCAGTCAGTCAGTCAGTCAGTCAGTCAGTCAGTCAGTCAGTCAGTCAGTCAGTCAGTCAGTCAGTCAGTCAGCCAGCCAGTCAGTCAGTCAGCTCGTCAGCCAGCCAGCCCGTCAGTCAGTCAGTCAGTCAGTCAGCCAGCCAGCCAGTCAGCCCGTCAGCCAGTCAGTCAGTCAGTCAGCCAGCTAGTCAGTCAGTAAGTAAGTCAGTCAGTCAGTCAGCCAGCCAGTCAGTCAGTCAATCTATCAGCCAGTCAGTCTAAGTCAATCAGGTGAATTAAAGATCTTGTCGAATTGTGAAAATATATCTGAAATTTCTATATACTTTTACAAGTGTATGCATGGTATATCATGAACCCATTTTCTTATGCGAATCGAAATGTTGACATCAACTTCTCATCCGTTCGTGCATGACCTGGACATTGCCTTGGATCCAACCCTTTCTTTGATGATGATGATGATGATGATGATGATGATGATGATGATGATGATGGCGAAGACGACGACGATGATGATGATGAATTGGTGATGTT
The DNA here is from genome assembly GCA_949752735.1 of Lumbricus terrestris. Lineage (NCBI taxonomy): Eukaryota > Metazoa > Annelida > Clitellata > Crassiclitellata > Lumbricidae > Lumbricus > Lumbricus terrestris. Next base: position 30,478,606 of record OX457047.1, read on the forward strand.
GGATGTTGTTGCTGCTGCTGATGATGGTGGTGGTGCATGATGAATTGGTGATAATGATGACGATGATGATGTTGTTGATGATGATGGTATTAAAAAAGCTTCAGGTCTACAACAGACAAAACAGAGCCCGTACTCGGTGGTTCTGGTATGCTGTGACAGCCGTGAACTTCGTTTCCGCGAAGATGAACGTCTTGAAGTTTTCAGTTCTGCTGACGTCTTCGGACTTTGGATTGACGTAGACGACGTGAAAACGCGGCTGATATTTGTGCATCGAATTGAGGATGATCTGAATGTCAGATAAAACAAAGAAATTATATACCAAACAAAACATAATCGTTTAACAGTTTGCATGCACTCCAAATTGTCTCATTGTAAATGCTCGGAGATAATGGTAGATGGAATGCCAGTGATAGATGATAGGTGATAGATTTCGAAGCAATAGAGACGGGGATATATCTTAAGCTCGGACACCCACGCCCATCTTATATAAGGTACACGCCCCAACTCAATCCCTCTTTTTGGCAGCGATAGGCCTATATATATATATATATAGCACCAACCGCACTGCAGGCCAGAGAGAGAGAGAGAGAGAGAGAGAGAGAGAGAGAGAGAGAGAGAGAGAGAGAGAGAGAGAGAGAGAGACGGCAGGGTGGGAGGGAGCCTGTAGCGCCGCCGAGCGATAAGCATCTGAGCCGGCGTTCCAGTAACCCTTCTCGAACCCCCAACAATTAATCAAGCTCAGCCCGACGACAAAGACGCCGAAAAAACAGTTCTCAGTTTACTTCCAGAAAGCTCCAAACATCTTGATCAGATAGCGGCGATTATAATTCACCGGGCCCGAGCCATTGTCAAAGACTGCGGCCAACGCAAAACGCCGGCGCATTGTTTATATATACAGCGCCGGTAGAGGTTGACCCGGGCGGGGTAGACTGCCACTGACTTCCGTTACCGCCTTGCATGCCAGTCCTCAGGCATCGACGATGTAAGGTGCTCGCCGCGGCTATATGAGTTATTGCCTTGACGATGGATTGGCACAGTCGGGTGGACCGGGGGAGAGCTGTTTTCGCGCCTCTGTGGCGGGCTTATCTCGCGGGGGACATCCCAGTGTAACGGGATCCGTGTTATCCGGTGCAGTTCGCGCGGATCTGAGGCCCGATCTAATTTGTATCAGATTCGCGTTCGGAAAGTAAGACCAGCGGTTCTAAATTAATCGGATGCGCGAAGGTATAATGAAATTATCGAGAGAGGATGGCTGGTCATAATATAGTCCAAGGTGTTCCTCATGAGCCATGCATAGGCGGGCAGGTTTCTGCTCTTTGTCACTTATTATTATTCTCATGAGGGCAAAGACATCGGTTGATGTCGTCGTAGAATCGACAGTTTGAGATAAACTATACTGACGAGATCAATTAAAATGCGTCGACACTCAACTCTTTAATTGAAAGATTAACGACTAATACTGCGATGTTTGGAATATAAATTTCCTAATGCAGCTATCTATATAGGGAGATTCCATATTATGTTATCTGCTGAGGGAAAAGGAGCCAACGAAGAACATCCCGCATGTGTATACAGGGTGGGCAAAAAGTAACTCCTAAAGTTTTTGGCCAATATCTTGGCCAGAAGGTATAGGCCTACTATCAGATTTGCGAATAAGCCAGAGACGCATGTATGATGTATGTTATATGCTGAGGGAAAATGTTCAAAGATGGGAAAAAGAAAGATTTTAAAATCACGTTTTACAGGCGTAAAGGTATAATTCATATATCTATGTACAACAGTTAGATTTCACCAAAAATGTCAAACAGAATAAAAGTTAGGCTATAATTACGTTTTTAAGTCCACCCACCGTTTTTGACGATTCGGATGCAAAACGCAACAATAAAGATTTTATTAGGTTAGATATAAAAATTGTTATCAATTAAACATGATATTTCCAGATAATCATGCATTTATTATTATTATTATTATTATTATTATTATTATTATTATTATTATTGTTGTTGTTGTTGTTGTTATTATTATTATTATTATTATTATTGTTATTATTATTATTATTATTATTATTATTATTTAGAAAAGAAACAGGGTACCAGCGCAACTGTTTACGCCACTGTGACATCGTTTAACAATATGGCTATCGAGTAATTGGAAATAAAGAATTTTTCAGATTAATAATTTTAAAATAATAAAATTTAAATTTCTAAAAAATAAAGACCGAAGGTGACATGAGAGAAAATATGTGTAGGCCTATTCAAACATTTCATGAGCAGGGTCTTGAAGGTAAAGTTATAATCACCGCTTACTCTGATAAGCAGTGAGTGCAAAGATATTAGGAGTTAAATTGAGATTTGATCATTTGAGTAATTATGCCGTTGCTGAATCGGTTCAATGTCAATTGTGCTGGTTTCATCAAAAGAATTCAATGGCCCCAGATTTCCGGATATGAATCCGATGGATTATCAAGACTTAACGTAGAGAGCTATGCTGGTGAAATACCACAATCTGCGGCCAAAGCCAAGCGATAAAAGAATTGATGGTCGCATTGGAGTTGACATGAGAAGCACATTAACACGACCGTCAAGAACTTTACAAAGAGACTCGGAATAGGCCTAAGTGATGTGCTCTGGTGGTGGACATATTGAACACAAGTGTGCACAGCAATATCAAGTTTATTTGACAACAGTGTTTAGATCTGACTTAATAAAATGCTTTTGTGTGCTGCATAATGCTTTTGGATCGTCAAAAACATGGGTGGACTCACTAAAAGTGAAATAACTTTTGGTCTGTTTCACATTATTTTGGTGACATTTAGCCTTTTTAGGCCTGCCACCTACGTAAATATGAATTGCCTTTGAGCAAGTAGAAATTGATTTAAAAATTCTTACTTCTGGGAGTTCTGGCCAAGATATCGAAAAAAATGCGTAGGGTACTTTTTTGGCTCACCCTGGGATATTGAGAAACATGGCCAAACTTTGGCATGGGATTTTGCAATAAGGCGTGCCGAAAAAATGAACGAATGAATGAAATGAATGAATAAACGACTTATTACATTCATTCATCAATCATTCATTCATTCAATCATTCAAGTATTTATATAGCACCGGAACATTCATCAGTGCGATTGCATATTAAACATGAGCTCACGTGTCCGTTATCGTCCATGAGGTTGTTTGTGAGTTTGAGTTTATCGAAGGAGACGATCTGCTTCATCCACTGTGATCCTTTCGCCGGTGAGTCGGGATGGACGTGGATACGACCGGGCATGTGAGGGTCGGCCTTCCCGGCGACGACCCAGCTGGAGCTGTGGAAGCTGTAGCGGTACCTCTTGTCGTCGCAAGGCACGAAGTCCATCATCAGCATGTAGTCGGCCATCGGGTCAAGGCCGTACAGACGGACCTGGAAAGTGGGAAACATCCGCCTACACGGAAAACAAACACACACAATACAAATAGATGCTGCTTGTAGGCCCATATAGCAAATCATCAAATTTGTTAGTTTGTCCGTTCGTTCGTACATCGTTCCTTCCTCCCTTCTTCCCTTCTTCCCTCCTTCCTTCCTTCCTTTCTTCCTTCTTTCCTTCCTCCCTCCCTTCCTCCCTCCCTCCTCCCTTCCTCCCTTCCCTCCGTCCCACTCTCCGTCCCTCCCTCCCTCCCTCCCTTCCTTCTTTTCTTCCTTCTTTTCTTCCTTCCTTCCTTTCTTCCTTCTTTCCTTCCTCCCTCCCTTCCTCCCTCCCTCCTCCCTTCCTCCCTTCCCTCCGTCCCACTCTCCGTCCCTCCCTCCCGCCCTCCCTTCCTTCTTTTCTTCCTTCTTTTCTTCCTTCCTTCCTTTCTTCCTTTCTTCCTTTCTTCATTCATTCATTCATTATGCGGATAATATATATATATATAGGGGAGGGTGGGGCAAAACGCCCCCCTTAAGGAAAAACTGGGTGTAGAGAGCAAAACACATTAATATCTAATGTTATTTTTTTATCAACATAAACATCTGCACTTAAAGCCCAAGGTCTGAAATCTTTGGTTTCTCCGTAAACCAGACACGTGACGCGTTCAGTAACGCCTCCTATATAGACGTGCTTGTCAATCAGCCTGTGCCTCAGTTTGCCTGCAGACTAGTGCCCTGCAGGGATCATTCCACTCCCTAAACAATGAAGGTGCACATATTATGACTAGAACAGAACAGAACCTCGAGTTTGTCTTTGTTGGAACCATGCAAAAGTGCGACCTAGACCTAACAACGACAGTGAGCAAGAGGAGGCCACAGTGAGCAAGAGAAGGCCATAAGGGCCTTTTTTGCTCACAACAATAATCACTGAAATTTTTAACAAATTGGTAAATATTCAGAAAGCAATATATGGTTATATACATACAGATATATATTTATATGTTTGGATGTATTCTAAACTTGGGCCATAGCTAGCTACTGCGTGCAGAAGATATTTGCTCATTCTTTAATTTCTATAGTGCCTATATATTTCTACAGTAGGACAACTGAAGAATTCAATAGCAAATGCACAGCAAGTTGCTATCTGTTGGGTAGCATTATAAATATATTCGTAAATATATATATATATATATATATATATATATAATTCTTAGCTGAATGGCGCGTAATAAAATATTTGGTCACGTCTGCAATTGGTGTACGCAGAGAATAATTCTCGCCCTAAACCGATTGCAGGCGTGACTAATTCATACATTTCGAGAATTTATATAGCGCTCTTCAAGAAACCTGCTTGGAAGTGCTCCCAGCTTAGGCACAGATAAAAAAAGTAGGCATTGAGCGACTTGTAAAAGGCAGGCGAGCATAGCCTGTGCATCAAATGCTAGGCTAATGGGAGGTCATTCCAGATGCGGACCGATAGTCGATAAGGCTCGGCGCTGTCTCACAGAAGTACGAGTTCGCGGAACCAAAAGCTCCCCCGTTGAAGAGCTCGACAGGCTGTGCGGTCGGATACAGGCCAACAAAGATCAGACAAGCATGACAGAGCGCAAACAAGAAGGCACCGCCAAACAAGTGCAACAACTCGTAGAAGACGCGCTGTGAAACAGGGAGCCAGCGAGGAACGTCACGCATTTATGCAGAGACAGAGGCATATTTAGTAATGCGGCCAATGAGGCGAACAGCCGAACGAAGAACTCGTTCAAGGCGCCCAGTTAGTTCAAGTTGAAGTGGCAGACCCACGAGTAACGAACTGCATGCAGTGATCAATTCTACTATTGTGACAAAGGCATACATGGACCCGAACGGTCGAGGCGGATCTCAGACCTCTGAACTTTGGGCTGAGCACTTCATGGAGACGAGCTCAGGACAGAGTCTTGTGGCAAAGGACGGTGGAAACGGCTACGCTCCAGAGAAGGGCACGCCAATGATTATGATGATGATGATGACAAAGGCATGCCACAAAGCCACAGTAATAAATTATGGCGTCATGAGAAAGTGAACTTGAGACAACTCGGAATAGACGAAGCTGGTAGTTGTAACTACGAGTGACCAAATTGATGTGCTGTGAGAAATTGACCCAAAGTGACTCCGACGTTTCGTACTGTGCGAGAGAACGAGATATACTCTGAGATATATGAAGTCGCTGCTTTGGCAGGTGCAGGTCAATGGACGCCTATTGTCTGCGAGCGAGTTTACAGAACCTAATAAAGTCAATTAGCGTCTGCTTCAAGTTTGGTTGACAGGTATCAATAGGTCGTACTTTGGTACGTACATGGTTCCAACAAAGACAAACCCGAGGTTCTGTTCTAGGCATAATATGTGCACCTTCATTGCAATGACCACTGGATTGATTGGTGGAGTAGGGGTGCAAAGCTGTATATTTGCAAGGCTTGGACATTGTTGATTATAAAACAAACAACTTTTACCTATTGAGATGCATATTCATGCCAGACACGATATGTTACCAAGCAAGGAACTATTATATGTAGGACTATAGCTGGCCAATTGAGATGCCCAAATATAAACACCCCTGACCCATTAGGAGGGACCACGTGTAATGATTATTTACATGTGTTATGTATAAACAAAGGAACACTTGTACGACCTAGGCTGAGGTAGGCCTAAAGACACAGGTGAGTGGATCTTGAAGGCAAACAAGGTTTAGCTAATTTGCATATAAATAACCTTGGAGGAACCCGTCAGCTCCGGCATGTTTAGGGAGTGGAATGATCCCTGCAGGGGCACTAGTCTGCAGGCAAACTGAGGCACAGGCTGATTGACAAGTACGTCTATATAGGAGGCGTTACTGAACGCGTCACGTGTCTGGTTTACGGAGAAACCAAAGATTTCAGACCTTGGGCTTTAAGCTACAATATCACTAAATAAAAAAATTAAATGAATTCAAATTTCGGCACAAAATTGTCTGAAAGTGGTTGGTCCAAAAAGGGCGTTTTGCCCCACCTAGGGGGCAAAATGCCCATAGCCTGGGGATTTTACCCCAATGATAATGTATACTAGATAATTGACTAGCGTACGTGCATGTACGTATGTATGTATGCATGCATGCATGCATGCATGTATGTATGTATGTATGTATGTATGTATGTATGTATGTATGTATGTATGTATGTATGTATGTATGTATGTATGTATGTATGTATGTATGTATGCATGAATGTATGTATGTATGTATGCATGAATGTATGTATGTATGTATGCATGCATGTATGTATGTATGTATGCATGTATGTATGTATGTATGTATGCATGTATGCATGTATGCATGCATGCATGCATGTATGTATGTATGTATGCATGTTTGTATGCATGCATGTATGTATGTACACATGTACGCATGTATGTATGTATGTATGCATACATGCATGCATGCATGTATGTATGTATGTATGTATGTATGTATGTATGTATGTATGTATGTATGTATGTATATATGTATGTATGTATGTATGTATGTATGTATGTATGTATGTATGCATGTATGTATGTATGTATATATGTATTTCTGTAGTATGTAGGTATGTATGTCCGTCATGTGAGGTAAGACGCCCAGTCACGTGGGGTAAGACGCCCAGCCCCGTGAGCATCTTACCCCCAAGCAGTAGTAGTTACATTCCATACTCCTCGCCTAAAACGACTACTTCAATGGCAGGTTTAAGTTCAATGTAGCATACCTAAATAAGTATGAATCCAACAAAGCATGGATCTTTCGGAAAAAGCGAAACAAAGTAATTTTAACAAATTAATGAAAAATGGGAACCCTTACATCCAGTGTGTGATTTGTCAAAAAAGAAGTGTGGGGGTCGGCTTAATGTCCTTGTTTTGGGGGGGGCCAAAATACGCCGCGGCGACTGCGGAGCATATCCGACTAGGGGGTCTGGGGGAGCGTCGTAAGCTCCCCCAGCGGGGTCCGGGGCTCCGCCCCGGCCGCTATTGATTTGGTGCAATCCAAAGCAAAATCTTCTATTGAAAGTGAATTGAATGAATTGAATAATATCACCTTTTTAAAGATCAGTTAACATGTTATTTATGTGAAAGGGTTTGAAGTTTTTCTGTTCGTTAACCCAGTAGTTTTCAAGTTTAATTAACTTGTCATTAGCAACTTTCATTGTAGCCTAAACAAACACAGTACTGCATAAACTTGCTCTAAATTAGAAGTAAAATAATACAAAAACCACTCCCAATTGGACTTAAAATATGAGAAAAATAACAAAGTCCAATTGAAATTTTTGTTTTACTTTTTTTTTGTTTAACATGGAAAACACATAAACATGGAGCAAAGACATATGGGTATTCATTTATAGTGCCATAGTGGCACTATAATATTCACTTATGTTGCACTATAGTTAGTACAACGCAAAGTGAGAATAATACTCAGCAGTCAGCAGACTCAGCACTCAAAATAATAAAACAATAGTAAGGTCCTAGGATGAACGAAGTGCTCGGAACTTCACAAGTCACAAGCTGTAACGCATCAACTAAATACTAGCTGTTCTTATAACAACTCACAAGAAATAACTTCAAATAAGAACTTTCTTAATAAGAAGATATTTGTGTTCCTATTGAGGACTAAAAACTGAAATAATTTCAATTGACAACAGAAACAAGAATCATCAATAACGAAGTGCAAATTATTTATGATAAACTAGTCATCATGCGAAAATTATTGAAATGAAATTGTCATGTATGATGTAGCCTAATTTGTGATGAACTCTAGCTAAGTGGTAGTGACTATAGTCTTTAATCATGGCAAAAAGTTTATATCTTGGTCTAAGCTCATCAACATTCCTTTTCTTCCCTGTTGGTTTGTCGTTGGCACCATGCCTGCCTTTTTTGAACCAAGATAAGACATACTCGTGACACTTGAAAAATTGCACAGCAGGGCCATTAACAGCTATCATCAATAGAGCACTGACAGTTTCAGTTTTTAGCCGGTTTCTTGTGTCTGTGTGCTGCAGATTCATGGAACTAAAACCACGCTCGCAATCTGCACTGGAGATAGGATAAATGGACAGTTTTGTCAGCAATTGTTTTAGATGCATTCCTACTTTCAGATTATCTTTAAAAGTAGCAAAACTTGAAACTTTGTGTCAACTGTGACCTGTCAAGTGTTGAACGAATGAGGAAATGAAACAAATAAGTCCTACTAACTGCTTGCAGTCCCCCTCTTGTGGCACTGGCCGCCCGCACTGCCAAAAGAGGGGGTCGAAATTGGACCCCCACACCTTTTTTTGGAGGTGGAAGTGTGGGGGTCGGGCCATAGCAAAGAGGGGGTCCGACCCCCCCAACCCCCCCGGCAAATCACACTCTGCTTACATCAGCTTTCGCAAAAATAGATTTTTCTTGATAACGAGTGACCTGGTCACAGGGAAAACGAAAGTAGGATGTCTTTCAACCGGAAATACATAAAACTAAACGGTTCTAGCTAAAATTTGGATTCGGCATTTCAGTTGACTGAAATAATGCCTATGGGCATCTTACCTCCCATGGGCGTTTTGCCGCACCCTCCCCTATGTGGAATATCCGCTTGTACATTTTCCTAATGCATTTCTCTACCGCCTGCAGACAACATCGGCTAGGCGTCGCATCATGCCCATTACTTACTTACTCATGGTCATCTACTATTTACTCTCACAAGTGACGGTGGCAACACCGCTCTCTGAACACCTCTCTTTCGCACATGCAGAGTAAAAAGAACCGATTCCAACCTATATAATAAGGTCCTGTATATAGTGATTGCGCAATACAAACTTTAAATGCCATGGATTGTAAAGCTATGCATGTGTAGTTGTGTACATCTGCAGCAAGATCAACCAACTTCGCCATGGTATATATAAGGGGAGGAACAGCGGGCCTAATCTATGCAGCCTCAATCGTCGCGCGAGTTGACATTCAGGAGCAAACACAACATCAACAGCTATACCACGTATACAACCACACATGTATGCATATATATTATAATTTATACACTTACACTATAGGCTATATACAATATTATATATAGTCTACATGTATATAATTATATATATGACCATTTGCACGGTTGGTCTTGTTTGGTGTCGTTTCGTGGGTCGAAGATTGAAGACCCTTTCGCGGTCTTTGGATGTGACAAAGTGTGAGATAAAACGTGTCAACGACTCACCCCCACCCTACCACCCCACCAACACCATCATCACCAGTAGTCCAGCACCACATGCACGACCACCCTGACCAGGACCAAACCACAATCACCACCATGCACGACTACCACCATGGCCTGCACGAAAACCACCATGCACCACCACGACCACCACCGTCGCTGCCACCACCACCAACACCATCACCAACACACCACCAACAACAGCAAAAGATTGTTATATATATATATATTGGACCACTTACATTATAGTGTATCCATATGTATAATGATGCATATAGATGCGCAAGGCCGTAGCTAGGGGGTGTTTTGGGTGTTTGAACCCCCCCCCCCGAAATGGAAAATGTAAAAATAATTGAGTGCATTTACAAGCACATGATGTAAAAACAATGAAATAAAACCACGAAAATACCCCACAAAATGGAAAATGTAAAAAATTGAATTAATATTGGTTAATGGTGACATTATCTGACGATTTCGGTAGGGACGATTAAAAAATAAAATAAATAAAGGTCATCAGTTTTTCGGGCGGGAAAGAAACACCCTCCGAAATCAAATCCTGGCTACGGCCTTGTAGTAGATGGCAAGTGGTGGTCAAGAAAAGAAGAAGAAGAAGAAGAAGAAGAAGATGAGGAGGAGGAGGAAGAAGAAGAAGCCTTAGGCAGGAAAGTCGTATGCATGGATACAATGCACGACCAAAGATACAAAGATATCGGTTTCACCCGTCCGCTACCGCTGCAGTGGCCGCCTCCGCCACCGCTGCTGCTGCCGCATGGCGCTGTTGCTGCCCTCTGGCGCTGCTGGTCCTGTTGGCGATCGGCGCCCATGTAAATATTATGTCTGAATAAGTGCGACCTTCTTGAGAGGCGTTGATGCTGTGGTCAGAAGTGACTCGTAGCCGCGTTCCAATGGCCACCAACATTCAGTATACACACACGCACACACACACGCACACACACACACACGCACACACACACACACACACGTATATATTGTGCCGAATGTCTATACGCAGGGGTTGGTGCTTCCTTTGCAATACTGAGGCCGCTTCTACGGTGGTCCATGCATGGGACCGACACTTCATCCAGTACGTATGCCAGACCTCCTTCGCAAAACTATGCGACTAAACACCTCGCCCTCAAGCAACGAATAATTCAGTTGTGAAATGTTTGATTCGATCGGTACAGCATGCGATGGTTTATTGTGCAGCCAATAATTATGGTCCTGAAGGTTTGGAATGCAGGCATTCGAGAGATAGTGCATGGTCCAAGTCAATTGAGAAAAGAGTGTGAAGATGTTCTGCAGACACATTCACGCACTATATATAGTTGGAACGCGTCGCAAACTTAGCCAGAAAATGACATCACACCATACAGAGCTATGCATCAATTAAGTAGCAGAGCAGAGAGGAAAACAGACAGACAGACAGACAGATAGACAGACAGACAGATATAGAGTGAGAGAGAGACAGACAGGCAGGAGGCAGACAGACATATAGACAGACAGAGACAGATAGAAAGACAGAGAGAGAGAGAGAGACAGATAGAAAGACAGAGAGAGACAGAGACAGAGACTGAGAGAGAGAGAGAGAGAGAGGAGAGGAGGGGGAGAGAGAGCGAAAGAGAGAGAGAGAGACAGACAGACAGAGAGAGACAGACAGACAGACAGAGAGAGAGAGACTGACGGACGGGCAGACATGCAGAGACAGACAGATAAAAAAGAGAGTGCCAATTAATGCTAAGAAGACTAGAAGAGGAAGTCGTCAGCACATTATCCTCTGAGAAGTTCTCTTGAAGGGGCGCTATATAAATGTATACGATTGCAATTACAATTATATAATTATGTCCACGTATGTAAGCTTATAGCAAATTCGAGCAATAAATAATAAAAATCATCTAATTTATACGAACTCCCATCATGCAGTCGAGTTTTTTCTCGCGGTGGTAAAAAATGAGACAGATATTATCTCAACATGTTCATCCTTTTCAAATCAATCAACCACGTCTTATCTCTGAAGTCACACCTCGTCCCATGCAGTTGAATTAAGTACCAATGCTACCATGCATGCAGACCGGGTTTCACAAACACTTATATTTATCTAAATGCGTGAATTGGATGAATCACGGGTTTAGAATTGTGTGATGGATGGAGATTTGATGAGCAATGTCTGGAGCTTAGAGATAAACACGGCTGCCATTTTAAGGCTAAAACAGATTACTTTATTAACCACCAGCACTGCCGCCACCTCTACCACCACCACCACCACCACCACCACCACCACCACCACCACCACCACCACCACCACCACCACCACCACCACCACCACCACCAACAACAACAGCAACAACAACAGCAACAACAACGACAATAACAACAAAACCAACACCACAACCACCAGCAACAATAACAGCATCAGCAACACCTCTACCACTATAACCGCTGCCACCACCACCCACCACCACCACCGCCAGCGCCAATACCACTATGCCACCCATACACCACCACCAATACCACCACCACTCACCACCACCAACAGCAGCAACAAACTCAGTCAGTCAGTCAGTCAGTCAGTCAATCAGTCAGTCAGTCAGTCAGTCAGTCAGTCAGTCAGTCAGTCAGTCAGTCAGTCAGTCAGTCAGTCAGTCAGTCAATCAGTCAGTCAATCAGTCAGTCAGTCAATCAGTCAATCAGTCAGTCAATCAGTCAATCAGTCAGTCAATCAGTCAGTCAGTCAGTCAGCCTGCAGCCAGCCAATGAGGCATAAATTTCCTTTATTTAGATAATCACGTCAATAAACGTGGCAGTGAAACTCGTATACACCAATAGCCATGGATGTAGGCTGCAGTGTTCTTAATAACGATGCAACGCATCATTATGCCCCATGCATGTACTTTAGTTTCAATACTCATCACCATAAAGCCTTAATTCTGCCACATGTAAGTCAGCGCAAATGTACTTGTAGATATTATATGTAGTCTATAAAGAACGATTTATGGAAATTAGTCTCGTATACATATTTCACCAATGCACGGCATCCGTAAAGTCTCGGCGACTTTGTGCCTTCGAATATATTACAACTCGCGATGAATGCCTCAGTCCATGTTTCATACAGAATCGTAATCGATTAACGGCCATGCGTGTAACCTAATCAGTTTGTGAAACTGTATATAAGCAACTCGTCTGTATACTGAGATATATAATTAAGGCGAGAAAACGGGCAAGGCAGACGCCATCTTTATATATATATAATATATATTTATTCGTTCATATATTTATATATTTATATATATATGGGTAATAATTCTATATTTGAGCGAATCTGAAATTTATCATCCTTAAAAGATCCATTGCTAATTAGGCTACAAGTTTTAATGGCGTGATCCCATGCAGTTGTATGTATACACACATGCATGTATGGGTGTGTAAACTGTGTATATGTGCAGACAGATTGAAGAAGAGCGGGGATAGAAATGGCTGTCATATACACCGTGGTTCAAAAAAAAGTAAGCCAAATTGTTTTGCATATATCTCTAATACCTGATGACATATCACGCTAAACTTTTACAAATATTTAGACAATTGGACCAAGAATACGACTCCAAAATTTCAAGAGATAAAGTTGAACGGATAAAAAGATATGTATCTTTCAACTTCATATGCGGAAATATCAGTTTACAAGCAATTTTCTGTTAGATTCAATGAAATGTAAGTCAAACTGTTTTTCTTATATCTCTAATGCCTGAT
>OX457047.1:30496947-30506947 GCA_949752735.1 Lumbricus terrestris
AGAGGAGGAAGAGGGGTAGGAGGAGACGGATGAGGAGGCGCAGCATAGACAAGGATACGGAGGAGGAGGAGGAGGAAGCGGGAGTAATATAGACGTGGCTCTGGCAATGTCATTAGATAATTCGATTGTATCTGCAAATGTCTTATTGAAAGATTGCTTCCATTCATAAAGATGCTCTTCTCTCGCGCTCGCCCATGCATCTTCCTCCGCACCCGCCGTATCTTAATGCCACCCACATAATTGACCCTTCGCTGTCGGTCGATCCCTCGCACCCTCCCGCCTCCGGCTGAGACGATGTCGGGGGCGAACTCTGGTTACGTGCGTTACCGGGTCCGGGGTCTCGGGGGCACCCAGGTCGGCGTTGAACCCAGACCGAAACCGCGCCCATTATCAGTAATTAACGTCCGTGCGGTCAACGGGGAAAATAGATCAGAACGTCGGATGCATTAGGTAAAGCAATAAGTCATGTCATCGTCTCCGATTATATATACGCAAGCAGACAGTCTGGCGTGGTACATAACATGTACAGTATATATATATATATATATATATATACATACATATATATATATTTATTATATATATATGTACACATATGTATATTTATTATATATATGCTGCGTCAAAGCCAGACCACAGGCAGTAACACACCACACACGCATTATTATGTGTGTGAGTGTGTGTGTCTATGCGTTTGCCTGTGTGCTGACTCTCTCCCTATTTCTCTGTCTGTCTGTGTCTGTCTGTCTCTGTCTGTCTCCGTCTCTATCAGTCTCTGTCTGTGCCTATCTGTCTGTTTCTGTGTATGTCTCTCTGTCTCTGTCTCTCTCTGTCTGTCCGTCTGTCTTTCTTTCTGTCCGTACGTCTATCTCTGCCTCTGTCTCTGTATGTCTCCATCTCTGTCTCTCTCTCTATATATATATACATATATGTCTCCCATGCCTCATTCTTACCACATAGTGCACATACGTATGGATATATCTTTGTGGTATAACATAATTATATGCTGATGGTGCGGCTCACGTCAGATTGGCCTCATAGTATGATCGTCAAGTCGCGACCGGTTTCAACTGACCCGTGCATTGGCAGATGCCATACGCATGTGTGTGTGTGTGTGTGTGTGTGTCTCTGTGTGTCTGTGTGCGTGTGTAGTATATAAAAGTTATTGACAATGGCTGCGGAAAGGATAAAAGTGAACAAAATTATTCGCTGCAATTCTGAGCCGTGCTCATCCATTAGCCGCATGAAGCTCGCATCCTTTTATAGCAATTGACTTTCATTAATTATTGATGGTTCGTATTTTATCAGGTATGAAATCTTACACGTTTTAGAACAACACGGCTATGAAAAAGGTGTGTAAAATTTGATTTCACTGCCTTAAGTGAAGCAAATATTGCCAATATCTTGGCCAAAAGTCAGAAATTTTAAATTAAATTTTACTATCTTAAAGGCAATTCATGTTTACGTATATAGAGTGGCCAAATTTCGTCAAAATATTTGAAACAAAGCAAATGTTATATCACTGTTTTTTGACGATCCAAAAACATAGCGCAACAAAAAGTAATAACAGACGATTCTATTCAGTCACATCTCAAATGATTGTTATCAAATGAACTTGATAGTGCTTCAGAACTTGTGTTCAATGTGTCCTCCACCAATACCCACACTTGTTACGAGTCTCTTTGTAAAGTTCTTGATGGCCTTGTTGATGTGTTCCGTAGGTAAATCTTTCCCTATATCAACTCCAATGCGACCATCAACTCTCTTACCGCGCTCAGGTTGTGGTATTTCTCCATGCTCATATAATCTCTCCACACTTGATAATCAATCCATCGGATTCAAATTCGGAGATTTGGCGGCCATTGGTGAACGGCTCTTCTCAATGAAACCATGCGGTATATTGGCATTAAACCGATCTCCTTTTAGCAACGACTTTTTCGGAACTCTCAATGTAACTCTTAATTTTGTGCTCTCACTGTTTATCATCAGCTAGTGTAAGAGGTTAGCTTTAAAACCTTGAGCACTCATTAAGTGCCTGAATACACATTTTTGTCTGCATGTCATCGAGACCTCGACAATTTTTGGGACATTTCAATATTTAGATATTTCAATTTTATTGATATTTCAATTGTATTGATTTAATAAGAAAATTGTACTGATGGATTCGTCGAAGTGTTTAAATTTTTCATTAAGAAACACGCGTCGCAGCAAGAGAATGTTTTCAAAGATATCATTAAAAAAAACAAATAAAAAGTATTGGCTGATGTTTATTGGTTACAATCAGGGTGAGAATTGCCGGGAGTTGGGGGTTTCAACCCCTGCAGTATTTCTCAGAGCCCCATATTGAAGTATGTTTTCAACACCAAAAGAACATGTGGATCATTGTCCAACCCCTCAGTTATTTTTCCACAATTCTCACACTGGTTATTCAATGCAAAAATAAGTATAGCTCCTAAAGAAAATATATATGTAGGTAAGGCAGTTTTTAATGCTAATCATAATTATATAATATACATGTATATGCATGGGATCTTAATTAGAGCTAGACACAACTTTTAATTAGAATTAGAATAGGTTAAATATTGGCCGCTAATTAATTATATAGGGTCTAGAATTATAGAATTACGTACCGATTGCAAATTAATTATAACTAATTAATTGGCCTCTAATTAATATAATGTCACCCATTACTGTCTACATGCAGTTTGCAGTCTGCAGATGTCTTGCATGAAGACCACTCGTTCTATATATACATGCATATACAAGGACGTAAATAAAGAATATACTATAAGGTTCCCAGGATGTCGGCAGGCTTTATACGTGCCAGCGTGCCGTATAATGTTATAGAGACTACATATATCTCATTGACCGTGGAACTGTAAATATATATATTTGATAAGCCAGTGCAAACGAGCGGACGTCAGAGAGAAATCGACGTCTTTATAACGACGTCCGCGCGAGCATGCCAGTCGTAAATCAGAACCACGGACTTATACATCAATTTGTCAGTATATATAGGCGAAAATATATATGTACAGGGTGGCTCAAAAAAAAACGTACCACCGGGGAAAATGCGATATCTTCGCCGCCGATTGAACTTTTTCTGCGAAAATATCCCAATTTGTAGGAGAATGAATTTCCAACAATCCCTGAAAGTTTCATTTGAAACTTTTCATGTTTGCAAAAGTTACAGCTGTTCAAACTTAAAATTTCGTTTTTTCAAATATCCACGGAAAATTTACGTCACTTGTAGATTTCCATGTCATATGATATCACTTTTCCCTACGACCTCAGCATTCGGTTTTGCAGTTTATTGTAAGGTATAATGAGAGTGTCCACTCTCTGCCTTAACACAAGCTCAAATTCTTTTTGTGAAGCTTAGTATGGCCTTGTTGGTCGGGTCCTGCGGCAACTGACCCCACATTAGCAGCAAGACTTGCTTCAGCTGGCCAATGTTCTCCAACTTGGGATTAAATGTCTTGCAGCGTTCCAGCATAGCTCCCCAGACGTGATAAACAAGAGGGTTAAGGTCTGGCGAGTTTGTAAATCATCTTTGCCAATGCATTTACTTCAGTTGATGTCAATAAGGTAGCGCCATCATAATCAACCTTGCCGTGCGAGCAAGCAGGCGCACTGTCCTGCTGCATAATAAAACCAGATGTTAGAGCATACCTGGTCTTCAATGAGTCTGGGTAAGCGAGTTCAATGATGAGTTTGACATCTAACCTACTGAATGGGATTAATTGCAGTCTTTTCTTGCAGCCGCAACACACGCCGGCATATCTGATGCCGAAACCACGATTTGCTTTGCAAACTTGACCTTTCGATTACCAAGCGAATTTCGTGAAAATCGCGCTTTTTCCGTCAGATCAAGCGACCACTTCCTGCCTCTCTTCCGACATCTGATCTTCGTTACATAAACCCGTTTGCAGATAGTCTTCAATGTGCTCAGGCTCCACTTTTCACTGGGTATTTTGCTATGATCACGCGATGTCTCAGTCTCTGTTCATGCAAAGTCCGAGTTCCCATTTTATCTTTTGCAGAAACTTTGCCCATGACGTTCATTGTTTGGGTTCACCAATTGAGACCTTAATCTATAAAATATCACCAAATACCAGCAGATTGCTTCATAAACAGCTTCTTTACAGCTCATAGTGAGGTCGTATGACATCATCATCAATGTGTGTGTGTTGTAATTTGCCAAACATCCTAATGAAATCACTTGTATTGGAGCATGATTCTCCGGATAATTGAAAAAACGAAATTTTAAGTTTGAACAGCTGTAACTTTTGCAAACATGAATAGTTTCAAATGAAACTTTCAGGGGTTGTTGGAAATTCATTCCCCTACAAATTGGGAAATTTTCGCAGAAAAAGTTCAATCGGCTGCGAAGATATCGCATTTTCCCCGGTGGTACGTTTTTTTTTGAGCCACCCTGTATATGTATTTATGTATATATATATATATATATATATATATATATATATATATATATATATATATATATATATATATAGGCGCAATTACTGGGTAACGACCGACGAAAGGCAATAGCCTCGTTTAGCCCCCATATCTGTGACACGCATAAGACAACTCTCATCTCATCCGATACACCTGTGGCAGCTGCTCCCACCGCCATGCTGCACGCCTGTACACCTCTCTGCATGCTTGTCCCTCTGCCTGCCTCTATATATGCCTGCATCCATGCCAGCCGCTGCAGGATCCCATGTGATGCTTGTTAAGATGCAGCAGATCTCGACGCATATAAACTACGGAAGAGGGCGTTGGTGTCGGACACCAGAAATAACATATACTAAGCAATAAGATAAGGACAGAATCGCATCATCCTCGTCATCGCCATCAACCGCATCAGTTCCGGCTGCAGATAGGGTCATCAATTGCTGCTGCTGCTGCAGCCTATATAGCTTCGGCGTCGGCGGCGGAGTCCTTATCTCGCATTAGAGGATGGCATGATTAATTCCATATTATATCAGACGTTATCAAACTCATCATCCAATGCAGCAAAGCGGCGGTTATAGCTATCTTTATTATACGACTGCATGTCGTTACTTCTGGTGGTTTATATAATAGGCATATTATGCTAAATTTGCATACCCTCACAACATGTGCGTGTCAAATATATATATATATATATATATATATATATATATATATATATATATATATATATAGTTATATACAGTCTTCATGCGTCATCTTATCTTATTCTCTTGGTCATCCTCAGATTTATCTCAAGAAGATGCCCAACTCTATATATTGACTCACTCAATATACACTCCTGTCTGCACTGGTATGTCTTGTATATGTATAATTGTATATATATAATTATATAGACATATGCGACACCTCCCAAGCTGTTCTCAATTTCACAAACTGCATGCATGCTGAAGACTGTTTTTTCGCTTGACCTCGGCCGGGAGCGCCTCTGAGTAGATGTCCTGAAAAGGCACTATATAAATTCTGATTGATTGATTGATTGATATGTCAATTCTTTCATAGCGCTCTCCTACAATTATCATAGTTTTCCGTTCCATTCAAAGAAATCTGTACACTTATTTATAGCACCCTTATGATTTCTTCTCCAAATGAAGACAGACCGCGCAAGGGCGCTATATAAATTCCAACGACGGATGGCTACAATCTGTTTGAATGAGTCGGAGTAGAAGCATTCAGAACTATTGGTCTAAAGCCATACAGGTGCAATCACGTCCTAAAAGTTGGGGGACCAAATGAATCACGTCCTAAAAGTTGGGGACCAAATGAATCACGTCCTAAAAGTTGGGGGAACCAAATGAATCACGTCCTAAAAGTTGGGGGACCATAATAAAAAAGTTAGGGACCACTCAAAAGTTGGGGGCACGCGTCCCGTGGGTCCCATAGGGTGGTTGCGCCTATGTCTGAAGCAGTATACCGACTGTGTGCGACTGCATGCAGAGACAATTAAAGCTTTAGAAGATTTTGCTGTTGTCGATTCCGAGAATTAATTCCGAGAAGGGCCAACCACCGAGAAGTCATGCATGGTAAAGCTGTGCGAGAAACAAGGTCGATGAACACACCCTGCATGCTCGGCAGACCGGAGAGAGTGAGGGGCCAGTGCAGTCATGGTATACACTACAGGACATGCAGCAGAGGTTGCGAAGGTATAATTATATGACGGAGCTATATATAGACCGGCAAGGACCGCCAGATCAAAGAATCAAAGAGATTGTTCGGCACGAGCTCCGCTGCTTGTGTGGGAGCCGGTGAAGCACATCGAGCACATATATAATATATTGCCAGAAACATGACCAAATTTGTACATATAATTATAGATTAAACCGGAAAGTACAAGAAGCAAATTGATTTATTGATTCAAAAAATGAAACGATTGAATGAACGAACGATCGGTCGATCATTCAATCAAGGATGGACCGAATGATGGACCGAATGATGGACCGAATGATGGGCCGAATGATGGGCCGAATGATGGGCCGAATGATGGGCCGAATGATGGACCAAATGATGATGATGATGCAACGAATAATGGTCCGAATGAGAGGACCGGATGGCAGACCGAATGATGAACCGAAAGACGACAAACCAAATGACGGACCGAATGACGGACCGAATGATGAACCGAACGACGGACCGAATGATGGTCCGAATGAAGCACCGACTAATGGACTGATGACGAACCCAAAGATTGACCGAATGACGGACCGATTAACGAGATAACCGAATGATAGACCGAATGATGGACCGAATAACAGACCGAATGATGGGTCGAATGATGGACCGAATGATGGAGTGATCGCTTCATGGAAGAGTGACTCACCTTCCGGCCTTTGTGACGATCATTTCCGTTCCTAGCGAATCGAATTCATCCCAGAGTGGCTTCATCTCCAGCTGAGCTCCGACGTTTAAGAGCTTCGGATGGAGCGGCTTCTCCTCTTTCGGTTGCTGCTGCTGCGGCTGCTGCAGCTGAGATCCATCACACCCTGACGACGACGGCGGCGACGACGACGACGGTGCCACTCCCCCACCGCCGCCCCCACCTCCTCCTCGGCTTCCTTTGACCTGCTTCATGACACCGGAAGTTGTCACAGGGGGCCCTCCACCTCCACCTCCACCACCACCGCCTCCTCCTCCGACGGAGGTGGTCTCGTGATCAGCGGTCGAGAGATCAGGAGGCGTCGGTGGGACGTTCGGGCTGCGAGTGCGGTTGCAGGCGGCGGCGGCGGCGGAGGCGGCTGCGGCTGCCTCGGCAGTGCTGCCCGAGGGCAGGTTCACACCCGTGCCGGCACCTGTCGACGCGTGATCGACACCCGGTGCTAAGCGAGCGAAGTGCTGATGTCCGGCTAAGAGGTCGGCAGACGAAGACGACGACGATGAAGATGCCGCCCCAGGGGCATTGGCGCGGCTCGAGTGATCGGCGGACCGACTGCCAGAGCACTGCGGTGGCGGCTGCTGGTGCTGCTGCTGGTGGTGGTGTTGGTGGTGATGGTGGTGGTGGGCTAGGCCGCTGCTGTTGCCGTTTCCGCTGCTGTTCCCACCGCCTCCTCCTCCTGCTCCGAAGTATTTCTCACCGCCAGCCGCCGATAAGCAGGCTACAAGCGCAGAAAACAAAGGCCAACTTACATCTCAATTGTTTATACGCCAGCTTATCTGCGCGCGCCGAAAAAAGCGCCGCGGTTTACCCGAGCGACGGCCGTGCGCTAATGCTTCGGTGGATGCAATAAGGGGGAGGGTAGGACGAGGAGGAGAGGAAGAGGAGAAGGAAGAAGAAGCGGTAAGAGGAGGAGGAGGAGGAGGAGAGAGTGAAGAGGTGGAGGATTCAAAGAGGGGAGAGAGAGAAGAAGCGGAGGAGGAGGAGGAAGAGGAGGAAGAGGATGAGGATTCATCTGAGATAAGACAGAACGGGCGGAGATTGTGGACGGTCGGGGAAAGAGTCGTATCAACCTCTGCAGTCGAAACCACTGACCGACGGAGGGCGACTGCTGCTGCCACCAGATCCTCTACGATGGACACCTTCAGCCGCCGACGCCGACGCTTTTGTGATGCCGCCGCCGCCGCTGCCACTATAGAAAGCCTGACGGAGACGCCACGCCTTTTAGAAGCAGTGTCTGCCAACGCCAGGCACCTCTGTGGCGTCCGTCCAGTCGACATAAATCGTCTGATAAGACCATGTATACATACGCAGTATATATTATATATACACTTCAAAATGCCGAACGGTGAAAATTTTGCGGTCAAAAGTGTTTGATCGTCGGTCATAATGCATGGTTTGATACACCGTGCATATGTGTGTATATATATCTTTGTTTGTATATATATTTGCACTTGTCATAGCGCCTCTTCAAGCTCCCTACTCAGAGGCGCTCCCGACATATATACAGCGCGGTCACTGCATCGGAGTTCCACGCCGAAGAGCTGAGCAATTGCGAGTGAAGGACTTGCCCAAGGTCCATACAAGGCGGCTTGAGGTGGATTCGAACCTGCAACCCTACGGCTGCAAGGCAACGAACATACCCACTACACCACCGTGCCCCACAATATATATTCATATACACACACAGTCTGCAGATATATATGTATATAATGTGGAAAAATGTCGACATGTATATAGTAGGACTGGCCATGGACGTTCTTTTAATATATATATATATATATATATATATATATATAAAATATATCTCTCAATCTGCTGCAGGGTATCGACTACTTAACCGACTTGGGATCTTCGATCGATTTATGCAGCGCTAGCAAACTCTGTTAGTGTATATATATATATATATATATATATATACTAAGCATGCATATATATAGACTTCGTTGCCATGGAGATATATATATTTTATATATATATATACAGCAATGGTATACAAGGTGCTAAGCCAGATCGTAAAACGACGAAGCACTTGAATGGGAGGAAGAGCAGACCCTTAATTTAGATTGAGTAATTCGAATGTATATACATATATATATATACATATATATACACATATATACACATGTGTACATATATATATATATATCCATGAAGCATGCATGCACTTGAGGTGTTAGCGATTTCAGCCTTTTAGCATTGGCATATGTATGAGCGCGTGCCATGGCCAGTTACCAATTCCGAGAGGACATGTGCAATTCGAAGCGTGAGGGTGGATCGAAATTTGTTTGTTTTATCCGTATACGCTTTGACTCGTCCAAAACTTCCACGGATTATCAGACAATAATTATGGCGACAGAAACAATATATAGGCCTCTGTATTCATCTTTTACCCAAATGTATACCCCATGCAGTATCATGCATCTAAAAGGCTGTTCAAAACATATTAGATGCAGTGAATTCTATAGATCTAGATTCCATGCAAGAGGTTTTCTTTCCATGCATGTATAGACTATATAATTATATACCATCTGTTTTCGAGGCAATGATGAATGCCTGGAAAAGTTTTTTGCATACACATATACTGTATCTTTACACATACGTATATATATATAATATGCACAAGTATATTTATATATAATAGAGATAAGCTTGAAGTGATGAATGGCTCCTATAATGCAGAAAGAGTTTCTTCAAGGAGCCGCACCTATATTTACACGCACGCGTACACGCACGCACGCACGCGATCAAATGCAGGTCTCTCTAAGACGAGTTCTGTTAGATGAGCCGCGCACGCAACTCAACAGCATTAGACGATCGGCGAATTAAGGAGCATGTATCTGAAATATATTGGCCGCTATCTGCGGCCAGCCGACGTTATTAATACCCGCTGACAGGACCGGCGAAAAAGAAACAGCGGGAAAGAAAGGAGAACCCTCTGTTGGTGCGTATGTATATACTAAGCCGACTTAATTCGCTGTTCAGATATAAATGAGATATTGAATGCGGCTGAAACATAATTTATTTGAAGGAAACGTTGCAGCGTATGTATATAGACTATGTATATATATAAAGATCTGTACAGATGCATAAGTGTGTGTATATATATATATA
>OX457047.1:30511947-30531947 GCA_949752735.1 Lumbricus terrestris
TGATGATAATGGTGATAATGGTGATAATGTTGATGATGGTGATGACGATAATGATGTTGACGATGATGATGATAATGACAATGGTGGTGTTTGTGGTGGTGGTGGTGATGATGATAATAGTGATAATGATGATAATGATGATGATTGTGATGACGATAGTGTTGACGATGATGATAATGATAATGACGATGATGGTAGTGGTGGTGGTGATGATGATGACGACTAGCAGGAATTTAACGATGCCATGCAGAGCTATGTATAGCCTACATCCGAATATATATATAGTACGCATAATTATTCGATTAACACGTGGCATCGTAAGCTTTATGACAATATGCGACTATACCTTACTCCTATAGACCGCTATAGATATACATTGAGAAAGATTTTTCTAAGTAATTTTATGATGGGCAGTATATATATATATATATATATATATATATATATATAGACATCATGTGTGCCCATACGTACATGTACAGTTGTACACGCACATAATGACGTACAAAAAGGGAGAGACGGAAGTGAGACTATGGATATAAACTGCCAAATAAAATAGACAAGCAAATGGACACATGAATTGAAAAGATTCACGTGTCATATCAAGTGCGATAGAATCATTGTGAGATGTACCGTAAATATTGGTTAGACATGATATAGGCCTACTGTACTTTCGCGTCTTAACACGCGGGTCATACAAGTGCTACCAGCCACGTACCATAGCTTCGCGGTATATTCGTGGGCGTGTTATATAAAATAAATTTTAACGATCGAATGTTTTTCAGGTCATGGTAAGAAACGGAATAAAATTTGTTTCTATATTAAAGACAACAATCACAACACGCAGCTTGATACATTAAGTGAACAGTTTTAGATGATATCAGGTTCTCTGCAGGCCTTATGAGGCAGGTTCGAATGCAAACTGTTGCCACTTATTCGGAAAATCCATCGTCCATTGTGGCTTCTCCTCGAGTTTTGAGACCAGCTGTTTGGATTAGGGTTAGCTACATGGTGCTAGGACAAAATGTCCCCGGACAAAATGTCCCGGACAAAATGTCCCGGACAAAATGTCCCTGGACAAAAAGTCCCCGGACAAAAAGTCCCCGGACAAAAAGTCCCCGGATAAAATGTCCCCGGACAAAAAGTCCCCGGACAAAAAGTCCCCGGATAAAAAGTCCCCGGATAAAATGTCCCCGGATAAAAAGTTCCCGGACAAAAAGTCCCCGGACAAAAAGTCCCCGGATAAAATGTCCCTGGACAAAAAGTCCCCGGATAAAATGTCCCGGACAAAATGTCCCCAGACAAAATGTCCCTTACAGAAAGTCGCAGGGTAAAAGTGATGTCCCTACACCAGAGGTTTTCAACCTTTTTCGTCCCGCGACACACCTAAACTTGCGACTAAATTTAGCGACACATCATTCAATCGGCATAATGTGAATGTCGTTCGGATTGAAAAGTGTTAAAATATGATGCTATATTTTACTAGACCTGAAAATAGGAAGAAGGAGCTTACAAATTTAAATTTAGGAATTACGATAAACTGAAAAGAAAAGAGAATACAGGAATCCAGAGAAACGGATGATAAAACATTGACATCCATGAGTGCGCGTGGTGTTGTTTGGATTTGAGACATGAACCATGAGAGCAAGCAACATAGGCCTAATCATATGAAGACGCGATTTAATAATGATTACGGTATATCGTATTTCAGCTCAAAGAGTTGTTTACTGTTCATTGTCGTTTAAGTTTTTTCACAGGTGCGATCGCAAACGTGTTTAAATAGGTCTATGTCATATACGTTTAAAGGTAGTCACAAACGTCATAGCTGCCCATATCGCGGTAAAATGGAAAAGATAAATAAAGCGCAATGAATTCTCACTGCAGTCATCGTAATTCCTAAATTTAAATTTGTAAGCTCCTTCTTCCTATTTTCAGGTCTAATAAAATATAGCATCATATTTCTTTTGCAGACTCCAATAATATCCTTTGCAAACCGCTCTTTAGAGCGTCGTGATCTTCTTGCACCAATTATCTAGGTCTTGGAATTATTGAAGAGTAGACCTACACAGTGAAAGAGATCGAGACAAAGGAAGTGGATATGGACACAGGCTGAGGGCAGACTCACTGCGAAGAACGGTGATGAAAGAAAAATGAAGAGAAGCGAACAAGAGGAGGACCACGACAGGTTATGCTGGATTGGATAATAACAAATGGATCAGCCTATGGAAAGTTTGAAGAAGAGGCATCGGACATTTCAGCCAGCCTCGGAGGCAGAAAACTAGAGAAGAAGATGATAAGCTATAATAGGTTTAAGAAATTAAGAGTTATCCAATAACATGTCTTAATTCTAACGTTATTTCTCTAAGCCGTTCAAAATGATTGACCCTCATATGGCCTAATTTAAGATAGCCCATCACTGTTAAATTGCTTCCCAAACAGGGCCGGATAAAGGCATGTTCAACATGTTCGGCCGAACAGGTGCCCCACACTTTAGAGGGCCAAAATTTTCCCGAATCTTTTAAATTTTTAGCAAATTTCAACCAAACGACTAAAAAAGTCATCAAAATTTTTGGCCGAAGATCTGAGAAAATTTTCCGAACAGTGCCCCACATTTCTTAATCCGGCCTTGTTCCCAAAGATAAATTTACAATAGGCCTAACAATAATTTCCTGCGATTTCAACCAATTCATAAGCTGCTGGAGCTAATAAATCGGATGTGTGGGAGAACTTTGCAAAAATTTCGTCGACGATAACTTTCCGTATTGTTGCAGTATTCTTGCTAAGAAATTTCACCATTTCCGAAAATGTGGGCCCCTAAAACTGCGGGCCCGGGTGCTGCAGCACCCTTAGCACCTACCTTAATGCGGACCTGGACGCGAGAATCGGAATTCTTCTAAAATAGTGAACCAAAATAATGCAGCTTGCAATTGGTTGATTTGCTAAGAATGTTCTGTTATGTTCAAAATGACTGGTTTTCATGCATTTAGAGAAGGTGGACTGTTTTTCTCAATGTAGGTATACCCATTGCTAGGCGCCCATGCGCTGCGTTTAGGTAGTGTAGAGACATGACTTTTATCCTGGGACTTTTTGTCCGGGACATTTTGTCCGGGACATTTTGTCCGGGACATTTTGTCCGGGGACATTTTGTCCGGGGACATTTTGTCCGGGGACTTTTTGTCCGGGGACATTTTGTCCGGGGACATTTTGTCCGGGGACTTTTTGTCCGGGGACATTTTATCCGGGGACATTTTGTCCGGGGACATTTTGTCCGGGGACTTTTTGTCCGGGGACATTTTGTCCGGGGACATTTTGTCCGGGACATTTTGTCCGGGACATTTTGTCCGGGGACATTTTGTCCGTCCACGAGCTACATGGTTAGGAATGATAATACTATATTTTCTATATTCGATTTCGGAGTAATTATACGCACGTATCCTATATACTGTGATAAGTTTACAACGCTGATGCGGATGTCTGAAGCAACTTGTACATGGCAAGATTAACTAACACGAGTCCGAATCGCAAAGACAACATAAGGCAGTGTACGCTTGCAACGTGATAGATTCTTCCCTTGCATTCGGCAACAATCTGTCTTTCTCTCACTCAGCCGTCGGTCGCGCGGTATATAGGGGGATCTGGTCGAATATGTCCGGTGTAATTCTGAGCACACTGGGAGGCGCCACCGTGTCTGCGACGGAGTGTAAGTTTACAACCGGGGGTCGAGCCTCGCCGCATTTGCCATATTCATCCACTCGAGTGGCGGCAAATGGCGGACGCACGCTTTCCCGAATAAGAAAGAAGACGTATGTGAGTGGTCGAGTTGAGAACTTGCATTATACAGAAATCATTCGTATACAAAGCCTCTAAGCATCTCTCTCTTTCTCTCTCTATACAAACGCATGCAAGTATACTCCGACCGCAGTATAGTGCACATAACGTGAACGAGTATACGCGTGCATGTGTATACTTCGACCTGTACAGAACACGCCTTGTATATACTTGGTATACGCGGCAGATCTCGAATTTATACTAGACTGGAGTGCATGGCAGGTGCTAATTGGTGTATATAACACCACCAATTATCGTTTTTATCCGATGTATATATATCTGCAGGGCACCATGGCAGTTAACTATATGCAACGGATGTATATAAGCGTCGATGGCATTGAATGCTGTGTATGTGTATATATGTGTATACACGTTGCATATGTGCGCACTCTGTTATCTTTGAAAAAGTGTCGCGTGGTTTATAGTTAACAGGTGGGTCGTAACAAAACCAGAGGAAAATATGAAGCACCGCATGCTGCAGCAGAGTGCAATATACAGTATATATATATATATATATATATATATATATATATATGGCGCACAACAGCCAGGCAGAATATATATATATATATATATATAGAACGAGGAACTTTTAAGGCTACTGCATGGTTTCAAATATATATGCAATATATTAGATATATAATATACTATATAATATATATATATATATAAGGTATGCAGGGGGTTGCATGGCTGATGTAATTACAAATCTATAGATATATAGACTGCAGTCCACGCTCTGTATCGAGCGCTTGCTTCCCAGCAGTCTGGTCTACATGGTCATATAAATTGCCAGTTTGATAAGACACATCCGGGCTTTGAACCCGGATGTGTGTGTGACGTGTGTGTGTGTGTGTTTGTGCGTGTGTGCGATCGTGGAATGCTTACAAGATATCACTAAAAGCAGCTAAACCACACGCACACACACACACACATATACATATATAGTATATACATGTCACTCATTGTAGCCTATACTTCGCAACGTTAGCTCGAGTTAAAACCAATTGCATGCATATATGCCATGCAGTATAGGCTATAGTTCCCATTTTTTTTACTTTACGACCATTTTCTTTAGTTGGAGGACATGAGGTGGAAAGAGGTTAAAATTTATTTTAAATTTAATCGTCCATTAATGCACTGATTCAGTGACACGCATATATACATATATATATATCGTTAATTTTATTCAAGAAAATTCAGTTGACATAATATATTATACCGCAACTTATTTCACGAAAAATGAGATGACAAGTGGACAAACGATGCAATGATGCATGATGGGTAATTTCTATTGTTTAGCTTACTTCTTCTAAACTGTTGGATTGCGTATATTGTCACAAGGACAAAGAAACAGTCTTGTACGCAACATTTGTTATGTGACTCGTACATACATGTGCACATTGTGCAGTTGTGCACGCCCAATAACACTTGGCTTACCTTACTTCGTTACACTATATATATCAGCTCCTGCGGGGCTGTTTTAAGGAATTTCTATAGAACTGCACTACCCATAGGCGTACGGGAGATTTCAGCAGTGGGGGGGGGGGGTGCAAAGATTTAGCTTCTGCCCGAAAAAATCCTGAAATCTCGTGGAAAATAAAACTTTCTCCCGGGAAAAAGTTGATGACCTTTTTTTCGAAAAGTTGATGACCTTTTTTAAAGTTATTTCCCGGTCTGCTTGCCCGAAAACAGTTTTGCCCAGGCATTGGGAGGGCATTTGCCCCCCCTGGAGCCCCACCTCGTACGCCTATGGCACTACCCCTTCTTTTCGTTCCAATACTCCATGGTAAATTATACTTCCAATCGGAGGACAACGACCTTTTTGTTATGGTGTTAGCTGTTTATAGAAGTGCTTCTACAACTACACAAATCCGCTTAAAATGCACATTTTGTGTATAACTGCACGTTAAAAAAGCCCTGAGCTGCAGTATATTGTGACTCTCTATATATACGCCCATCACGATAGAACGGCTGTCCTGTAGATATAGAGCCCGTAATGGTATCGACCGAAGGAGACGTATATCTCTGCATGCAAAAGTCTATATGACTGCAATTGCATGCCATGGCTTGACCTCCGCCCATGCACCGCCGCCCTGCAAGCATCATCAGCATCTGCTGCCGAAATACGACCCGTCTTTGTCGGTCTATATATATATATATATATATATATATATATATATATATATACATATAATATATATATATATATATACTGCTGCATGGTCCTTCGATATCAATGCGACCTGTTCCGCTGATGACGATATATGCCGTCATTATCCATGCAATTACGATTAGGTCTAATGCAGGGGTGTCAAACCTTTTTTAGTGGCGGGCCAGTGTGAACATTTTCCAACAAGTGGCGGGCCAGGGTGTCGAAGCTCCTGAGCAAAATTGGGTAGTGATCTCAGAGAGAGAGCTCCGGACTTGGTCAACCAATTTCCAAAAAAGTTTTGTATAAGTAAATGGTGCATTTTTTAGCATACAAACATTCAAATATGTGATAACCTTATTTAAGCAAAACACTGCTTTTTATCCGGGCACACATTTTCCGAGGCCTTCAACAAGCAATCTTTTGCAAAATCTTCCTCGGCAAAAAGCTGTGGCAACCATGTGAGAAACTGCATAGCTTGCTAGTACAGCAGACACTTAGCCTACTGGTGAATGATTGTCTTGAAAACATTCTGCTGCTTGGCCAAGTTCTTCAAATCTTCAATCCTATATTTATTACTCTGCCTAGGCCCCCACTATAAATATCACCATGCTTCGTATCATAATGTATACGGAGGTTGTATTCCTTCACAACGCTAACCTTTTCCTGAGAAATTAGACATACTGGATAACAGCAGTATTCAACAAAGAAATACATATCCGTCCAAATATCGCGAAAAGATCATGATACAATGTCCACTCTTCGCTTCTTATTACATTTTGACAATATTTTTAAATAGGCCTATTATAAATGTTTCGTAACTTTCATAATTTTGTCAACGGTCCCACGACAATTGGTCTACAGAAAAACTCGTCTAACGATAAGTGGTACCCAGACAACTGGTCTACAGACGAATCGTATTGGTCAAATATAATCTGGATTTATGGGGATTTATCTGGATTAAATGGTTTTCTAGCTTAAATTGAAGCTGGATTGATGATTTTTATTCGTGCATTTCAACATGCATCCAGTGTCTTCAGATTTAAAAATATATTTTATTTCTCGCTCGTTATTTTCGTCAATCCAGCTTCTATTTCAGCTATAAAGAAACCCTCATCCAGCTTCCATTACTTAAGCGTTTTTTCATCAACACAGCTTCTATTTCGGATCTAGAATTGCCTTCGTCCAGCTTTTATTTCTCATAGGCTATTTTCGTCAATCCAGCTTCTATTTCACCTGTAAAAGAACCTTTGTCCAGATTTAATTTCTCTTGCGTTTTTTCATCAATCCAGCCTCCATTTCACCTGTAAAAACTTTCATTCAGCTTCCATTTCTCAAGCGCTGGACCAGTTGTTTGTAGACAAGTTCTCGTTAGGCGAATAATATTATTGTCTGGGGACCATTTGTCGTTAGACGAGTTGTCTGTAGACCGGTTGTCGTGACACCTTTGTTAGCAGACAACCTTGAACCAATAGGAAACGATTGATACCGGTACACAGTCTACACAGAGCTGTGCGTCTGAGCAAAAGTGACGCCAGTAAGAAAAAACCTCCATGAATTTGGTGCTGACTGTAAATTTAGTGTAAAATAAAAAAATTAACTTTTATCCTCTAATTTTGTAATCTTTAGGGAAGGCTACGCGGGCCAGAAAAAAATCGTCGGCGGGCCAGAAATGGCCCGCGGGCCAGCTCTTTGACACCCCTGGTCTAATGTATACATTTACGGCAAATGACGCTATATGCTGCTTTTGCTGCTGCTGCTGCTGCTGCTGCTGCTGCTGCTGCTGACGATGATGATGATGATGGTTATGATGATGGTGCGGATGTCTGTAGGTATGCATGGATGACTACACTGCAGAAGTAACTGCGCTTGCTCAAACAAACTAATTATTTTCTGCATCTCTCGGAGATTTAGATATATAAATCATTTTTTTAAAATTCAGATCCATTTCTTGTTTAACTTACATATTACAATTATTACATCATTGTGCAATGTGTATCTATTGGTGAGACGTGTTAAAAAAAGCATTGTTTAAGAGTCTACTATATAAATGTGGGTTAACTTTCCATAGATTTAATTATTTATGTACATCATATCCATTTTTACATGTGCGATTTGAGGCCTCTGTCTGTCTGTCTGTGTCGGTCTGTCTGTCTATCTGTTTGCCTGTCTGTCTCTCTCTCACACACACACAATACACTACATGCATGTATATGCATGCACACATACATACATGCATGAATGCATACATACGTTCATTCATACATGCATATATATACGTTCATTCATGAATGCATACATACGTTCATTCATACATGCATACGTTCATTCATGAATGCATACATACGTTCATTCATACATGCATACGTTCATTCATGAATGCATACATACGTTCATTCATACATGCATACGTTCATTCATGAATGCATACATACGTTCATTCATATACATGCATAAATACGTGCCAACATACATACACATACATACATACATACATACATACATACATACATACATACACACACACATACATACATACATACATACATACATACATACACACACACATACATACATACATACATACATACATACATACATACATACATACATACATACATACATACATACATACATACATCGACTATGCACATAGACAAAGAGAACCTTGTATACACATGTGTATATATGTCTTTGTTTTATCGTAAAAATCGGTGTAAACCTTTTGTTGGTACATATATATGCAGAAAATAAAATGGTTGCCTGCAAATGCATCTCCAGCCAGTTCACATCTATAGTAGCTAGCCTAATGATGCTTTATCCGTCAACTCTGTGCCTATTATTCCTATAATGTGGGTTGTCGAGAACTTGTCGAGTACGAATATTATCTTAAATTTCGAGAAACAAATAGTTAAATCATTGACCACGCGTGCACTATAATGACGTTATAACTCTATCCCCTAATTTGCAATCTTTCGCCACGGTATACATACATAGGATCGCGATATTAGACATGCACCATAATCGCCGAGGATTCGCACGTCTCTGCATGCGATGTGTATAGCCGTGGATGTATGGTAATAATCCATTACGAGAATAATTACACCCTGCGCTTAGTAGCCATGCATGTCGCGGGTGTATACGCATATACATGCTTGCGCTGACGTCTTTACGGCCGGTTGAGATGTCTAGGTTCACTGAGAATATGTGAAATGTACAACCGTATCATCCCAAACTATACAGGTGCACTCAAAAGGGCGCGGTATATGATGTATGCATGGCAGTTGCTTCTCACTGTAATAGAAGAGATGGGGGTTAGTTAATTGAAGACAGGCATCATAATTATTTGATAAGACACCGGGTTTCAAGCATTATACAGTCATGTCCAAAGTCGCCTGCACTCTGCAACCTCGGTAATATAAGTTTAATGCCCATCATTGAATTTCCACGGTTTTAGGATAAGATACGATAGGGATATATATATATATATATATATATAGCATATGACCCGTGTATAGTATTATTATACATATAGCTATTATATACTAATAGAGTTGCTATATACTATTGACCATGCATTTAAACAATTTTTAAGCTATACGCGTCATCAACGGATCATGTATACATTGGACGATAAAGAGAAAACAAGATGTTATAAAAACAGCTGACGCGAATGAATAAATGAATGAACGAATAAATGGATGAATTAATTAATTAATGAATTTAAGAATTTACGAATTTATGAAGTTGTGAATTAACGAACGAACGGACAAACGGACGGACGGACGAAGGGACGGACGAATGGATGAATGGATGAATTAACGAATTAATAAATTGATGAATTAGTGAATTAATGACTTAATGAATTAATAAAGTAATGAATTAATGAAGTAATGGAGTAATGAAGTAATTAATTATTTAATTAGACTAATGAATTAACGAACGATCGGACGAACGGATAAACGGGTGAATGAACCAATGAACGAATTAACGAATGAATGAATGATTTGATGAACTAATGACTTAACGAATTAATGAATTAATATATTAATGAATTAATGCATTATAATGAAGCAATGAATTAGTCAATTAATGGATGGATGAGGGAATTAATCAATAATTAATGAATAAATGAATGAATGAATTGATGAAGTAGTGAATTAATGAATTAATGAATTAATGAATTAATGCATAGATGATTTAATGAATTAGCGAATTAATCAATTAGCCAATCCATGAAGGAACTAAGGAACGAATGAATGAATGAATGCATGAAAGAATACATGAATGGATGATTGGACGAATGGATGAATGAATGAATAAATGAATTAATTAATTGATGAATTCTGTTAGCCAATCAATCAATCAATCAATAAAAAAATCAATCAGCGAAAGAACGATGACTGCAGATATATACTGACAATTCGTCTTGATTGCTGTCATTCAATTCTAGCCGTTGTCGTTGAAGCTCAGACCCCGACAGATGCTTACGATCACAAGGGCGCATATGAGAGCATTTGGTGCGGTAAGCTTTCAACCAACATGCAGAGGCATAGAGTTCAAATACCAGCCATGTTAGAAGCAGGATCCAACGGCATCCCTATTTATCACACTCAGAATAAAATGACCTATGCATCTGATCAAAACCGGGCGCATGTCGCAACGCGAGCTTCTGAGATAATTTTAAAATGTGATAGGCCTAAGGACTGAATTTTTTCAATTTTTCGTTTTGGCATAATATGCTAAATGAATATTTTTAAACACATTAAAACAGCAATTTGCGAAGAAATTATGATATTTTATAGACGATTTTGAAGTGACTATATATTTGTTGCAAGAATTCAATGGCTTTACCTGAAATTTGCCAATTTCCCGCCATTAATGAGTTAATCCAGCTAGCATAAGCCTAGCATATAGGCCTA
The DNA here is from genome assembly GCA_949752735.1 of Lumbricus terrestris. NCBI lineage: Eukaryota > Metazoa > Annelida > Clitellata > Crassiclitellata > Lumbricidae > Lumbricus > Lumbricus terrestris. Next base: position 30,522,850 of record OX457047.1, read on the forward strand.
TATAGCAAATGATGCATGCATGATCAAAAAGTTCAGACTTCCTTCTAGCCTATAGACTATATGTAATCTGTTTATTAATGACAAATTGAATTCAATTCTGAACATGGTTGCTAAAGAATCTTGCATTCCAAAGATATATATAAAACTTTAAATGCATTTGTTCTCAGAATTGCAATTCTAACGTTTCAATCATATTTCTACTCATAAAATATTCAGTTTTTCGATAATCGGTAGATATGACACTATATCGATTTCAAAACCTATCTCGAATTAGAGTCTTTTGCACTTGATTGATTAAACAACAGTCATGGTATATACATAACAGTATCTATAGCGTGCATTATAGATCTCTTACACAAATTTCGCAGCAATTGATGATATACTATTATAATCGAACAGCAATAGCAAGTATTGCATCTCTAGTTTGATCAGTCAGCAATGCATGATTAAAGGTCATATTAACAATACTTCATGCATGCATTGCATATATACTATATAGTTAACAGAACCTACAGATGAAAGAAACGTAAGCCTTTTTTCATTGACCTTAGGCCTAATGCATGTGCACTATGCATGAAACCAACTCCCTCCCTCGACTCTTTTCTCCATATATTGGGCCAAATGCCTCTCCATGCACACCATCTGAAGACCTCTTGTCCTCTTGGTCTCTCGCACTGGGAGCGCCACTGAATGGTGCATGTGCTCTGCGAAAGACGCAGGACACAGTTTCTGCATATGTCTATACATATATACATATATGTCTATACATATATTTATATATAAATACTCGAATGAATGAATGAATGTCACTATTATATATAATAGCTATAATTAATCATTGTGATTAAACTCTATGCATCCGTTGTCTAAAATCTAAGTATATACCTTCCATGGCTTTGAGACCGGAAGTGTATCCGTTGTCCTGCATCGTCGACCAGTCGACCTGGAACCGGCAGTCGGACGGTCTGCTGTGCAGATGGGAGGCCAGTGCAGCGCCCGGATTGTAACCGTAGCCGGAGCTGAGCATGGCGGCCGCGGCGGCGGCTGAATCGACGCCCGAGTTAGGGTCGGACATGATGGCGGCGATTGCAAAGGCGTTGGCTCGAACGGACAGAGGGTTTTCCATCCGATCTACGATACACGACCGGAAGACTGCTTACTTACTCACAGCAGGCGTGGAGACAGCTGGAATAATATCCACCGAGGAGAATGGGAAACGGTATTAATCCCTCCTGCTCCTCCTCCTCCGCCGTCTGCGGATTCTTTTGGTGTCCTTACGTTAGTGAAGGATGTTGTCAGTTGGCTCGTGCAGCTATCCCACCTGATTGACAGGTCCAAGGGACACCTCCTCTGTTTGATTCGAATTCACCGATCGCTTGGATCCTTCTTAGCGGAAAATATTGACTGACAATGAACATGGAAATATTATATACGATGAGAAATTATATTGTAACTCGTGCGCAAACGACTGAGCAGTGTATATCGAGTAATGTCAGAAGAAGAGACCTCTCTATAGGCTAGCGTCAGCTTCAGCGTCTGAAGCAAGAGCTTGACAAGATGCAACTGTACAATAACTAAGAGTTGACACAAGTTATGCCGCAAGGAACTGTGTCAAAGAACCCGGAAACGTCGATTGAAAATCCACCAGCAGAGCAGCAGCGGTCAATGCGTCGAATTAATCTACAAACATCGCACTAATGAAGTCGATTCGATCCATTAAATTGATTAGACACGTGTCAAAGCTTTCGTCTCAGCTGGTCTACGACGCCGGTGCCAATGTGGCAAAGACAATCAATCGCAGACAATCAATCCACAGGGAACCTAATTCGACTTCTGGCGTCACGGTTTCGGTGGCTGGCAGTCTGCAGAGCCCGATGTCGGCTGCGGCGGAATCGGCAGTGGCCTAATTTCATGACTCGATTGGCAGAAGTCCCGAGAGTCCATATCTCGCCGGAAGGTAGTCCTATAGGACCCCGATTCGAGCGAGTGATCGGAACTAGAGCGTCCGTTGGTAAAGTCCCGTAACGAGTTTTCCTATCTCGTATGGTATCGCTTTCTTAAGTTGCACGCTTAGCCCAACGAAGAATAATCAAAGCGTTTCAAGTGGAACGCCTATCGAGTTTCCGAGACACGCCTTCGGACCGCCCTCTGCCTCTTACCAACAGGCTGCCGTTGCTGGCGTACCGCCCATCGCAGCTGGCAGCCGGCGTAGGCGATCCGCCCACATAGAGCGGTGATTGACAGGCGATGATCGACAGACGAGCGTCCAATCTGAAGAACGTGGAGAGGCGGGGCTTGGCCGGATGAGAGGCGGTTGCTGCTGCTGCTGTTGATTATGATGTTGATCAATACCGGGTATAGGCCTACACGTGAGGGAAGCAGAGAAAGAGAGAGAGAGAGAGAGAGAGAGAGAGAGAGAGAGAGAGAGAGAGAGAGAGAGAGAGAGAGAGACAGAGACAGAGACAGAGACAGAGAGACAGAGAGACAGAGACAGAGACAGACAGAGAAACAGAGAGACAGAGAGACAGAGACAGAGGCAGAGGCAGAGGCAGAGAGAGAGAGAGAGAGAGAGAGAGAGAGAGAGAGAGAGAGAGAGAGACCTATAGGCAGGGAACCCACAAGCAGCAGCATCAGCATCAGCAGCAGCATAAGCCAACCAGATGTGTGTTATTTTAGTGGCGCTCTGCCTTATATGTCATAGGACGATCATCCATCATGGATCTGGTGTCGGTCCTGTCAGGCGCTCGATCGCCCTTATCTCGACCGACCGGCGGACGGACGGACGGACGGGCGGACGGATGGACGGACGGACGGGCGGACGGACGGGCGGAGGACGTCTATAATACCGCCGTTGCATGAGGCCTGTCACACCGGCGGCCGCTGACCCGCCACCGATGTAGAGGAGGGCGGACGGACGGGCGAGGAGTGGAGGAATGCCATGACCGCTGCGGACGTATAGAGGGATCTGGGCCCAATACCTCGAAAGAACCCGTTTCTCTTTTTGGGTTCTATGGAAGTCGGCCGCTGTTTATGGAAAACAGAATTCAATCGAGTTGAATGCATGCATGTGTTTACAAACCTATAACCATAAATCATTTCGTCACGCGGAAAGGATGAGGAGGAAAAGGTGTGGGGAGGAGGAGTCCAGATGAGAGGTAGTCCGACAGGACCGGTTCTTCATACCCCTATAGCTTTTGCTGTCCATTCTATTTATAGATATACAGGGGCACGGTGCACGCATGTTCGGTGCCCTGGAGCTGTGAAAACGGACCCCCGAGCATTGCAAGTTCTTCACTCGCAATTGCTCATTTGCTTCGGCGTGAAACACCGATTCATTGTCCACGCTGTAGTCGGGAGCGCCTCTGAGTAGGAATCTTGAAGTGGGCGCTATAGGGCGTATATAATTTAGATTGGGACCGAAGCTGTGATTTTGATTCCCATGCGATTCACTTATTATATGCATCCAAAGCTGCAGCACTCGTTCAGCTATAGACTCCTATACGGTTTGAACATGAGCAATATAATAATAATAATAATAATAATAATAATAATAATAATAATAATAATAATAATAATAATAATAATAATAATAATAATAAAAATAATATTATTATTATTATTATTACCAATATTAATATTAATATGATGATGGCGATGACGACTTTGATGACTATGACTATACTGACGATCTTATAAGGTGTATAAACGAGCATCCATGCATAATTTATATACAGCTAGGGCATGCAGGCGATGTTGCCTCCTAATTTCCTAAATTGGCCTCACCGTCGCCACAAGCGGATACGTCCGAACCAAACGCTTATGATGCATTCGTGGCGTTAGAAGCGAGGCAATGTATATGTATGTATGTGTATATATATATATATATATATATATATATATATATATATATATATATATATAGAGGACACCATTGCCCTCTATATACATTGCCTCGTTTATAAGCTCGAGCGTCATCAGTCAGCGTTTAATTTAGACGTCCCTGCCATGTAAGCTTATAGGAAGTCCCCCTCAGGATAGATATTCCCCTCCAAGAAAAAAATCTTGAAGTAGGCCTATTGCTCAAATGTATATATATATAATATTATATATATATATGTATGTACCATTCTTCTCCCAAGAAAAACGGTACATGAAACATTTTCCTCCACTGGGTCGACCCCCATGCACAGAAAAATGTAGGGATGTGCGATATTTCAGCGTTAGAAAATATATAGACCTAATGCCTAATTCGACAGCGCCGCTGCAGCGTCGATGTATACTAAAAAAGGTATATATCAGACAACACTGCAGAAGCGAGTTTGCAATGGGAACTGGTGTGTCTGTGGGAAAATTTGTCATATGCAAAAATAAAGAAATGGTCATCAGGTGTTAAAATGCCGGAATTGGTATATACAGGGCTCGCCAAAAAAGACCCCCAGGTTTTTGCCAATATCTTGGCCAAAAGTAAGAATTTCCAAATGAAATTTTAATGTCTTAAAGACAATTCATATTTACACATGATGGTCAGATTTCATCAAAATATTTCAAACACAACAAACGTTACACCATGCACTTTTAGTGAGGTCACCAACCGTTTTTTGACGAATCAAAAACGCGACGCAACAAAAAATAACAAAAAACAATCTAATTATTCTGGCCAATATCCTGGCCAAAAATAAGAATATCGAAATGAAATTTTACAGGCTTAAAGACAATTCATATCTGCACATGGTAGTCAGATTAAATCAAAATATTTCAAACAGAACAAAAGTTATACCACTTTTAGGGAGGTCACCAACCGTTTTTGACGATTCAAAAACGAAACGCAACAAAAAAGTAGCAAAAACACGAATTTTTTCAACTCGAATAATTGGTATCAAATAGCCTTGATATTGCCAGATGATCATTATTATTACCTTGTTACCTTGTGCTGTCAACTCGTAGAGTTCTAGCGATCGTCTTGACACACATTCTCCATTGTTCTCTGTTCGCAGCCAAGTCCCTCAGTTCTTCCAAATTCATGCCAGTTATGTCGTGTATCTCATCCATCCATTTCATCCTTGGTCTGCCGAGTCTTCTCCTTCCCTTACCACAAGCCTGCAGCATCATTTCCTTCTCCAGACCATCAGATCGCATTACATGTCCGAAGAATCTTATAACTTCAATCTTGCAACATGTCGCGAATTGTTTTAACGACTCCTCGTTTTCCAATCCAATTTCCATTCTTATAGATTCGTTCGTTCTTTTCTTTGTCCAAGACATTCGCAACATCTTCCTCCAAATCCACATTTCGCATGCGTTAATCTTTTTCTCCATATTCTTTGTCTTTGTCCATGTCTCGCCTGCAGCCATATAATATCGTAGGAAAGATTAGTGCTCTCACGAGCCTCTTCTTAGTATCTAAACTTACATGTTTGTCCTTCCATATCTTTTCCAGTCCAATCATTGCGGTTTTCCCTATCGCTATCTTTCGTTTTATTTCTGGATCACATTTTCCCTCTTTTTCGATCAGTGATCCTAAGAATGTAAAGCTTTTTACCACCTCTATTTCCTCTCCATCTATCTCAAAACTTATTATTACTATTTTAAAAAAGAAACAGGGTGCCAGCGTATAGCTGTGCGTCACTGAGAAGTCATTTAGCAAGATGACAGTCAAATTGGTATACACAATAAGGAATCTGACAGATTAATCAACAGGTCGATCAAGAACTTTCCAAAGAGACTCAACAGAAGTTTTGGCACTGGTGTTGGGCCCATTGAACACAAGTTGTGAAGCACTGCCAAGTTAATTTGACAACAGTTATTTGAGATGAGACTTAATAAAATCGTGTTTTTGTTACTTTTTGTTGCGTTTCGTTTTTGAATCGTCAAAAAACGTTGGGTGGCCTCACTAAAAGTGGTATAACTGTTGTCCTGTTGGAAATATTTTGATGAAATCTGACCACCGTGCATGTGCAGATACGAATTATCTTTAGGCTTGTAAAATTTCATTTCGAAATTCTATACTTCTGGACATGATATTGGCAAAAAAAACTAATTTTTGTTGCGTTTCGTTTTTGAAACGTCAAAAAATGGTGGGTGACCTGATGTAACTTTTGTTCCTTTTGAAATATTTTGATGACATCTGGCCATAGTGTGTAAATATGAATTGTCTTTAAGCCTGTAAAATTTCATTTGGAAATTCTTACTTTTGGTCAAAATATTGGCAAAAAACCTAGGGGGGTCTTTTTTGGCGCACCCTGTATATAGACTCGTCTGCCAGCGATCTGATGCTGTCCACGAGGTAGGGTGGTGCATGCACGGTTGTTCAGGCATTTGTGCATCATGGTGCAAAGTTTGAACTTGATGCGCTCGCCTATTTCAAGCCACTGAAATTGGTCCCGGATGGCAGTGGAAATATGATCGAACTTATTTAATCGCAGCACTATAATAGGCGAGCTGCAGCATTGATGACCGCCTGAAGCCGGGGAAGATCAAGTGTCGTATAATTATATCAAAGATTAAGCGACAAGAATTCTACTATTATGGCAATAACGACTGCATGCTGGCGCCACCTATACATCAGTGAGTAAGGTACAGGTTACATAATATAATACGAATTTAATTCATAAGCATGTATTTTTACATAATTACTATACCAGAATTCTCTCGCGCATACATCTATATATCCTGCAGATAAAGTCAGGATTTTTAAACCACAGCCTTTTATACACCGCAACGATTGAATTAAGAAGAGATGGCGCCGCTCGTATTTTTTTACCGTGGCAGAATCCTGGCGTCGTCCTGATCGCTTGTCGGTAAAGAAAAGAAGAAGAAGACGAGGAAGACGAGGAGGAGGAAGACGAGGAGGAACCCCTTTCCATCCAATTAGCCTCGGTCGTGTATAGCGTTTCGCGCCAACTCCAATCGCCGGCTAATCGTTCCTCGATCAGCGCTTCCATCCGACCTGAGAGAACCCCCGTCGAGAACAAATTGTCTTAACAATTAATTGACGGATCTATAATTTAACGGACGCCGCCGATCGAAGCGGCGCCGAACCGGCTCCGGTTACCTGTAGGGTACAATTAAACCACCGCCACCGCCGACGTATTTGTTTACCGCAGCCCACGCAGGCAGAACGCCTGTGTCCGTCCGTCCGTTGCTTCAAGGGAGAGCTGCACGCGGGGCGACATCGATAGCCTTGCCCTCCGTTCCCCGCAGTCTGTTCGCAGGTCATTAGTTTTGGCGGGCACCAGTGTTTGGCGCGCTTCGGTTAACACGGGCGGTGGATGGCGGCTCCATGAGTCTCCTCCGTGTGATCAGTGATGGAGCTGGGGATGCGGGTGAGGCTGCTGCTGCTGATGGTGCTGTGTTCTTTGTTCGACGGGGCATGTGATTGATGATGCGCTGTTGTTTGATGCGGAGGTCGGGGGTTGGGGGAGAACTGTGGGTGCACGACCATCAAGTGGCAGGAAAGGGTAAACTGAAGATTGAGGACCATGGAAGGGGTGAGGGAGTATAAGCGATCGCTGGAGGAACTGACCTCTATCCATCCAATATGAGTACATAATGTACATTCATGCATATATATATGAGTCACATGATCTGCATACGGCCTATAGTTAATTTTTATAGAGTATAAGTCGCTGAGTTGCGTCAGCACAAAAACAGGTTAAAATGAGGAGTGCCATTGCAACTTTTACCCTGCAGTCCTATATAGCTCAAATTTCATAATTTCATTTGTAGCTAGAATTATCTTTTTTAGAGAATTATGAGTATGGTTGGAATTTAGAATAATAGGCTATAGCACTCAGCAAATTAATTCGAATTAGTTGCTGAGCAGTAGCGTTGCTGCAGCAGGACATGCCATGCAGCATGATGCAGGGCCCTCCATGGTTAAAAAGACTTTTACCCTTGTCGTTTCTGTGGCAGAATCCCCCTTCCCTATCTATTTATCTGGGCATTCAGCGCCCCTGTTCTGGTAACGTTGTAGGGCCTATATGACTGTCCTGGTTACAAGAAATCTGGCACCGCCACTTTTGCCGAAGCCAGAATGCAAAACGAAAAAAAAATTAAATTGTCATCGTGTTATCGTTCAATTCATTAGACAAATATTTGGGGTTTATTCATGACGAAACTCGTATTTCCTTGGTATCTGTCCAATCTACTTATGATTATGGAAAAAGATTTTATTTTATAAGAGAGTGGACCCGAGAGACACACAGCGCGGGTATACTATACATGGGCGGAGACCTAGGGGAAGAGGGGGGACGCTGACGGCCCATGCATTTGTCTCCCCCCCCATTGGTTGAGCGTCCAGACTAAAAAAGGTCATCACTTTTTTGGCGGCGAAAATAGAAAATTTCGTCGAGATTTCGCCGGATGACTAAAAAAAGGTCATCAACTTTTTGGCGGCGAAAATAGACAGTTTTTTCGAGATTTCGCCGGTCGTCAGAAATTTTGGCCGGCAAAAGATGACAATTTTTCTACGACACTCAGCCATTCGTCCATCAGAAAATCTCGCGTCTTTCCGCCCCCTCTCCCCAAGTCTCCGCCCAGGTCTCCGCCTATGACTATACACTGTGTCCCAATAAATCGGGCACCCTTTTTATAATGTGAATAAAACAGGCAAATCTTAATCGATTTTCAAAATTTCAAACCTGCTTTTATCCTGAGATAATTATCTTACACTGATTCAAATATGAAGTTTCTGGCATGAACATTGACGTCACAATTTTGGCATTTGCGTCAGAGAATTCAAATGTTAAGTACCGAACACAACTTTTCTTTGAAAAAATCTACGTTAACTTAAATATTATTTCACAATTATAAATTTTAGTTTAATTTTATTTAAAATTTGACTAACAATAGACTACTTTTTGCGCCGTAATGTTTATTTTTCCGTAAGAATTTTATTACAATTTTGTCTTCTTGGCTGAACGCCATTCTCTAACGATTTTTGTTGACATTTGGTTTTGACATGTAAATTAGCGACGTCATTATAACGTAATTTTTTAATGAGGGCCGTTCACAAATTACCAATTTGTAGATAATTATTATCTCAGGATCAAGCCTGTTTTGAAATTTTGACAATCGATGAATATTTACCATCAGTTTTA
>OX457047.1:30536947-30584447 GCA_949752735.1 Lumbricus terrestris
AGGATGCGTATACAAATTGCACTTGATACCTGAACCTGACTCGACTGCAGTATAGACACCGCTCGGTGTGTAGCGCCGGAGATACGGCAGCTTCATGAGTAGCCCCATCTTTCCGTCTCACTTCCTGTCTGACTCTCTCTGTCTCTTTCTATAGCTCTCTTTCTGTCCTCTCTCTTTCCCTCTGACTCTCTTCACAGCTCTCTTTCTACCCCTCTCTCTTACTCATACCCTATCTCAGCCCCCTCCCAAGCGTACATTGATCCATGCTGTGATGGGTCCATTATTGGTCCATTATTGGTCCATAACGCATCCGCCTATCTCCCCGCGCGGTTCTTCCTCTGTGGGCCGAGTGTTATATATCAAGGCGAGTCACTGAACCAGTGATACGGGAGCTCAACTTCTTTCCGCACACCATGTTTCCTGCATCGGTTTCTTAATAGCCTTTCTCGGCTTACTCACAGACCCAAGTATAATAAATATTGTAACAGCCGTCTTCAACACACTGCAGTCTACATGCATAACGTATGTATCTCAGCACTCAAATAGACCTTTTAGCCAAAACCATAACCATAATTATAGCCATGAACATATATAACCACACTTTTTTTTATTGAAACCAAAAGTGGAACATGCAGTTGTAACAGATGTAGTATAAGTTACAATGGTATCGCATCGTATACTATATGCCCAATCGAAAAATTTATAGAGCGACTCTCACAGCATAGACTATTATTCAGTGTCGCTTTCGAAAAGAAAAGTCTTGAGAAAGCGATAGGATGTGGGGGGAAGAGCCTAGACCATGTTTCGACATAATTGTGCGTGGAAGTCGCTTTGGATGTGCATGGTGCCTTTCGGCTATATAGGATGCTTCACGGAAATTGTACATAGATTGGTTGGTGCGGTGGTGTAGTGGTGGTGTTCGGTGCCTTGAAGCCGGATGGTCCCATGTTCGAATCCACCTTCAAGCCGTCGCGCATACATATAGGTACCTTGACCAAGTCCTTAACTTGCAATTGCTCGTGCGCTTCGGCGGGAAACTCCGATGCAGTGTCCGCGCTGTATAGTCCTCTGAGTAGAGAGCTTGAAGGGGCGCTGTAGAAATGGACAAATAAACAAATAGATAAAATAAAAAAAGATATACCGTATAGCCTACATTGTTGATTTCCTTGTTAAGATATTTTTGATTACTGCATGTTCACTGTTTGGTCTAGGCCTATAACGAAAATTGATTTCAGAGCGTCTAAACTGCCACAAGTAGGCCTATATTGTCAAGTAACAGCAACACACTTAGTCTGGGGCTAAAAGAAATGGACAGAAATCATTTCAGTGCCCGAAAGTAAGTAAGTAAGTATATAGCATTTATTACTCCATTAGACTCTATAGCAAACGCACAACGGGACATCGAAATCGAATATAAAATAACACACAAATAATAATAATAATAATAATAATAATAATAATAATAATAATAATAATAATAATAATGTGTACTAATAAAATTCAACATTGAAAAAGCATATAGCGGAAATCATAAACAGCCATAGCCCGTCCCAATAGAGTATAAGAACAAGTAAGAGGTTGCTTGTTATGTGTCATCCATCAAGTTGACGAAGTTGAGTGTTGGAGGAAAATGCAGTAAAATAGCGTTGCCCAATGCGACAAATTTTAGTGTACTTTGTAAAGGAAATTGGGGGAATTTGTGTAAGTCAGTAAGTGAGTCATAACACTGCATGCTGCAGCAACTGCAGACGGGGTGCACATGTATACGCCTACAAGAACTCTACTCTCATATGCAACAACAAGCACCTTTGTTTGTGCGATTTGGCTATTCAGAACAAAACACTTATAGGCTAATCATATATTAAAATAGCGCGCCGCATAATGAGCGCGTTAAATGATTGTCTGCAACTGATCATGCGCTATGGGCGTTTAATAGTTGAGACTTAGGCCTATAAGAACACCAACGACGGTGGTTGCACGTGAAGCTTAATTCTATGCTTTGTCAATAATAATTAGTCTATTTTAGTAACTTAAAAACATAAATTTGTAACTTATTTATTTGTTTTTTCATTTCTCGCATTTGCTATATTGCGCCTCTTTTAGAGCCCGCCACTCAGAGGCGCTCCCAACTACAGCGCGGACAGTGCATCGAAGTTTCCCGCTGAAGCGCACGAGCAATTTGCAAGTGAAGACTTGCTCAAGGTATACACGCAGCGGCTTGTGGTGCATTCGAAGTTCGAACCCTCGACCTTCGGTTCCAGGGCACAGAATCCACCAGTACTCCAGTATAGGCTATATATTATACACCATCGCTCTCCACTTACACGACCTAACTTTTAATGGACGAGACATCAACACAAGGATGATACATGAACATTGAAACATGTAGAAGTCTATACATTGAATGCATTCATGTCTCTGGTTAAAACGCGTGTGGTTTGAATGGAACCAAAATCGCTGTTTTCACAAACCGATGCCTTAATCGTGAAAATTAATTGTAAATTCATTACCTGTTTCTTCTTTAGGTATTATATCCTGTGCACGTTGTCTTCGGTCAGTTTTTATCGTGTGTGGTATCACGTATACGCTGTCTCATCTGTTTGACCTCTAACCTGACATGCACCGAAGCTGACTGAACAGACTGGTTAATTCCTGGCTTATTGTCTTGCAGAGTTAAATTTATATAGCGTCGGCATTCTTAAATTGTTCTCTATATGTCGATGCCTTTATATGCAGCACTGAGTAATGTTGATGAATCACATAGGCTAATTTGCCATGAACAAACCTCTTCCAAAAGAAGATTTAAAAATTTGGGAAGATATTTGGAAGCAAAAATCTTCAGGCTGCAGAGATAGTATGTATACTAGAGATGATTCTCAAAATGCTGCATCCAGCGATCTAAACAGTTCGTCTGTTCCATAAAAAGTGGAACCTTTTGAATCCGGAACCAGACACCGCGAAGACAAATAAACACGCACTTGACCGCACACACACACACGCACGCCGATACGCACGCACAACAGCACGCACGGCAGATCTGAGATATAATTTACGACTGAACAGTACGTCTAGTGTTTCAACCGCATGTTATAAAGGAGATGAAACCTATTACATTGATAAATATTGCATGATTGATGAACTGAAACTCCAGTCGCGTCAGCCAGCTTCAGTGCAAGGGCGGTGGCGTTCATACACAGCAGACGGCCCTAAAAAATCCACTCTCAGAGATACGGATGAGAAAGAGGGGGCACGGCTTAATACTCGTCGGGAAGACCTCACCCATCACCTCTCCACCCCTCCGTTCCTTCCACCCTTCCAACGGAAACGGTTTTCCACGTCGCCGCCGTAAAAGCCGCGCGCTGTTCTAAATCTGTCTTGATATCAAAATATGTCTAATTTATGCCAACGCCCAGCTGTTACGTTTCGATCGAGCCCGCTTGCTGCTGCAGGTCGGCGGCGACACAGACCAGAGCATCGTCTTATATTATGAGTTGTGTTTGCGATCTCGACTTGATTTATCGTCGATATTTACATCTGCGTTGACGATTAGCTCATTGAGAAATTACATCTGAGTTGGGGGAGGCTGTCTATCCGCAGCATCAGCAGCCTGGAGGAGGAGGAGTAGGAAGAGCTGGAGCTAATAGACTGTTTATGCCATCGGCTCTAATAGACAAGGCTTGGAATTCTAAAAGGGCTCTAGAAATCACTCCTAGAAGCAAATCATGTAACAATTTGCTAACCGGTGTTTCTAGACTAATTTGACCCTGCTGAAAACGAAAATCGCTGTTAGCAAGCTGGATTTTTGGCCGTTCAATGGGAAAACAAGATGGCGGACAAAATGGCGGTCAGTTGCTTCAAATGGCTATAAGTAAAGTATTGTATGTGACAGGAACACGATTTTAGACTCTAAATTAAGATTATAGGGTGCAAGGAATACAATGGAACCAAATACACATATGTAGCACTGCAAGAAAATCAAAATGGCGGACAAAATGGCGGCCAGAATCTTAAAATGGCTGTAAGTGAAGTTAAGTATGCAGTGGAATCATGATTTCAGGGTCTAAATCAACATTTTCGGGGTCAAGGAATGCAATGGAAGCAAGGTAACATATGTGGCATTGCACGGAAACCAAGATGGCGGACAAAATGGCGGACAAAATCTTAAAATGGCGATAAGTGAAGATATATATGCAACTAAATCATGATTTCAGGGTCTAAATCAACATTTTCGAGGTCAAGGAATGCAATGGAAGCAAGGTAACATATGTGGCATTGCACGGAAACCAAGATGGCGGACAAAATGGCGGACACGATCTTAAAATGGCCATAAGTGAAGACATATATGCAACTAAATCATGATTTCAGGGTCTAAATCAACATTTTCGAGGTCAAGGAATGCAATGGAAGCAAGGTAACATATATAGCACTGCCTGGAAACCAAAATGGCGAGCAAAATGGCGGCAAGAATTTCAAAATGGATGTTAATGAAGTCATGCATGCAATGGGAACTTGATTAAAAAATTTGCGAGGTCTTTGCAAGATGGTATCTGAGACCTCGATCTGCAGTTGAATTTATCTACAATGTTCCCTTATTTGACCAGATATGATCATTCAAATTATCGCAATGCCTTCAGGAAGTCTTAAACCAAGGAGTGTTCTTCAAAAGAACACTGACAAAATTATAAAGGAAGATTTGTATATCATGCAGTGACTTATTACATCGTATCAAGCTGACTGTCCCATGGATCTGAAAACACGATTGTGCCATGGACTTTTCTCAAAACCAATGGGATTGGATTCTCTCTGCAAAAGTAACTTGTCGTTCGTATTTCTATAGCAGAGGCAAATCATTTGTTTATTTAGAACAGCGGTTCTCAACCTTTTTAGTGCGGCGACCCCTTGGTAACATTTTGAAAGTTGTGACGACCCCTAACGACGAGATTGATTCCTCTACCTCCCCTCTACTGCACTTTTAAAACCATTGTTCATTGTTATTAGACCTGGGAGTCAACCCCAATAAGTCGATCCCAGTCGACTTGGCCATCCCATGTTGAGTCGAGGCATTTCTGCTCACCGCAACTGACCCCAAGTCGAATTTTGTACAGAAGTCACTTGAAGTTGTTTATTCCTCAAGTCGACTTAAATCGACTTGAAACACAAACAATTTAAACCTAAATTTATCATTTCAAACCAATGCCCGTGAGACCAGGAAAGCATTTAGGCCTAAGCAGTTTTTGACTTTTTTGTGTGTCTATGGAATTTAAAAAGTGGAATTTATCTTTTAATACTAAAAATAGTAAAAATTAAATTAGCTACCGAATAAATCATTACAAAAGTAGCCTACAAGTACAATTTTATCCTGTAAAATAAGTTGCCACAGTAATGCTTTGAAATTGCCAGTGCATGAACATTTGTGCACCTTTTGAAAATTTATGAATGCTCCAGGCGACCCCTGGCAAATCGTCAGGCGACCCCCGTGGGGGTCGCGACCCACAGGTTGAGAACCGGTGATTTAGAATATTTTACGTACTGCCTCTTCAAGGTGGGCTGCCCGGAATCGCCCCCCACTTAACCACAACTAAATAGGACAGTTTTTTATTCTTAAGGAACAGAGTGGAGTGACCCATGGGCATGCAATAGACGCTGTGAAAAGGTGTTGGCCATTCCCATTCTAGATTTTAGAACCAGCTACACAGAATGAAAGGTGATGTCAAATAGCAGACCGCGAGTGAACCAGCTCAGCTTGGTCCGCCAACTGAAGAGTAGATCGACGCTGGACATCCGAGGTTGAAAAACAGAGTTCTTTCAGACATAGTGGGTCTATAGCCTAGTCCATCAAGGCGCTACCTAAGCAACACAGAGAGCCTGCAGGCAATCCGCTGCGGGAAAGGGAGCCAATGCAAGACATCCCGCATATTGTATGAGACATGACCAAATATTGTGATATGCCCATAGGCTAAGTCGCGACACAGTTCATCCGACCTGCTGCAGACAAATTATTGTAGAAGAAGCAATGGCTCAAGCAATAGGGAACCTCCAAACGCGAAGACAGTTGGTGACCTGACAGATACAGTGGATACCTGTGTACAGGTAGCCTACTTTTGATTGGCTACAAGAGGGTTAACAATTATTGCCTTCGATAGATATAGTGGGCATTGCTTTTAAAAAGTGAAAGCGTACAGAAAATTACAACCACAACTCTGCCACTGTGTGGAGTCTTGAAATACTCCGTTGTCGGAAAATTGGGTGAATGTTCTTGGTATGCTTGAAAGAAAGACTGATCTAGCTTCATTCCTGTCCATTCAGCTCTCAGCAGCCACATTTGGAGATATGGACTAGAGCGTTTGCTGGTGGTTACGTGAAAAAAGATAAGGTGTCTGGTGTTGTCCACTGCCGGGTCATATGTGTTTGCTTTATATTTAACGGTGTTTTGGTGATGGCAGGAACATCAGTGAAACAGAAGCTCATCCAATTCACGTAACTATGAAGAATTGATCGAGTGGCCTTCATGCTACAACTGGATGTGATTTGGCATATTTAGCAGGAATCAGCTGAAAGAATGCTTGAATAAACTACTTGAAAGTTCCAACTTACTTTCTACATTTGGAACATTCCCTTATGAGCTCATTACCAAACTGTAAGTTTGGAAAGGCCTATTTTTACTAGATATTGATGTTCAGATATCATCCTCATCTTCATCAGATGGTGTGTGGTGGAAGAAAGTAATCTTTACCAGTGTGCACCAAAGCCACATTATAGAGTTTGTTTACAGCAAATCATGTGAAGTTGACAAACGTAGCATCAGGACCTGCTGCTATCGAAGTGCGATCTTGTCATGTGCACTCAGGTGCAATTGCATTGACTGCAACAAGGCCTGATTTGACTCTACGGTAGGCCTACCCTATATCCGTCAAGTCACGAAAAGTTGAAACTATTGATACGTCAAGTTATGAAACATTCAAGCATGCATACTGTATATACATAAAGCCAGCAATAGTTAAACTGCTAAAAATTTCCACTATAGGTATGACAATTTCACTGCATAACACTGCATGTGATTTTGTTGGAAGCATATGACCTGGAAATTACTAGTCCAGACTGAAATCAAGTCTCCATCGTATATGTTCAAGACATCACTCATAGCCAGTTGAAGCTTTTGTCCACCATTTTGGTTTTTGGTTTTCTGGCAGTGTCACATAATATATTCAGTGCCTTTAATTTCACTTTCCTTAATTCCGAAAATTATCATTTACATTCTGAATTGATGTATTCATTAGATACAGAAATTCACTAACAGTCAATTCAAGAGTCTGGCCGCCATTTTGGTGTCCAGGCAGTGCTATATATGCGACATTGGTTTCATCACATGCCTTGACCTCGAAAATGTTGATTTAGATCCTGAAATCATAATTTAGTTGCATATATGTCTTCACTTATGGCCATTTTAAGATCTTGTCCGCCATTTTGTCCGCCATCTTGGTTTCCGTGCAATGCCACATATGTTACCTTGCTTCCATTGCATTCCTTGACCTCGAAAATGTTGATTTAGACCCTGAAATCATGATTTAGTTGCATATATATCTTCACTTATCGCCATTTTAAGATTTTGTCCGCCATTTTGTCCGCCATCTTGGTTTCCGTGCAATGCCACATATGTTACCTTGCTTCCATTGCATTCCTTGACCCCGAAAATGTTGATTTAGACCCTGAAATCATGATTCCACTGCATACTTAACTTCACTTACAGCCATTTTAAGATTCTGGCCGCCATTTTGTCCGCCATTTTGATTTTCTTGCAGTGCTACATATGTGTATTTGGTTCCATTGTATTTCTTGCACCCTATAATCTTAATTTAGAGTCTAAAATCGTGTTCCTGTCACATACAATACTTTACTTATAGCCATTTGAAGCAACTGACCGCCATTTTGTCCGCCATCTTGTTTTCCCATTGAACGGCCAAAAATCCAGCTTGCTAACAGCGATTTTCGTTTTCAGCAGGGTCAAATTAGTCTAGAAACACCGGTTAGCAAATTGTTACATGATTTGCTTCTAGGAGTGCCATTTTGAGATTCCAAGCCTGGTCTATAATTCCGACCGCTTATGTTTCACTGCTGCCTTCATTACGTACCTATACAATCGCGACTTTCGACCCGCACGACGATTTATTGGTTTCTTGTGACCCTGACCGACCCCACACCGATGTGCATCCATAAGGCTGTTGCAGCGAAATGCGAGCAGAAGCGCCAGAACAGCGCCGGTCGGTCCGGGAGGGGGAGGATGGGGCGCAATATAAGTATAAGTCTTGGTAAAAAGCAAGGCTCCTGATTGACTGGCGCGCTCTTCGCAGATAACAAAGACCAACGCTGCAGGTATACAATACATAGGCCTACAACATTTATAGACGAAGCCTCATTTATGTGGAGCATTAATCGGAGTGGGATCTGCACGGTTTATTATATGACATGAGATAATTGATGCAGACTGTGCTTTGGTCTAGACTCTATAGAGCAATCCGATTTTCGACAAGGTCTGAAAATTAATACGAAAGCCACGAAGCTACGTAACATGATTAAAAGAATAAATTGCTTCCTTCAACCAATAGGAAGATCGTAGTCTGAATCGCTATAGCAAGGCTTTCCTGGCCGCGGCGTATATACAAACCCTTCTCGTCTAGCTAGTGACTTCGTTTCCGTATACCCTCGGCATGCATATGAGAGCGGTTGGCTAGTCCTCTTATATATGCTTGGCCCACGAGCTATATGACCACTGTTGCTTAAACTAGGCCTATATCCTTTTACATGTAGTCTATATATCAATGGACCTGTCACCTCCATATGGAATTCCCATCTTTCTCTTTCCTTTTATATAGCCTACGACATGCTTTTTCTCTTGGGCTCTCTCATTGGGAGCGCAACTGGATGGCACTGGCTGCGATGGCGCTACAGAAATTACAAATTACATTACGCTGCATTACATCATATCATAGAAAGCTGCTTTTTCAGCTGCAGTTTCTCACAGAGTTCCTGTAATGACTGCTGAGGCAAGCAAGCGGCGCAAATAGGTCGCTAAGCGCTTAATCTCGACTCGGCTATATACACGCGGTGCCGAATCTTTCAATGCCAATGAAAGTCTCATATACTATAGCGCGTGGTTAATAATCAGCTGCCTTCAAGGCTAAACGTTTCCGTGCTTTTAAGATAATGCACGAAAAGCCGTGGCGCATAAATTGCAGATAATTACGCACATCATACATTTTATACACAGAGACTTTCCAGGGTTCCGTGTGTGCCAGCTTCGTATACCGTCCCAAACTGTGCCACCTGAATTGGGGAATGGTATACACTGGTTCTTCCTGTTACCTATATGCCAAATGTCTGTTTAGATCATCATCTTTCCAGCCACGTTTTTCAATTGCCGTTTCTTCATAACATAGGTCTACATCAGGTAGCTGTGTATTCTATGGCAGCCGCGAGGTACTTTGGATGTGTCAGTATTTGCTGGGCTCTGGTAGCCGTAGAGATATGTGGGTGCAGCGCGTCTGCATAGCTGAAATCAATCGTACCTACCCATGCATTAATCACATTCCTGGAGCAAGTTTTCCATTGTATTTATAAGCATATGCGAGGCGCGGTGGTGCAGTGGTGCAGTGGTGCATGGGTTCGGTGCTTTGGAGTCGAGATAAAAAGCTTCGAGCACCGCTTACTCTGATAAACAATGAGAGCGTAGAAATTAAGAGTTAACAAGAGAGTTAAGAGTTTTTGCGTGGATGATAGGAGATCGACTCGATGTCAATGGTTCTGGTTTCATTGAGAAAATCAATTGTCCCAGATCTCCAGAGTTGAACCCCATGGATTGATAATCAATTTCGGAGAACTATGCTGGAGAAATACCATGCACAATCTGCAATCAAAATCAAGAGCGATAAGAGAATTACTTTGGAACACATCAACAAGGCCATCAAGAACTTTACAAAGAGACTCATTGCGTTTGAGCACTGGTGGTGGATACATTGAACACAAGTTGGGAAGCACTATCAAGTTCATTTGATAACAGTTATTTGAGAGATAACTTAATAAATCGGGTTTTTGTTGCTTTTTTGTTGCGTTGTGTTTTCGAAGCGTTAAAAACCATGCAGTGGGTGGCCTGACTAAAGTGATATAACTTCTGTCCTGTTTGAAATATTTTTGATAAAATCTGGCCATCATGCGTTATAAATATGAATTATCTGTAAGCCTGTAAAATTTCATTTATGAAATTCTTACATCTGGCAAAGATATTGGGAAAAAACCATAGGTTTTTTATGGCCCACTCTGTACAATACAGTCGATGTGTATGCCCTTAATCAATTAAAGATGTCGATTGTAATGCAAAAGTTCAATACAATGCCTATGTCACCCGCAAAGGTCACGATATAGCCTACATCGCATAGCAATTGGGGGTCGCTTATATACCACCAAGCAATGATATTGAGAATGAATGCGAATTTTAAACCTCCGCCCATAACGATGGCTGCTGCTCCTCTTCACAACGCAGGCAACTATGCGCCACTCGTTTCATAGCTACGGACTCGGTAAGTGTGTAAGTAAGTATGTAAAGAACTGATGATGATGGTGATGATGATGATGACGACGACGATGATGATAATGATGACGATGATGACGACGACGATGAAGATGAAGACTATTTACACAACGATGATCTGAGAGACTGCGTAAAGCTCTAGCTCTACTGACCGCTATATGCATAGACCCTGGAAACAGAATACGACCATCCTTTTGACATTTTGACGGCTGATCCAATAACCCCTTTTATGCAATATCTGCCATCTGCCATGCGCTCATAAATACTGCACTCGGTCATCATATATTCTTCGACCTTTAACTGGCATAACTGGCAGTTATACACAAACCAGCACTCTGTTCTGTAATGGCGTCCATACCACATAATATAACAGGGACATAGGTGCAATCACGACCTAAAAGTTGGGGGGGGGGGACCAAATGAATCACGTCCTAAAAGTTGGGGGACCATAATGATAAAGTCAATGGGACCACTCAAAAGTTGGGGGGACGCGTCCCGTGGGTCCATAGGGTGGTTGCGCCTACGAACAGGGAGTCAGCTTTGAAGAATTTTGCTTGCCTGCTTGTGTGGTATTAAAAACGGAAATAAAACACCAATACAAATGATTTGAGTGAAGTCAACATAAATGATTAATCGTTATAAGAGCGTTATGTATACGTGATTGAAACCGATATCCTCCAGCAGCACATGTAGACCTCAAAGTGGCCAGCGACGTTTCGGAAATGATAAATGGCGTTTCACTTTGATAGGTCACTGCATCTTATATATACTTATCTGATTGATTGAAGCTGTGCCTGCCAGTCATCCCATTGACTTGTTTATATGTCAATTTGTGCCACGGCAAACAATCTACAGCCCACACAGTGTAAACTCGTCACCTGTCGCGGTCCAGCAGCGGGTAGAGACGGACAAACAGCAGGTCAGATAGACATACACAGTCTGACATTAGGGCGCCCGTTAAACCAGTGAAAAATTTTCAAGTTCATAATTTTCAACGTGGTACCCTCTGAAGTTGTTACCCCTGTTGAGGTAATAAACAGTGTAAAATTTCAGAATTTTATGCTGACATTTACCGGTTGCTCCACGTATCCAAAGTTTCTATGATTTTGCAATTTTGCGCCTGCTTCAGTTTTATTCTGTACTGCATTTTGCTTCACCTGTATACTTGCCATTTGCTGATTTAGTTATTTATTTTGGTATGATTGATCTGTTTACTATAGAACTTCAATAAGAAAGCCTGGACACGACATTTATAGATCCCCCTCTCAATCCGAGTCAAGTAGACAAGCTAGACTATACTGTTTGACGAACATTCGGCACAAGCAGCAAAAGTCACTTTTAATACATCCGTACCTTGAGTTGTGCACTGGGACTGTAGGATGCTGCTGGATATAGACTAATAGGGAGTGCGTGGGTTGACCCCTACCAGACATAAATCAGATTTGCAGCTTGTCATTGTGCCAAAACTTCCATATGGTATGGGTCCAAGCAAACGATGGTGGTGACGAACACTGTTATAATGAAGCAAGTGTTGGAGGTAGAAAGTCAGGCCAGGGCCATGCGATCGACCCCCACGTCTTCTAATACTACAGACGAAGTTTGGCTTGTGGTGATAGAGATCACGCTTGGCAAGAATCTACTGAGCCTGGAAAGTCAAAACCATATGCCCAAAATTGTGACCAGAGATGCGTCCAAACACTGCTTTGGTTCATCATCTGGTTTCCGACACTACATGTAGTTTATTCAAGTCTTTTCAATTGTCATGACTACTACGTCAATGAACTGATAGAACCCAGTAGCAGATTGTAAATGATAACCCAGTCAAGAATTGATAGAAAAGTCCTCATGAAATTTGCCGGCTTGACGGACAATGCTGTTTTCACTTTTCACAAAGCAAGTTTCTTATGTCCAGTTAGCAGACGAGTGATGATTACCGTCTAGCCTACTGTTAGAATTGACAATACGACTTTTGGGGTTGATGTGCTACCAAGTGGTGTGCCATTTATGGCCCCTAGAGCGAAGCACATATCCAGGTGGATGGTCATTGGTCATGTTGCAGTGTCTTAACATCTGGATCAAATTGGATGTTCAAACTAACCGCTTTCATGGAAAGAACATTGATAGAGAGATGAGCCTTTCTTCTGCCTGTTTTACACAAAGCTTGGATATAATCCTCAAGTCCAGCAACTGCGCCAGTGGCAGACTATCAACAAAGGTTTTTGGATGCTGTAGTTCAATTGCACGTCAGATCATTTGGCACCTTAGTGAGGAGCCAATGGCCCTTGAGTTTTTTGTTGACGCTGTAAGCAATGACACCAACAGATATTGTGATCAGCAATTTGAGGACACAAGGTTCTGATGAGCTACTCACTCAGAAGAATCCATATGGAACCAAGTTGTTTGAAAGTAGCTTGACAACTTGGAAGTGCAATGTATCTTGTCATCCTTTCACACCCGTAGGTTGATGCTGATTTTCTTGAATAAGACGATCCAGACTAGCAATGTACCCTTGGAAATGTCCAGTTAAACTAGATATGGGCCTATGCCAACAGCCTGGAAGTGATAAACAACCGAGTAGAGCAAGCTGCGGAATTGACCTAGGACCTCAACAGCTGCACTACAGCAGATGAAGAGCAGAAACAGAGTCTGCTGCTGCGTGATTCTGCAAGCCAGAAAGTCAAATTCCCAGAAGCGAGAAAGACGCTGTTTGTCAGTGATGATATTCTGCGGTATCAGAGTCAGACAACTAAGAATGACAATTGATTGATTATTTTAAATGTCTGTTAAAACTATGCTTTGATCAAAAATGATAAAGAAATTGCTTTAACAGAGTTGATCAGCAGACATTTTATAGTGCTGTTGGGATAAAATATCAGAAATATTTTAGTGATAAAATAAGTAAGACATAAGCACGAATAACATACAGTCGGATCAAAGTTTGCAAACTTCTCAGGTGTGGAGCAACCTTCAAACATGCATCCAAAATTCACAAAAAATTACCATGAGCTGCTCTCATGACACATAACAAAATTGGAGGGTACCACAAAAGAAATTCAGAAATTTATTTTTAACGGGCGCCCTATCTGACATGCCCAGTGATTAATAAATACAAATAAGCAGAGAGGAATACTGGTGGACAGACAGGTGCAATGGTGCATGTATGAATATAAGTCGAATAAAATGATACAGACTGCAGAAAATGCGAGCTGCCATGTAGGCACACATATACAAACAGACCGGCAAACAGAGATACATGGAGACTGCGACAGATAAATATACAGAGACAGTTATAGAGAGACAACAGAGTATTAAAAGAGACAGAGATAGAGACATGCACAGGCATAGTTTGACACAGAGACAAAGCTGACAGTTCACCGTTGGCATCTGCATGATGCGCTTTGACAGAGCGGTGACCACAAATGTTATAGCGGCTCGTGGCCTATTGCTTAACGTGTAGATCTATACTTGCACAAAAGGCGACAAACGGCAATACACAGTGGGACAAAGAGAGCGACCTATATACAGACATCCTGGCTGACAGAGAGACAGACAGAGAGAAAGAGAGACACAGACAGACAGGCAGACAACCGCACTAACCTATGACGACAGAAGACGAACATCTGCGTATATATATGTATGCGACATTCGAAGCAGACGACATTGAAGCATATAGGATTAGATATGCTGCAAGGCAAGTGGAATGCTTTCTATATTAATTAATTAATTATATGGACTTATATAACGCCTCTAGATTTCTTAGCTCAGGAACGCTCACACGCATAGCCTATACACTATAGGCCTAAGTCTTGACCAATGACGACGATTTTAGCATCTTGCCAATGGTCTGCAGCGCACGCTTTGATCACGGATGTCACGCACAGTTGTCGCCTCTTGAATTTAAGTCCATTGATACGGCACAGATCATCATTCTTACGCAGACGACAGCTGCAGTATGCCATGGGAAGTGATTTGATTTTATTATACTCAAATAAACCGCAGATTCGCTTTTATTTATTTTGTATTTCACGCATTTAAATAGCGCCCCTTCAAGCTCGCTACTCAGAAGCGCTCCCGACAACAGTGCGGACACTGCATCGGAGTTTCACCCCGAAGCGCACGAGAAACTGCGAATGAAGGACTTGCTCAAGGTCCCTATATACGAGGCTGCTTGAGGTAGATTCGAACCTGGAACACTCCGGCTCCGAGGCACTGAACCCACCACTACACCACCGCGTCTATATTTTAATACAGACGATTTATAAAGCAATAATTAAGCTTATATACCGGTTCCGTAGACATCTAGAGGCCAGCTCAAATGTCACGACATTATGTATGACAGATCTAAATTAGAACTGCATTTGCATGCAGATAAAATCAAAATATATTGTGACGTGTATTCGTCCATAATTATATGAAATGAAGCACATCGTGTTTCTATATAAGTTATCTCGATAAGTCATCCAATACACTGTAACGGCATCAACTTAAGGAAGGCCATGACCTGCTCTTCATTGCGCATCCATGTTCTCTCTCATCCGCAAATAGACTAAGCATATAATTTATACCACCTCCGTAATCTACTTTTCATCCGCATTCGCATTTCCAACGATTTATTCCACGTTTTATCCTCTTCGACTTCTCCAGCCATCTTTCATTTGACTTTTTCTCTTCCTGTCTCTCCTCTATCCTCCTCCTCCGCCTCATACTCCTCTTCCTCCTCGTCCTCATCTTTCTCCACCTCCATCTCCATCTCCGCTTCCAACTCTCCTCTTCTAGTCTTCCTTCTTTCTACTTCTTCTTCTTCTTCTTCTTCTTCTTCTTCTTCTTCTTCTTCTTCTTCTTCTTCTTCTTCTTTCTTCTTCTTCTTCTTCTTATGTTTCTTCTTCCTCCTCATCTTCCTTCTGGTCCACTTTCTTCCTCCTCCTCCTCCTTCCTTACACCTCCTCATTTTCCTCCTCCTCCCTTCTTCCTCCTCCTCCTCTTCCTCCTCGTCATCCTATTCTTCCCATTTATCATCTTCTCTTTTATACTTCATTTCCATCTGTAGTTTCCTGATCTGTCTGGCCTCCTTGCTCTTCTTCTATATCTTCATCCTGGTACTCCTCCTGCTCTCCATCCACCATCCATAGATCTGATCCCAGTCCGCCATCTCTTCCACAAGGCAGCTCTTCTTCATACGCCCTTCCACCTGCATGGTTCCTTCCACTCGAGTTTCCTCTCTCCGGCGATGTTTACGAGTGATCTCTCCACCTCGATCCACTTGGCTTGCAGATGAACAAGACATAGACTCAGACCCATCCATGGCTCAACATGATCGTCTTTGACGACAACCAAGTTCTTTCGGGTTTTACGATGACCGGGAGAGAGCTAGGCGCGGAAATCAACAGCTGCAGCAGCTGAACTGAGAACAGAAAAGCACATCTCCCCGCAGCACATCCTCTTGTTTTGCATCCCCACTTATCTCCACCCCACTCGCCTTTCCCCAGGGTGCATCGCATTACAAATAAAATGCTGTTAACAGAATATTGCACAACGCCAACACATGCAGTGGACTCGTCCATCAGACAAACAAACAAACAGACAGACAGACAGACAGGCAAACAGACAGACAGACAGACAGACAGACGGATGGACAGACGGATGGACGGACGGACAGATATCTAAGCAGACGATGGCCCAGGAGCAGGCACACACAGACGTATAGACAAGTACATAGATATGCATCATTCGCTATCAATAGAAACACATGCATTCATTCATTCATTCGTTCAGAGGTGCTTCCAACCTCATGTTTTTTCATAGTCAAAAAGCAGTGGGTGGTCTCACTAAATTAAAGTCGTATAACTTTTGTTCTGTTTGAAATATTGTTGGTGAAAACGGGCCACTCTACGTAAATATGAATGGCTTTTAAGCCTGAAAATTTTCAGTTGAAAATTCTTACTTTTCATCAAGATATTGGGAAAACCGTAGGGGCGTACTTTTTATGGCCCTCCCTGTATACTATACTACTACTGCGCTGCTACTACTAATACTTCTAGGCTGCTATTGATTATTCGAATTAACGCACCAAATAAATCAAGACTCTGCTATCATGCAAACATTCCTTGTTATCCATGCATAAGAATAAGAAAGATGACTTGAAATTAAGACATTTCGTCATAATTATGCCTTGAACATGCTTACATAAACATTAAGACGATGCATAATAGGCCTATTATGTAATGGTCAGGGAGTGCACGGAGCAGAAGTAGCCTATAACTTATATGTCTACAATAAAAGTCTAATTGTCGCTTCCATCGGTCTTAAATAATTAATAATTAATAATTATGCTAAATGTTCGAGCGCAGCCTCCATATGGTATACACGTAGAAGCATTGACTGTCGTCGTGAAGAATAAACTAATGTGCAGGATCGAATCGTTGGGAAAATCGATTCATATCTGTCTGACTGATGTGGAGGTCGGATTCGATGTGTGATCTCGTCAAAGTTTGTCAGTCGTATATTTAAAGTTGAAGTCTTGAAGACTATATTCTGTGCGAAACGCGTTCCACGTATTGTCAATAATAATTATGTGTAGCATCAGTTCCCGAAGAGGCGCTATATGAATGTGCATTTACGATGACGACCTTGCTTCCGATTAGAAGTCCGTTGTATCGCAAAGCTCTTCCACTTCCTTCTCCGTCAGTTCATCCACGGAATGGAGTTCCACTCGATAGAAAACCTTCTTCGACTTCGTCCAACTGGAAGTGTTGTCGAATACGACGGTATCTGCCATGTGAGAAGAAGAAATCTAAAGTTAAACCTGAACAGTAGCCATGCATTCATTCATTCGTTCGTTCGTTCATTCGTTCATTCGTTCGTTCGTTCGTTCGTTCGTTCGTTCGTTCGTTCGTTCGCTCGCTCGTTCGTTCGTTCGTTCGCTCGTTCGTTCGTTCGCTCGCTCGCTCGTTCATTCATTCATTTCAAGCATTTACCTAGCGCCATTTGAGGAAGCCTCCTCAGAGGCACTCCCAGTCCATCCATGGTGATACAAAAAGATTTTAAGGAGATTGTAAAACACTGGTGAGTCAATCTTATAGGTAAAGGGCGTATCTCAAACGGGAGACTATTCCAGACAGATGGAATAACAACTGAGAAAGCACGCCGCCGACAGGTTCCATGACCAATTGACCACGGGCCAGAAGACGTGGAGAAAGGAGATCAGTAAATGCACTCATCCTACGGCCGAGTTCATTGGAGATCATGGGGGGGAAGGCAGACTAACCACATATCACATCCCTACTTTAATGCTGATAAAACAAGTCTACTCGAATACAGTATGAGGATTGAGAATTGAAGAAAAATAACTGGGGATGGGGGGGTCATCAGACTTTGATTCACATGGAGTTATGGTGTGCAAAAGAAGACTAAACTGTGGGCTCCTAAGAAAGTCTAGGAGTTGAAAGCTGAAACCCCAATCCCCGGGAATTCTTACCCCGCTTGCATGTTATATCGTACGTGTTTTTGCCGTGAAGTTTCTTCGTGACAATAAAACCTCGGTGCTGAAGTTCTTTGCATAGACCGTATTTACATTTAAACCCAATTGATTCGCTTTGCTTTTGAACTCCATTAACTCCATTGATTGCGAAATAAAATGTTATGTTGTCAACGATGTTAGTCTTGGTCATTGCTCAGAGCAGTGGCTCCCGACCTTTTTTTTTACTTTAGGGCCACTTTTTCTAAGTTGGAGGACACAAGGGCCACTTTTTCTTAGTTGAAGAACATTAGGGGCCACATGGCTAAAATTTAATTAACTAAAAGCATACGAAATTGTCATAATTGAGTCAAAATAGAATGCTTGATGCTATTTATTATAGACGTAAAAATAATATACTTTGTAGTAGAAAATAATTGTGTTCTATCCAGTCCAAATAATTATTGTCAATTTTTCATATATTTTTGCTAATTCTTTGAGAGACGAGGACCATTTATTAGGTGTGGCGGCCAGTGGCGGGCCACTTTTGGCCCGTGGGCTACGGTTTGGGAACCATTGGCTTAGAGTCATCGACACAAGTAAATAGTTTTGCTGCAGTTTCATGGTCTCTTCACTGACTTTTCCACCTGGCGAATGAAATGAATAGTTAGTTGGTTTATTGCATAATCGATAGGTGGCGCCACATGCATACACAAATAATGCAAGAGAGGCGTAGTCCATTAAGCCAGCCACAAGCTGCCGCATGAATATCATCAAATTGCACACCGCCACAATATTTATCATTGCCAGAAGCGACATCTCCGCCTATGTGGTCAAAGCCAGATGTGACGTTGCCTCTTTGACCAGCCATGCACTGACATCTTCTGGAGGACGTAAGAGGTCCATATAGACCACTGGGCTATGCTACTCCTACTATACTGTTGCCATTCGTATTCTTGCTTTTGCTGCTGTGGTTGCTAGTGTTATTACGCAAGATTTTAATGACAGAATACGAGTATCCGAGTGCAGTACACATAGCTATGGACAAATTCCTAAAAACTCGTCATGCTAAAAGACGCCTTAACTTCTAATACGTCCAATATTAGAAGCGTATAATACTGCTGCACTTACATGTTCCGACATATGTGCAGTTGATGCTGTCGTCCTCCGTCACCAGGTGGCTGTTTATTTTCTTCACTGGAATGATCTGCTTCCGCTCGTCATTCTCAGAAACGAACGCTACTCCGAATCCAATGTCGTATCCCTCCGTCCGAAACTCCCACCTACAAACCCCCACACACGCACACAAGTGTATGGTTTCCACCATGATTCAATCCCGTCAAACAATATAATAAACAAACGTAACAATAAATTTTTCACACATAGTGAATAAGTAAACCAATATAGCTTTGAATGCTTTCTATACTGTTCTCAACCATTGACCTATGGTTGGAATATAGGAAAGGAATCGACTAGACATCCATGTGTTTAATTATTGCAATAAGAATACAAATTACAATAGAAGATCGTTTCGTGATGTGTTCTACCAATTCCGCTATACCATTATGAGAATTGCAGAAAAAACTGAGGGGTTAATTTGTGTGGCCTTGGGGTGTGCACTGAGAAATTTACTATGCATGGGGTCCTAAGAAAGACTTGAGGGTTGAACCCACAACCTCCAGGCAATTCTCGTCCTGCAGCAACCGGTTACTTACCTGAGAACGGAGTCGCTTCGTGTCACCTGAAAGTCGATCTTCAGCGACTCTCCATTAGCAATGACGGCTGTCTTCATCGTCTCATCGTCCAGTGTCTCAGACAAATAGTAGGACCTTGGAACTGTTCCACCCTGACGTATCTACAACACGGACAGAATGATTGGTCGATTTTGCTTCGCCGCAGGGTGAGAACTGCAGGGGTTTGGGGGTTTCAACCCCGCAGTATTTTTTAAAGTCCCATAATAAAGTCTGTTTTTCGGACCCAACTTCCAAGTGGATCATAGTCCAACCTCCAGTTATTTTTTTCACAATTCCCACGCTGATTAGCCGGAAGATATAGTCAGTTATCATCAAAGACTCCAATATGCATGTAGCATATAATTATGTGCACTTGCTATAGCACCCCTTCAGGATTACTACTCAGAAGCGCTCTCGACTACAGCGCGGACACTGAATCGGAGTTTCACGCCGATGCGCTGAGCAATTGCGAGTGAAGGACTTGCCCAAGGTCCCTACACAGCACCTTGAGGTGGATTCGAACCTGCAACCCTCCGGCTGCAAGGCAGGGACCATACCTACTACACCACCGCGCCCCCACCAATACTCGGTGTCTCCATTATTTGTGTATTTGGAGCTGCTCAGCTGCATGCAATTGAACGTTGAAGTCGAATGCAAGTCTGATATGCACGGGTCATTCCCGTTTCATGCTTGCTAACTCAGCTATAGCGAGTACACTGATCGAACACTATTGATGAGGAGATAATACGGTGAGGGAGAGGACTGATCAGTGGCCAGTCGGATGCAGCCTATAATGTATACACTATGTAACACGATTTTTGTTCCTGGGCAATGAGTGTAATTTCCTGGTTATTTGTGCCTCAAAAGTATAGGAAATGGTTGTTATTCTGTTTAAACTTTGCTTTTGGGGACAGGAGAATGATATTTAAAAGAAAAAACTATTTCCACAGCAAACGAGCGAATTTGTTTGTTTTTGTTCACGTAAAGGCAGAATAAAACTATATAGGTCACAAGAAACCACAAAATGACTCCAAAGCAACATGTATCAATTCTAGAATGATAAAAAAAATTGACCATCCGAAATTTAGAAATGCGTAGTTTTTCGAGATTTACAGTTATACTGTAAAAAAACTTTCACGAATCAGCCCCCTGATGTAGTCTCCCATCATGTTCTCATTGTACTCTCCTTGGTAGCGACGTTCAAAGTCTAGTATATCCTGGTGGAAGTGCTCGCCTTGGTCCTCCGAGTATATGCTCCCATGTTCTCCTTGAAGTTATCAAGGTGAGCATCAAGGATATGAACTTTCAGAGACGACCTGCATCCCATTTACTGTAGTTCTTCACCAGAGTCTCAATTAACCAGCTCTACATAGTTTTCGGCTTTGTTACTGCCCAGGAAGCCTCTAAAGAACGCTACAAAGCTATTCCAAGCCGCTTTCTCACTCCGAGAAAGCATCTGGTAGAAATCCTCACACTCCATGATTCTCTTTATCTGTGGGCCGAAGAATATACCAGCTTTGACCTTTGCCTCAGATAGCTTAGTGAAGAAACCTTGAAGGTATTTGAAAGCTGCCGATTCCTTATCCAGAGCCGTGACAAATTGCGTCATTAGGTCCAATTTAACATGCAATGGTGGCATCAGCGCTTTCCGAGGATCCATCAGTGGCTCCCACTTGACATTTTTGCTACCCACATTGAACTCGGTCCGCTGGGGCCAGTCCCGCTTGTGGAGTGCGCCTTTTGTCTCTGCTGTCCCAAAGGCAAAGGTAGCAAGGAAACTTTGTCCGAACCCTTGCAGGCTCATCAGGATTGATACCATTTTGAAGTCTATGACATCCCAGCCGTACTCATCGAACTTCAAGGCGGCTAACAAGGTTTTCACGCTGTTGTAATCCTCTTTGAAGTGTACCGAGTGAGCCAGAAGAAGAGACGGATACTTGTTCCCATTATGGAGTAGCACGGCTTTGAGACTCCCAGATGAACTGTCAATGAAGAGACGCCACTCGTTCGGGTTGCAGTCGATTCCAATTTCCCGAAAAAGACCGATCACGTTGTGACAGAAGCAGAGTCCATCTTGACTGGTAAAAGAGCTTGAAAATGCTTGATGACGCTTCCTCTGATCTGCGATTTGAACACTGTCATCCAACAGGTTCCACTGCTTGAGTCTAGACGTCAAAAGTTCTGCATTGTACTTGTTGAGACTCAGATCTCTGATCAGGTCGTTGAGGCTTTTTGGTTTGGATAGTACGGATTTTTGCCATGAGCTAGAAAATTATAGTCTGGATCTAAAGCGTCTTCATCGCTTTCTGATTCTGATATACGTTGTTCTTCTGAAGGCGACTGGTTTCTATCCAGAACAGTGGGTACCAGAAGCTCAGGGCTGTGTGGCACTGGAGCCTTGGATGTAGGAGGGTCGGGGAAGTATGATAGGAGCTGCATTCTTTCCAGTCCGACGTTTGGAATTGGAAGGATTCACCATGCAGAAGTAGCAATTGCTTGGTTGTTCAGTGGGTTCTCGCCAGATTCTTGGTATTGCAAACTTCATGGCTCTCTTTATCCCTCTGTACCATCCTCCGCAAGAAAGTACAGACATGGGCCTAGCAGAATGCGTCAGCCGGATACTTGCAGCCTATTGATGCCATAATATGGCATCAAGAGGCTGCAAGTATCCTGTAGACACATCTCATAATATGAGTTGTGTCTACAGGCTATGCACCTAGTCAGACGTGCAACTAAACTGAAGTGCATGGTAGGCTCAAGGCATCTTTATTTATACTACTACCTGTAGCTATTTATAGGTGTGGAAGGTTCTTGCACATTCTAGAATATTCCCAGAAGTTCACAAAAGCTGTACAACTACTCCGAGTTAACACATGAATTTCAATGTACCGAAGAAGCAGTTACATTTCAGAATAATCAATCTCCTGGCCTGAAAAGCAAAGTCTCTGGGGTATAATGGCAATTTTCTATACTTTAGAGGCAGAAGCAATCAGGAAATAACATTTAATACCCAGGAACAAACAAAAAGTAAAATTTTGTTACGTAGTGATATCGATTATTAAAAATGTCTGTTGTATACGTTGATTCAATTAATCCAATGGTTCCCAGCCCGTGGCCCGCCAGGCCTAAGAAAATGGCCCTCATCTCTCAAAGAATTAACAAAAATATACAAAACAATTGACAATTTGGACAGGATAGAACACATAATTATTTTCCATTGCAAATTATTTTATTTTGACGTCTATAAATAACATCGAACATTCTATTTTGAATCAATTACAACAATTGTATATGCTTTTGGTTAATTAAATTTTAGCCTTGTGGCCCCCTAATGTCCTGCAACCAAGAAAAAGTGGCCCTCGTGTCCTCCAACTTAGAAAAAGTGGCCCTAAAGTCCAAAAAGGTTGGGAACCACTGATTTAATCGCTTCTAGAAAGCTTTTTGAGGTGGCAGCGGTAGAACGGTGTGTGACAGTAGAGACATAACATATAGATTATTTTGATGACGCCGATTGTTTTAGATAGTAAAGACATTGTTGAAGAAGGACTATCAAGGTCATACGTACAAGTGAAGGGCATCTCGGATTTCCATCTGGATCAGTCAATCGTCCTCCGAGGTAGACTGGCAGTTGGTCCTCGTCCGCAAACTTCAGAATTTCCGTCTTAAAATTGGCTGAAACAGTTAGACGTAGGCTATACAGTTCATCGTCTAAGTGTCGAAGTAAAGTTAGAAAATCATACATGTATACACCAACACGGCTGTTCTTACAATGTGCAGGAATAGGCTACAAGTAAGGCCGTAGCTAGCGGGTGTTTTGGGTGTCTGAACACCCCCTCCAAATAGAAAATGGAAAAAATAAAAGAATGCATTTACTACCACATGATGTACATGCAAAAGCCTAGAAATAAAAATCATGAAACACTCCGCCCCAAATGAATTGGTGACATTTTCTGAAGATTTCGGCCGGATGACTAAAAGAAATGTCATCAGTTTTTTCGGACAGGAAACACCCCCGAAATCAAATCTTGGCTACGGCTTTGGCTACAAGCGATTTTGATTATCACCTAATTCTTAGTACTTAGTAAAAAAAAACCTGCGGAACATTCTGGAATGTAGGCCTACCAATTCAAACTACACCGCCGACAGTAGCCTAGTCTAAATTCTCTAGTATAGGCCTGTACCTTCATATATCAGCAATTTAGAACTGTCAAACTATAGAGCTATAGGTCTAACTACAAATTATAATTATCTAGAGAAATTTTAAAACTTCCGAGCTGCTGACTATATGCAACTCAATAGCTTCTTTTTAGATGGTAAGCATGAATATAGGCTGCAGTGTTAAAATACCTGACTGTCTATAGCTGCAAATGCAATGCCCAGCCTCTTCTTCAAAACAAGACAGTTATGCCAATGAATTGATTAATTAAAAAGCACATGCTATTCTTTGATGCACCAATTACAGACACCATCTGCTATATGATCTGTCATACCGATCTACATGCTCAATTGTAAACCGGAACCCTGTTTATTCCTTATTTTGAACGCCTGTAAATTAATGGTTTCACTTGAAATGAGAAATTTCAAGAAGAAAACAAGAGCTGATTCAAGTCGATCACGTGACAAGGAATTGCATTGAAACCATGAAAGCTGTCTAATTACGTCTGAGATACTATTGGTCTTGGTCTCGTCGTGGTCTCAGATAAACTATCGATCGTCGCTAATTAAGCATACTGTCTCCACGAACGTCGGTCTATATAATTATAGGCCATACACCTATTTGTCTGCTAAGGCTTGTCCCGCAGTTAACGATTTGTAATGCGTCCCCGTGTATAGCGGCTTGGCCGCGTTACGGCGCCATATGAATTTTCTGTATTATTATTGCTAGTTTATTATTTTTAAAATGGTCAAATGCTCAGTCAATTGTTCAATTGCTCATATTATAGAATGTCAGAGAGTGATCCAGGGGAAAAAGAAAGAGGACAAGAAAAATGATGACGACGACGACGACGAGATCATTATTATTATCATCTTTATCATTATCATTTTCATGTGTGTAGTCAACGATATTCGCATCATTCAGAAACTGATCAAACCGTCAAGATTTCTTACATCCAAGAACAACGATTTTCTTTTTCATTTCTTCACTGACCAGCGGTCGACACAATCGATAGAGGATTGGAAAAATAGATGGAGCTGCAACAGACAGACAGACGAACGCTCTCAGAATCTGTAGAACTGTGGTCCTTATCCTGAATGATGTCGACGATACAGTGTTTAAAAGACGACAACTCTTTGGTAAGCAGTGAGCATGTTTGAATCCGAGACTATAACCTCGTCTCATTTATTCACGAAAGTTGCTAGTTGTTACCAGTAGCGTAGCCAGAAATTTATGATGGGGGTGAGGTTTTGGATTTGTATGGCCTGGCCGGATGCCCTTTCTGACACCAACCTAACAGTTTTACAGTAAATAAAAAAGGAATAAAGCAACAAAGGGAATCAAGTAAGAAAAATAATTGTTACTACAAGCAATTGCTTTGTTTTTCTTATTTAAGTAAATAACTTTAAAAAAACTTTTTCTCTAGGCCAATGGGGGTTTAACCCCCGAAACCCCTTGTCTACGCCACTGGTTGTTAATATTTAACTCCAGCTGAGTAGAAGCAATTGATAGTCTACAATGGACAAACAATGGCAATGGAGATAACCAAAGACAGAGCAGTCATCCACGATATATATTAGCTATACCTTACCATGAACCACAATCAATCGTTTGGCCATTTCCGGATAGTTGTCTTCGAGTACCTTGATCAGGTGAAGGTACATCTCCAAACCTGAAATACGTAGTATACACAAAAACAGTCAACAAAGAAGAGTCTTATAGCATTAAGACGTTCAATCTTCGTCACCATGATGCAGGTCCTGTCGATCACACTGCATCGCTTACGGCAGAAATGTCATTTTAAATGATTGGCCACACTGTTATATTTATTACACAACGCACGTGGAGGACCCACTAATGTGATAAATCTCTAGCCAACAGATTCTGGAGAGATTTGCAGATAATTACAGTAGGCTATGTGAAAGATTTGCTTTTTTCGTTACGCATCTCCTAACTCTGTCTTGTTCTCTTGTATTCAGATTTATCTGCGTTTCATAGTAAATCAAATCAAACCAAACTTGTTTATTCAGAAAAATCAACAAATCAAAACAGCAAAATGACAAATAAATAAATAAAAGTGTGCAGTGAAATGAGGAGCTATAATATTATCATCTATCAGGTAAAAGATTCACAGGAAAGGATAACCCAGAAAGGGAGTGATCCCGTTAAACCTGGCCACGAATATGCTCAGTTGAAGTCAAGTATTGGCTAGGCCCATACGGTATATCCCAGTTGATAGAGAAAATAAATAAATAAATCCTGTAAGTCTTTCTGTAAGAAACGGTAGTTTTTCTTTTCGAGTAAATTAACGTGTGCAGTATACCTGGTCTCCATAGGAACTTGGTGCCAACGTTCTCCATATCAAAGATGACGGTGATGCCGTCAACTCTTCTTCCAAGCTGAATATAAACAAACTAATTGAAGAAGGATTTCATCAAATGCATTTTAAAAATGTGTTGCAGTCATTCGTAGGCATACTATGTAACGTAAGAAATAATTAATTGACTTATCAGACATCAACATTATTGCAATTAAAATAATGCAAAACTTATAATTCTCTCAAACAGTTTTAAACACAATGCTATGGGCCAATTGGAAGACGAAGAAGAAGAAGAAGAGCAGTCTCCAAAGCTATGGCCCTAAGGCAAGCATGGGTATGAACTGTTAGCGACCTCGTTTCCTTAATCTCGGCATACGAGGGCTGGTGACCAGTCCTCTTCCTTGTCGTCGCAATCATCCACCGACAGTGTATGGTCGGTTCACTCATTTTAGCTGAGTCGGACATGGTAGCGGGTGTGGCAGAAATCCCGAAGCAAATTTCTGCCCTGGCGGGGATTTGAACTCCGAGCCACTCTATTGGCAGTCCAGAATACCAGCCTCTACACTATCAAGTCAAGCACCCTCTTAACTAATATAGCTGAAAATTTGCACTGAACTATGTCGTGCATTTTAAACTAAAAAATTAACTATTTTATTCTCTTGGTAGGATAACGGCAAACGCAGAAGGGTTAAACATAGTCCTCACTAATTCTGGCATTTTATTTTAGCCTCAAAATAAGCCTGCTATTTCATTTTAGACGCAGTTCTATTGGGGCATGTAAGAGAATTATCGAAAAATGAAGTAAATCTGAAAAGATAAATATATTAGAATACCTTGGCGCTTTGCCTCTTGCACTCCTCTACCGCCATTTCGCAGGAGTATAGCTTCAACTTTTCCAGTTCAGATCTTCGGGTCGACAGCATCAGTCCCTTCAGGTCGTAGCATCCAAACAGTTCCACACAGAGTGGCGAACCATCCTTGTCGTATCCACACATTCCACCCGGAAAATACTCCGCAAGAACCTAACCAGTCGTAAGAAATGAAGCAAGCGGACATTTTCAGCAGCGGTTTTACCAGAGGAAACAAAATAACTCGTAAAATTACTAAAATTGTGACTGGACGGTCGTGGAGGCGTACACACACTTTTTAAAAACTACAACGTAGACTATGTCTGACTGTCTGTCTGTCTGTTTGACTGTCTGGCTGCATGCCTGCCTGCCTGTCTGTCTGTCTGTCTGTCTGTCTGTCTGTGTCCTCTCTCTTCTGTTTATCCAAGCTCAGGCTCTGAAAGCCATATGCCTTGCAACACTTCATAAACATATTATATACATGTATAGGCTATTTAAATATAAAATATATGATACATACGTACTGTGAGCGTGTATAGCCCATATATTCACTTTAATATCTTCACAATTATAGCATTCAATCCACAATAATTTGAGTCATTCTTTTCTCAAAGGTAGGCTATATAGTAGCGAAGGCGTTGCATTGGGATGACAGTTCAAGATAACTTGCCTGGGAGGAAACCAATTGCAATTTGCAGCAAACGGATTTAAACAGCAATCGTAGTATGGTCTAACCTTTGGTATTGTGTAAGAGCCATCCAAAAGCGAGCTGACTTGCATCTTTTCTTTGAAAGCCAAACTCTAAACGGAATAACATTCAGCAATGTAATTCCAGGATCGAGTGTCACATTTACAATAGACCTATTAAATGTCTGCCGAGTAAGAAATCCTGCTCCGAATTCTATTGCAGTCGAAATACTTTGAAACAAAACCTATGCAAAGATTGTCCATGCGAAATATAGGACTTAGGCCTATAGTCCGATTACACTCAATACAGACGTGGGCATAATTATAGTCCGAACCAGTGAGGGGAAGTTTCCGCTCGTGCTCTTGTCACTGGCTTTTGCACCTGCTCACACCCTCTTCCTATCTCGTAGCGTGACATGAAAACAGCACGCATGTTTAGAACCATCCGTTGCGTGAGTAAATTTTTGTGACTTGTGAGGTTATTCGATCGGAATCGTTCTCTTTGCTGTATAAGGATGTTCCTACTACACGGTGTTCGGAAAAAATCGAACCTCTGCTATTGCTGCAATAATTGATGTAATAATTTGTACATTTTTATAAAACATGGAAAACTTCAGTTTACAGGGCATGAATTAGATAACTATTATTTGTTAGTTACAATGTGTGTTACAAATGATTTTCCTTCGGTCTCAACACGCGCACATAGACGAGCTCGACTAATTGCCGAATCGATTACAGCTTGATCAAATTCGTCCCATGCCTGCATTAGGCTATAGCCTCGCTGACGCAGTTTTCCCACATGGCGAACCTTTGTCGTGCAAACCTTTTCTTGCATCACAGACCAGAGTTTAAAGTCCACCGCATTAAGGTCTGGACTATTTGGAGGTCAAAGTGCAGGGGGTATGAAATCTGGAGTCTCGTTTGTGAGAAGTTTAGCAGTCTCGCAAGTTCCGTGAGCAGGAGCACCATCCTGTTGAAATGTATAGGCCTAATATTCGGACAACTCTCGTATATCTGGTAGCAATTTCTGCATCAACAAAACATCACGGTAGCATGCACCGTTAATTTTAACCCCAGGTTCCACGAAGTGTATCGCTGTTCTGCCAAGCGCTGACACGCCAACTGAAACCATTATTGACTTGCTGAATGTCGAACGCCATTTTGTAACGGATTTCTTATTACAAATGACGTCATGATGACGCCAGTTTTTAACTGGAAAAGCGCATAATTTATAAAAGAAATAGTTTTCGTCTAATGCTGGGAATAATATAGTTTAATTATCAATAATATTTTTACGTTTTTAGTGTTAATTTTCTTATTTATTGTAGAGGTTCTGTTTTTCCGAACACCGTTGCAGTGTAGAAAACCTGAGGTTGAAAGATGCTTGCACTGCCAAAACAACGTCATAAATAGATGTGTATATACATAAATCGAGGTGTTTATGCATGCCGATATCCTTACATGTGGTTCATATTGCTTTTTGTCAATAACCTGCCATTACCTCATCTTTACAAGCATTCTTTGCGCTGTTTTGCGTCGTTTCGCTTTACTGTGTCATTTCTTTATAGACAAACCTGCTTTGCGAATATCATACCAGCCAATATCCTATCCTGAACAGGCGCTAGAAATCGAAGGTAACAGTTTGAGAACAAATTGAATGCAATGTCCACAAACTTACATCTCGATACATTTGCTCTGCTTTCGTGAGGTTGAAGGAACGAGCTGAAAAATAAAAGATTCGTCACACATTTAATAACAATAGATGTAAATTAGAATTACAACTGGCATCCAATAGACCGGTGTTTGTCATGATGCTACTCTTTCAATCGTCTGAGTTTAGACTGAAAAGGAATTCTGTCTCTAGGCTAAGTGACAGGGTTTCGCGTTAAAGAGAATAGGCCATAGCCTATGGGGACGAATATCGCGAGAGACAGTGTTCATTTAATTCAACAAATATGCTTAGTATGAAGAAGACGAAAAGAGAAGAAGAAGAAGAGGATGATGATGATGATGATGATGATGATGATGATGATGATGATGATGATGATGATGATGATGATGATGATGATGATGATGATGATGATGATGATGATGATGATGATGATGATGATGATGATGATGATGATGATGATGATGATGATGATGATGATGATGATGATGATGAAGAAGAAGATGATGATGAAGAAGATGAAGATGAAGAAGAAGATGAAGAAGATGATGATGAAGAAGATGATGAAGAAGATGAAGAAGGAGATGATGATAAAGAAGAAGATGAAGAAGAAGGAGAAGAAGGAGATGACGATGAAGAAGACGAAGAAGGAGAAGGAGAAGAAGGAGAAGGAGAAGAACAAGAAGATGATGACGAAGAAGAAAATGATGACGAAGACGATGATGAAGAAGAACACCAAGAAGAAGAAGAAGAAGAAGAAGAAGAAGAAGAAGAAGAAAAAGAAGGATAAGGAATAGGGTAGGCTATAGAATGAGACGGAATGAGGAGTAATAGGGTGGAGGATCAAGAAAGAGGAGTATGCCTAGACTATGTAGGCATAAGGAGGAAGAAAGATGAAGCGGAAGAAGAATAAGGTTCAATATCTTAGCGGGTCCTGCATGAAACATCCATGACCATGAAACGTAGTCGACTTTATCTTTCTTAGCCTCGGCATATGAGGCTGTAGCCTGTTTGGCCAACCTACTCTCTTCCTCGCTGCCTGACCTCTCCACGGGCAATGAACGCGTCATTGCATCATAATGGATCTAAGCCAAGGATTTTTGTTCCGGGACTCCATAGCACAAAATGGAATGATGGTGCTTTGGCCGACTCTCTTTTTCTGGATTCTGCAAACTCACCGGTCATTCCAAAATCCCGTCATGGCAAACTTTTAATGAATTCATAATTCATCGACCAGCAACTTGTCAGAGTCCAGATTCCAGAATACTGGCCAAAATACCATCGCACAGCGCAAAACGCTTAGTGAAGTCATCATCGAAATACTATTGACCAACATCTTCATCAGTAGAACGTGAGGACTAGTTCCTTTAATGCCAAACATTAAGAAATATGACGCAGATCATGCGATAAAACTGTATTATTTCAGTATAATATTTACCAGTAGATTATTTAATCGAATCTGCCTCAGAAAAGATATAAATCGAAATGTTCTAAAGAACTTTCCGTTATAAGCCTCTTATTATAGGCCGACGAAAATACGTACGGTATGCTAGGCTATAAACTGTTTGAATGAAACACGCAATAACTTAATGACTCTGTGTTCCTTGAAACTTTAAAGATATTAATGTATTCACCTTTGAGCCATTTCAGTAGGTAATAGTCATCATGCTCTGACTTTATCACGTCCGAAATCCTTGCCTTGAACTTAGATAAAGAACAGAAAAGCATTTTATTTATTTTCTACTGGTGATGATACAATTATATTTAATTACGTTACACAGTTTTGCTGCAGAGACACCCTCAAGCAGCTTGAAGCAGGCATAGACAAAGGTGACGATGAACCATGCAAGCAATCATATCTGTTTTATCAATTTCATCATAGCCTACTGCAGACGAGACGAGGTCTCGTTTTTGGCGAAGATTAACAGAGGTGCTATCACTTCTGGTGCTAGAACTTATAAACAACAAGGTCAATGCCCACAGTCTGATGATCAACTGAAATAAAACCAAAATAAGTGGCA
The DNA here is from genome assembly GCA_949752735.1 of Lumbricus terrestris. Lineage (NCBI taxonomy): Eukaryota > Metazoa > Annelida > Clitellata > Crassiclitellata > Lumbricidae > Lumbricus > Lumbricus terrestris. Next base: position 30,568,417 of record OX457047.1, read on the forward strand.
ACTCGGAGTGTCTGCCTACCAATCACAATAAATTGCGGGCGATAAGCTGGACGTCGCTTATGTCTCCAATACCTATAGACATTCAATCAGCGATTATCTGGACTAATTACACACGAGGTCAAGTATTAATCGTAATCGTCAGATCGCTCGTAAACTTCAGATTATTATTTATTCTTATGATCCCGAGTTGCTTCGTTTGGTGCTGTTTAAAATGTGCATAAAAATTATGTTAAATGCTCTCATAGAGTTGAGAGACTTGGATGGACGTAAAGGCAATGAGTAACATAATGAGATTTAGTGTCAAGACCACGGACGAATTAAATATTGTTGCGTGGAAATAGGCCTATTAAATATCTAGGCCTATATGTTTCTTCCACTATCAACCAAGGCAGAATTGCCTGAAACCCTTCTTCTGCATTGCAATAGAGACATGGTAGGTTTTCTTTACTTTATACTTTATGTAGTTTAATAGCGTTTATTCCCTTATCCATTCCCACCTCCACCACCTTGTAATTTCATCCCAGTATATAGGTCCCTAAACTCCCTATTAAGCGGGACCTGTCCTTTCTGGAGTGCCTATTGCTCCCTATATTCTATTGCCATAGTCCTTGTTGAACGACTTACTATGTTAAATACCACTTGTGTTATACTGTTCCAGTTTATTTTGTTTACTGTGGGAACATTAAATAATTTTGAATTTGAATTATAGGTCCACTTTTCAAATGATGCACTGGGGCTGTAGGAAAATGTCCGATAATCAATAAGCTACACTGCTATCATGCGCCGCTTTTGTAGGCCAATGTAATTCCGTAGAATATCTCATTTGTACATGAAATACGATCCAAGTTATTAGGTGATAAATTTAATTTTGATTCCACTCAGAACAGCTCAAATTTATGCTAAAAAACGGGCACCTAAGTTATTGCATAGCCTACTTCCGTAATCAACAAGTTTGGACATATCTTCATTCTCCATGCAATATATTGCATAGCCTATTATTTTGTGTGAAATACGATCTTGGTTGTTAGGCTACATAATTATGCCCTAGGTGATATTTTTTACATCGCATTAAATAGGCTACAGTTCAAACGCAATCAACATGGAAATTTTATTAATAGCATTCATTCCATATTAAACATGTTGCAAATTTATTTTATTTATTTTTACAATTTTCCATATAGCACCCCTTCATGCTTCTACTCAGTCAGAGGGGCTCCCGACTACAGCGCGGTCACTGTATCGGAGTTTCACGCCGAATCGCATGAACAATTGCGAGTGAAGGACTTGCTCAATGCCTCTACAGTCTACACAGCGGCTTAGGCCTAAAGTAGATAAGAGCATCGCACCCACCAGTTTTAAGTATGAGCTTTCCGCTTCAAACGATTTTCTGCCTTTTATTCAATTTTAATCAGATCGAATTAACGCACACGATTAATGCGTTAAAAATGCTAATCGCAATTTTTAAACCCGTTAATTGCACGCGTTAATCGCGATTAATCAACACTTCAACAGCCCTAATTAACTTAAGTTAATTAATACCTCTGTCAGTGTCTTCTGCTGTGACTGGGAAAGGTCCAGTTCCTTTCCCATGACGTATAAGTCTGTCGCGTAGTCTGTTGCACAGGTCGATTTCTCCGTCTAAATGTCGCATAAGGAAACAAAGTACTATGAATTATTATTTTGAGAAGAGGGTATCTAAGAGTTTAACAGAGTCATGCAAATCCACCGAGTTCCAACGATTAATATTCAGCAAACCAAGGTCGTAGGCAGGATTTTATTTTGAGTGGAAGTGGGTGCACATGTTTACTCGACCTTTAGTGTAGGCACGCAATCAAAGCGAATCATGTGACTAAGGGGTTTGTAGGAGCGTCATGAGCTCTCATAGCGGGTTCTGGACGGCCAATACATTTCACACAGTAGGCTATCACAGTTATTATTATACCATTCCAGAACCTTAATTCGCATATGGGCCATTAGCATTGTATTGTAGTAAAATAACAGAACATAACAAGGGTCTAAAGTGGTTCATTGTTAGAACCACTGCAAATCAGGCTGTAATGCTTAATAGCATATCTACTAGTTTCTTCTTACACTGAATTATTGTAGGCTATCCATCACATGTAGGCCTACAGTAGTTCTTAGGCAACAACGTGTGTTACTAAACGCATTAATTCGTGTTTACATTATTTCATTTGGGGGGGTGTTCAAACACCCAAAACATCCCCCAGCTACGGCCTCGTATAATAGCAAACATAACAAAGGTTCAAAGCGGCCTAAGAGAACCACAGCAAATTCACCTGAAATGTTCAATAACCATCGCCCCGTAAAACTGCCATAATTATTGTCCAGCACTGTTCACAAAGACTGTGCTATCATTCAAAGCGTTCTACAAGTCCGCAAGTGACCACTGACCACAACTCTTACACTGAAGGCTTTCCGTCCTAATGCTCCTGTCGGTTTCTTAGATAATTAATTGATGCCTGTGATCTCAATTGCTTCGTTTTGTGCTATGTGAAAAAGCTTTTTAAAAGCCTTTCTCACTGCACTATGCCTCCTTTCCCGTTGGAAAGGAGGCATAGTGTAGGCTTCAGTTAGGTCTATACTCAGTTCCTCCTTTCAATTCGATGTCGCTAGTCCACAACTTTTCAACCTTCCTTCATGGTCAAATCTTTGTAGCTTCAAATAATTTTTTACTCTTCTTTACATTTTCTGAAGTTTTCCCAAGTCTTGTTTAATAAGGAATGGATTCCGTGTACCTGGGCGTATAGTAGTCTATTGCAACTGTAGCTTCACCAGTTATTCGAATAACCTCAGTATTGTATCAATGTCTCTGTTGACTATAATTGTCCTTTATGCTATACCTAAAGTTGAGTTAATGTTTTTGATGCGTCAGCACGTTGCCTTGAAGGTTTCGCACTTCTGTGCATAATCGCTCCTAAGTCACTTTCATCCTAGTTCACTAATTAAGTAGCTAACTTTAGACCTCACCACCATTTCATCGAGGGGAAAACGTATTGAAAGTAGGCTAAGTGAGAAAGTAGGTACAGGTAACTTGAGAGTGATTTTGCACGAGATTGAAAAATTGTCAATACACTTCCCAGGAAAGATATCCAGGTTGAACGTCGTTATGCAAAATTAATACAGATCAGTCTGTATCGTACAGAAAACCAGTGAATCGTAGGCCTATATGCAATTCGACCCGGACCACCACGGACTATTCTCACGGACTCAACGCAGCGCTCGTGAATAAGCTGGTGCCCCGCGCTTGGCTTTCGAGTAGCGCTTTAGAAATGTTGAGTTTACGATTACGATTACGATGCAAGTATAGACCTATTGTACGCTCGACTTTGTTCGCTAAAATTACAGAACAGTCCATCTCGAACAAATTACAGTAGTAGCCTCTTACAACATCCACGATACGCCCCTTATCATTCCATAGAACTGGATATTCAAACTCGATACTTGCGAATCTGAGGAAGACATCGCGCAATGTAGGCCACAGGCGCGAAATCCTGCCAACGTTATTAAATTTTTCTATGCACGATGTATTGAAACTGTATGCGATGGTCTTATCTTAATTATAGCAGATCTTCGTATATGTGAATGTTCAACGCTATTTCAATTATTGGAGATTTTATTATGTAGACCTTTGAACAATCTAATAATACATTATTAGGGTTTATATGATATTCCTTTATAATGCATTGCAATTAAATGTCCCCCAGTGCTTATAGTGTGGAAAATAAGTGCCTGGAAGTGCCTGGACGCCCCTTATCTTTCCAAAAGAAGTGCCTGGACGCTCCTTACCTTTTCAGTTATTGCTGGTCAATAAGTGGCTGCATGGACGGCGTTCAGATTTTAAAATAAGTGCATGGACGCCGTCCATGACCGTCCAGCCACACTTTAAGCCCTGCCCCCCCCCAAAAAAAATCAGGATTAAGCAATCAATTCAAATCCGCTGGTTGCTTCTATTTCACCACACACAATTTCGGCTATCATGCAGTGTTTAATATAGTCCCCTGATTGGGGGGGGGGGGATTAAGGTTTCTGTGGTTTAAGGGGGGGGGGCAAACGACCGTATGGGGTTTACGGCGGACGGCAACCACTGAGCGGCAGACATCCACGACACCCTTTGCCCGGTCGATTTTTTTCTGACGACCCTTTTTTTAGTGTCTTCCTGTTATAATTTTTTAGACACATACCAGGTATAGGCTACAAATCCTTGTAACAAATTTTATACTTTAAAATCTTATGATATTTTCAGCCTTTCACCTTTATCCCCAATTTCTTACGTGGTCCTTTTTTATTCAGTTCAACAGGATTTGTCTAAATGTTACATGTGCACACACATTTAGACAAGAATGATGATAAAGAAGAACTAGGCTATCTGCAATAATTGAAATAACGTTGAAGGCGTACCTTTGGCTGATTGCGTTTGTGTTTAGTTTGTAGAGGCGCCTTTGTAACGGCACGTGGTGTGCTACGACGCCATAGAAATTCAAATTGTCGTCATTATTATTATTATTTTTTTTTATCGAAGTCTTATTGGGAAAAATCTTCCATATATCTTTTTTTTGAGTGAACAACAGCTCTCGAGTTTTTCTGGGGAAATGTTATTACAAGGGGTATACATTGGATTAAACACTGGACACCACACTTCAAGAGAAGTGATTCTTTCGTATACGTTAGCTGCACTTATCCAGATCTTTCAGAATCATACTGTCCCACTTTTATGAAGGCCACTCGCATCCAAACCTTTTATATAGGATTATATGTAGACCCTTCGCTTGCCATACAAGTAGGTCAACTGATTCTATGGGTATAGCCCACTTGCCCATCTCTGCACCCCAGTGCACCACGCACGGTTATTACTCTTAGAAAACACTTATATAGGCTAGTGATAAGTATGGCCGAAGCGTCTTCATAATAGCGAAAGTATGGTCTGGTCTCCTCAGCCCTGCTCATTTTTCAATGTATTGACCTGCATGGTCAGATCTTTCAGATGTGGGCCGTATACACAGAAATATAAAGAGAAATATAATTGGACTGGTGCAGCTGCTTTTGTATTATAGGCTATAGCTGCGACTCGTGAAAGCGTAAGCGGAGAACATAGCAGGTCGAGAAACAAGATCCTTTGTGACAGAGGCCTAGTAACTGTTATAGGGTGATGTCCTCTACTATCGGAAAAAAATTATAAGTGGACCACGTTTAATATAAGAGAGATTATAATGTAGTTTCATATAACCCACAAAATTTGTATATACACTTATATATTATATAATATATATGGATAAATACTATGCTCACAGAAGCATATTCAAACAAACAGCTTTTCCATAATTATACATACCCTATGTATAAGGCCATGCGTTATATTGATCGCTAGCTATACATGTACGTGTACCGTATACGTAAAAGCACCAACAGGGAACCAGCTGATGCAACGCGTTCTGACGCAATCACATGCGTATTTTCAATAATTGATTTAGTGAATTTATATAGCGCCACATGCGCTATATAAAGTACACTCAGAGGCGCTCTCTGCGCTGGCCTGTATTAAGTATAGAAAATTGACAGTGACAATATATACTGTTATATTTGTTGCATAATGAGTGAATATATAACCGCTGCTGTCCTATTGCTTTTTTAATTTTTCTAATTTTTTTTATTTATTGCCAAAGAAACAAAAAAGAACATGTGTAGGCTACAAGTAGTAGATACAGAAACGGTCTCTGAGCAACAGGAAGCCCGGAAAAAGCTAAAAGCTTAGCCTATAGATATCAACCTGGCCCCTAAATTACATTTACATTTCAGTCAACGATACATGTCACACAGTTGTAAACAAAAAAGTTCTGTTGAGACCATTTGACCAGGGTATATATATAGGCCTGCACTTTATGCAACCATTTGTCTGTGTTCGCGTGTTTGACATTGTTTGTGACTGTTATATGAATGCGGTTTGTAGCTGCTGTTTATCCGGATCATTTGAATAAGAAAAGCAAAGTGAAAAGAACACTGAACCGAACACGCTTTAAGGAAGATGTCTATCCACGTGGAACAGAACACCCTTACTTTTTTACAGTGGAATCGTGCAAGGTTCACCACGCGTCAACTTATGCATTACTACTGGAAAGCCTTATCACTATAATTCACTGTCAAATTATATATTTCAGATATTTCTTAAACAAATAATATCTACTTGTCTGGATATGCCTCCGTGTGTAACCAACCTGCCTGCCTGTCTGCCTACCTACCTACCTAATACCTACCCAGCTACCTAACTACCTACCTACTTACCCACCTACCTACCCACCTACCTACCCACCTACCTATCTACCTACAAACCCAACTGGCCCAAGTATCCATCCGGGACCATCCCACCACGTCACAGAGTACGATCCAGTGAGGTTGCCATGGATATCAATGTTTTTCCTCCTCAGCTGATAATAATAATTGGCTGCTAATTGTTTCAGTCGTTCATTGATTTCTTTATTTTTTAATGCATTTTCTTTTGTGGATTAATTACTATTCGATTCTTTTGACAGTGCAGATAATGACAAGTGCACCGCATGTTGCTGCAGCAGTCAGCAAATGACTGCAAGAGCCACAGAAGCAGCCAAGGCCAGGATTTGATTTCGGGGGTGTTTCTTCAGTTTCCCGTCCGAACAAAACTGATGACTTTTTTAGTTATCAGGGGCCGAATTCTTCAGGAAATGTCACCAATTCATTCAATTTTTTTACATTTTTCTTTTCGGGGGTGTTTTCATGGTTTTATTTCATGGTTTTTACATAACGTGTTAGTAAATGCATTCTTTAATTTTTTTCAATTTTCCATTTCGGGGATGTTCAAACACCCAAAACACCCCCCGTACCTACGGCCATGTAAGCAGCTTGCTACATTGGTTCTAGATATATTATTGTCATCGTCACATAAGGCTACATAACATTAAACAAAGCTCAAGCCCAACGAGTTTCTATTACAATGGTAGCTCTAGACTTTTCCTGCGGGGTGGTGGGAGGGGGGTGGACGGCATGGGAACTTTACTACTGGCCAGTTGGATGTCTAGTTTCGTCAAAACTGGGATCATGGCAACAGACATGTACTGGAGTTACATGAATGTTTTGTAGATCAACAACCTCAATCTAAGACACACAGTTACAAGCAGAATTACTTTATCAAAACTAAAAAACTATCACCTACAGATAATAGGCCGATGCGTCTGGTTAGGCCTATCGAAAGTTCAAGTTTTCAACTGTCACGTCTAGACTGAGTCATATTTATCAACACAGGCATCCAGGTTGATACTCTCGGCATGAACAGATTCAACCGACGCCATTCGGTCTACTATTTAACTGCTTAGATCTATAGGCTACATAATTATGAAACATAATGTGCTTCATATATATATATATATATATATATATATATATATATATATATATATATATATATATATACTATACCCTGGAATTAATTAAGAGGTATATATATCGCCGCCTTAGGATTATAATGCTCTATCATGAATTTTTGAAAAAATCGAGTTTGGTATCAATTTCATCAGTGGAGGGAGCATTTGCTCTATCATTGGACAAAAAAGCTAGTTGATCGAAGCGGTCGTTTCTTAGTTATAAGTCAGTGTTTAAATGCTCTATCTTGCGAAACTGTTTCCAATCTAGACTTTGTTAGTACTATAATGCTCTATCATTGGCATCCAATCACAAGGTTGGATTCGTCATGTTACAGCAAAGCGTTACTGAATAGACTTTGTTAGTATTATAATGCTCTATCACTGGCATCCAATCACAAGGCTGGATTCGTCATGTTACAGCAAAGCGTTACTGAATAGACTTTGTTAGTATTATAATGCTCTATCATTATTACGACTACATGTACTTTGTCGTTTGGGATTATATTGCTCTAACATGCATTTTTTGCACTTTTTTGCTATTTTCTATATTTTTTCACTTGTTTTCATGAAAATAAACATTCTTTTTGTAAGTAAGTCACCAGCGGGTACCTAGAAATGATGATATTATCCTTCAAAAGAATCTAGTTTAGAATTCTTGGCTTAAAACAGTGCCAAAACTTTGAAGTCGTTTTTCTCGATTTCGCAAAATTGTATGATAGAGCATTATAGTTCTAAGGCGACGATATATATATACCTCTTAATTAATTCCAAGGTATAGTAAAGGTTCACAGACTGATGACGTTGCCGATAAAATCAAAATGGCCATGTTCAGCAGCATGTAGGAATATAGGCCTATTTCATGATAAGCAAGTTTCTCATTTTCAAGCAAACAAAGCAGGCCTAGCCAACACTTTACTGTTAACTATATGTTGCTTTCAAATGAAACCTCGTAAACAAAGACTAACTTGCACGGAGAATTTCATGGTTTAGGTCGTCAGTATATGGCTGCCATAATTTTGAAATAGGACAAAGGACCACGTATATCATAATATTGAAAGACGTGTATCATAATGTATAAATACGTGTATCATAATGTATAAAAAATGTGTATCATAATGTAGAAAGACGGGTATCATAATGCAGAAAGACGGGTATCATAATGTAGAAAGACGGGTATCATAATTGATGGAATTTTCTTGCTGTTATGACACTTAACATCATTTCGGCTAGTTAGCGCAGAGAGCGCCTCTGAGTAGGTTTCTTGAAGAGGCGCTATATAAATACTTGAAATAAATAAATAAATAATGCAGAAAGACGGGTATCATAATGTAGAAAGACGTGTATCATAATGTAGAAAGACGGGTATCATAATGTAGAAAGACGGGTATCATAATGTAGAAAGACGTGTATCATAATGTGGAAAGACGTGTATCATAATGTAAAAAGACGTATAATAAATAATGTAAAAAGACTATAACCAACACTTTTAAAAGTGGTGGAGACTGGGCACCATGGTCACAATATAAAGCAATGCAATCCTTTTTGACTTTATGGCCACTTTTTCTACATTGCAACTTGGAGGACACGAGGGACACTTTTTCTTAGCTGAAGGACATTAGGGTAGGGCACAGGGCTAAAATTTAATAACTAAAAGCATATAAAATTGTTACAATTGAATCAAAATAGAATGTTTGATGTTATTTGTAGTCGTTAAAATAAAATAATTTCTAATAAAAAATAATCACATGTTCTATCCTGTCCAATTAAATTCTCAATTTTTTCATATATTTTTTAAAATTCTTTGAGAGATGAGGGCCAATTTTTAGGCCTGGGGGGCCACTTTTGGCCCGGGGTCCACGGGTTGGGAACCACTGATATAAAGGTACGGCAAAGGACCTCAAATCAGAGTTTCTGTGTGCATCTTGTATATACACATTCCTCCTGAGTGGGCAACCTTGAAGGGGCACTATAGTCTATATATCAAATTGCCGCAATAAATAGACACAAACGTGCACACAATTATTTTACCAACTGTTCAGCAAGACCGTATTTGGTTATTTGCAGCCTATAGAGTCTAGTCAACCGAAATTTATTATCGTATACTTACTTACTCGATGAAACTTCGCTTAAAAAAGCACCTAACTATTAACTATATATAGATCTAGGCCTGCGTGCACGAAGCTTAAGTCAGCTACAGTGGCCTATTAAATATGACAAAGCACACGTCTCAACGGCTCTGACCATTCGTATCAAGTGAGAGAGCTTCTATGCACCAACCTGTTTGGCTGTATGTGTGCTACTGTCTTCCGCGATATCTCTTCATACTCGCCGTCTTTGCCAGCCTATTTAAAGCCGGACTTGATCGACCTTCACCTTGATGCGGGCGGATCACGTGGGCAGCACGTGGCCTATTGTCTGCTTAGAGCACCAGGCGTCTCTAGTGCAATGTATATATATATAGTGACAACAGAAAAGCGCGAATGCTGCACACCGAGATAACAACAGGATGTGCTAGCAATCCTTTCATGTATTATAGTAGGCCTAGTTACCGTTGTGAACGCATCTGTATGGGCTAACACTCCGCTACTGGCTGCACTCTGCCAGTGCCGGTCACAAGCCTGGATAAAGGAGGAGGACGACACTAATCATCGACCTCCTTCGGACTACTCTTTCGGACAACTCTTCTGACTAAACGCAACGCTCACGAATAAGCTGGTGCCCTGCGCGTGGCTTTCGAGTGGCGCTATAGAAATTTGCAGATTACGATTACACGATTACGATTTTTTTTAAATATGGCAGTGTCGTTAAGCAGCAACAAGTATGTAGACTACACATGAAATTTCAAGTATGTAGGCTACACATGAAATTTCAAGTATGTAGGCTACAATCAATCACTCACTCAATCAATCAATCAATCAATCAATCAATTCGCTTTATTGCAACCAGAAAACAAGATGACATCAAAAACAGAAAATATGCATGCATTGGCTACAAAGGGGGCCTAAAGGGATTGACATCCCGCTGGGGAGGGTCACCCAAGTAAGAAAAAATACCACGAAATATTATACAAGATAGCAAAAAATTTAAACAAATTAATCAAATTTGGTGATGACAGATTGCAAAAAGTTTAAATTGTAAATAGCATGTATAGGAACAAACTTAACTATATACTTAAGTATATAGTTATATATACACACACGCACACATAAAATTTCAAGGTCTGCTTCGAAGCTAAAATTCCACACCGATAAACGACGGGATCAATGTAGTTCAGGAGACCTTTGATTCGCTTCAACAACGACAATTATAGTTCAGTGCTATACAGGCGCCGCCGTTGTTGCATACAAACTATCCTATATTATGATAGGCATTACGGTTTAAGCCTGATAATATTCTCTTGCTTTCGGTCATCAGCACCACTGGTGGTTAAGCGGTTTTGTTTTTGTTCCCCCATAGAGGCAGAAACCGCGATCAAAAACCGATGTGGTGAGGAGATAGTTAATGTCTGCACTCATTGTGGCTCTGCTCTTAGACAATGCCATGGGCACAATAATCACTAATGAGTTTTACAGCATTGATTAATTTAATACTTACTTACTTACTTAATTAATTAATTCTGATCATTCATTCACTCATTCATTCATTCATTCATTCATTCACTCACTCATTCATTCATTCATTCAATGGACGGGAAGACTACCCAGGAGCGCTCCCAGCCCAGCAAGTATAGACTTATTTAGCCACCATTTAATTTATTCATTCATTCATTCATTCATTCAGTCAGTCAGTCAGTCAGTCATTCAATAGACTAATATAGCGCTCCTCCAAGAAGCCCGTCCCGGAGCGCTCTCAGTCTGCCAGTATAGGTTTATAGCCACGTGCTGTCTCCTCGGCTTAACCTCCCCACATTCTGACCTGGCACCAAAAAGGACCAAACAACTTATAACTCTAATTGACTCTTTTAATATACCGGTAGCGCCTTTATTTAACTGGTTTCATGCATGACGCAGTTTTTGTGGAACGTTGAAGATTTAGATTTACTCTACATTTAAGTCAGTTGTTGTTCCCACTTCCCAACCTTTTTTGCCTTTAGGGCCACTTTTTCTAAGTTGGAGGACACGATCGCCACTTTTTCTTAGTTGAAGGACATTAGGGGCCACAAGGCTAAAATTTAACTGGCTAAAAGTATATGGAATTGTTGTAATTGATTCAAAATATTATGTTTGATGTTATGTATCGACGCCAAATTAGAATAATTTGAAATAGAAAGTAATTATGCCTATGTGTTGCTCTATCCTGTCCGAATTGTCATTTTTTCATATATTTTTGTTAATTCTTTGAGGGATGCGGGTTATTTTTTAGGCCTGGCTGATTTAAATTATATCATGTTGCAACAAATTTTACACGAGTCTACACTACATAATTGGTCATTATTACTAAGAAGGCCCACTAAAAGTAACAATCGATAATACATCGGTGCATGACTCATAGCAAAAGTAGTGCAGTTCGGTATATATTCTGCTTGTGTTCAGGATTTTGACCCTCTTGAGTCTTGACTAGTGATGAATAGTCTACCTGATTAAAAAATGCAATTAATTGCCAGCGTCACGTGATCGAGGCCACAGCTCGTCACCGTTTAGATGGCCACGCGGGTCAGGTCGCGTCTGGCCTAGCTGGGTCTAGCCTGATCTGGTCTGGTCATGTCTGGTCTGGTCTAGTCGGATCTGGCCTGGTCACATCTGGTCGGATCGGGCCTGTTCAGGTCGGGTTTGGTCTGGTCGGTTCGGGCCTGGTCGGGCCTGGTCGGACCTAGTCGGGTCGGGTCTGGCCTGGCCGGGTCTGGTCTTGTCAAGTCGGGTCAAGTCTGGCCGGGTCTGGCGATTCTGGTCTGGTTTAGTCTGATGTGATCTGGTCGAGTCGGATCGGGTCTGGTCTGGTCGGGTCTGGTCGGGTCAGGTCTGGCCTGGTCTAGTCTGGTCTGGCCTAGTCGGGGCTGGTCTGGTCGGATCCAGCATAGAGTTGCGACTGCTTTATGCACGCGGGGCCAGCGTCGTTCACTTGATCAACTTGAACTCTTTGGTACCGCAGGATAAGACTGCCATGACCAAACATTGTGCCTCTTGTTTTTACCGACCCACTCTACGGATCCAACTTCCGCCCAGGACCAAGTCACTACTTCAGACTGCAGGGGTCTTCATGCCACCTTTCGATGCTTAAATGCACACCTTATTATAATTTCGCCGTGAGTGTCTCTGGCGCTGGGAGCACCTCCGCATGATTGATATAGCACAGCTAGTGCAGAGTGACAATGCATAAATTTACAGATAAAATACAAGGCCATAGTGCGGACCAGGTTGCTGTGATTAGACCTACCGTCCATGCAAGGGAGCTATGACAACTCACCTGTCCACTCAAACCTGCGGACCATGGTGCTACATGTATGTAGCCTATACTGCACCATCAACACTAACCTTAATGCGGGTCAGCATTCAGTGCGGCTCTCAGCACCTCGTGTGGCAAAATACAACATGTGTAAATATCTATTAATTTTTTATTCATCGCTATAGCCCCCCCCTTCAAGCTCTCCGCTCAGAAGCGTTCCCAACTGAGTCGGAGTTTCACGCCGAAGCGCATGAGCAATTGCGAGTGAAGGACTTGCCTAAGGTCCCTACGCGAATCCGAAGGCCGTAGCTAGGAGGGTGTTTGGGTATTTGAACACTCCCCGAAATGGTAAAGGTGAAAAATAATAGAATGCATTTACGAGTCATGTCATGTCATGTCAATCACCGACGTCGCTGCGCGACGGTTGGCCACCTGCATGGACTATAGCTCTCCACTGCTGTCTATCGCGTGCAGCGGCGAGGAGATGGGATCCGGACAGGTGACATTTACGAGTACATGATGTAAAAACCATGAAATAAAACCATGAAAACACCCCCCAGAAATGGAAATATGTCAAAAAGAGAATTAATTAATTGGCAATATTTTGTGATTGGTGACATTTTGTGAAGATTTAAGTCGGATGACTTAAAAAAAGTCATCAGTTTTTTGGGAAGGGAAATTTGGGACTTTTTAAAGATTTCGGCGGGATGACTAAAAAGTCATCAGTTTTTTGGGAAGGGAAAATTGGCGAATAATTTTTTTTAAGATTTCGGTGGGACGACTAAAAAAGGTCATCAGTTTTTTAGGAAGGAAAACTGGCGAAACACCCCCGGAAATAAAATCCCATCTACGGCCTTGTCGAATCCGCAATCTTCCGGTGACACGAAACGGAGTATCCCCTCTAAAAGCTATCCGGGGGGATGAATTAATCTATCCCCCCGGATGGAATTAACCGGTCTATACTATCCGGGGAGATAAACCATTCTATCCCCTTTTTGAAAAAATGCGCATAATAAAACAAATTAGGCTGTAATCAAAGTTTAAAGTGACTCTAATTGTTTTAAGTGTTCTAATCAATGCTCAGATATGGCAACTCGAATTTATTTAGTGACTCTGGGTGTTCTTAAGTGTTTTAAATGTTTTAAGTGCTCTAAAAACAGGACAAAACAAATTATCTAGTAGGAATAAACATACCTGTTAGTGTCATTGTTCAAAACAAAGCAGACAAAATTAATTTGCCAAAATAAAATACACGCGGAATCGATTTTTTCGACTTTTTTAAATTTGGGGGATACAATTAATACGGAGGATACTCTATTTCGTGACACCGGCTCCAAGGCACTGAAGTGACCGAGCTTACCTCTACACCACCGGCCGCGACACACATGATCGGGGAGATCAACGATCGATAATTTACAACGGTGCGTGTGTGTGTGTGCGTGCGAGTGTGTGTGTGTGTGTGTGTGTGTGTGTGCGTGTGTGTGTGTGTGTTATTGCGAATCAGCAGGCCTACAATAAGACACAGTCGATATTCTGACCGTGTTCTAGATTTGACCCTCTTCAATATTAACTCGAAAGCCTTTACGATTTAAAAACTCCGTTCATCGCAGTGTATGCATACGACGTGTTCCAGACCACTTGTCTTCTTAACCAATCGAGACGACCTTCAACTCTTTTATAGGTTTATCTTGAGACCGTCGTATACGGCTATTATCGGATAAGTGGGTGTTTATCTGTTTATCGTGCATCTTCGTTCATTAAGACAATTTATGTAGCGTCTCTTGAGGTAGCTACTCAGAGGCGCTCCTTCCCAAGCCCTGGCTGAAAAAGAGCCACTAGCTTAAATTATGAGTAAAGTCGACGTCAACAGCCCAATACTGAACATGACCTTTGGTATACAACTATACATGTCTGTCTGTCTGTCTATATATATATATATATATATATATATATATATATATCCAGACTCAGTTGATATAATTATAGATTTACATAAATATACACAGGGCTAAACTATGACTCGCTTTCGCTATCTGTCACTCGTGCACTCTTTAATGGCGTTTCCTTCCTACCGCGGAGTGCTTTGTGCTGAGAGCGCCTCTGAGTAGTCATTCTGTGAGAGAAACGCTATATAAATTTATAGATACAATACAATACAATAAAATGCAATACAATTATTTTATAACTGCGCTCTTGAGACATTAGTCGGCATAGACATAATATGTCTAATTTGTTTATGCCGACTAATCTCTCTAGAGCGCAGTGCAGCTCATGTAGGCATACACTCTATGCCTTTAAAAGAAATCGCCAATTGATACAATATTATTATATCAATAGGAATTTCTCTGAAAGGCATAGAGTGCACAAGCCTACATGAGCTTCAGTGCTGTAAGCTAATCCGCACATCACATGATCACACCCATTCGCATAATCGCATTGCAGTCCATCCGTGATGTGAATGCATGCTAATCAATTTAAGTAGATTTATTCCACTTCGGGAATCAGTTAATCCCGAAACAGGTAATCAGACCAGCGTAATTACAAGCATGCATGTGTTAAAACAGAACAACTGCGTAACGTGTTGTTGCTATGGTGAAGGAGGCGCTTATAGCTGAATAATAATTATTTTAGTCTGAATCTCTAGCTTTTAAGCTGAGGCTTATTATTGGTGGAACGTGCGTGTGTTACCTTGACGACCAACTGTGTTACAGTATTCTGCCGCTTATGGGCGTGTCATGTCTTGTCTATACGGTTCTATAGTAATAATAATAATAACAATAATAATAATAATAATAATAATATTAGTAATAATAATAATAATAATAATAATAATAATAATAATAACTCCCTCTACAGGGATCGAATGCTACAATCCATTTATACGCTGCTGCCGGAACTGGCACTGTTCTGCCATCTTGCCTACTCCGAACCATCAAATCTCAGATATGGAGAATTCAGTCTTCTCTCTCAGGTCGGTCCACAGCAGGGAGATCCGTTAGGCCCTTTGTTATTTTGCCTTCCACTCCAGCCCATTCTGGCTGATCTTTCGTCCTCCCTGGCTCTTGGTTATTTGGATGACCTCACCCTGGGCGGATGCGCACAGACAGTCGCAGATGATGTAGAAATGCTGGAGGGCAAATGCAAAGAACTGGGCCTACAATTGAACCGATCAAAGTGTGAAGTTATCAGCCACGATGCAGGACTCGTGAATGAACACAGTTCTCTTAAGTCATTCTCATA
>OX457047.1:30594447-30606947 GCA_949752735.1 Lumbricus terrestris
TACATACATACATACATACATGTAGATATGCTAGTCAGAAAATGCTTAGCACTCACGTTCCTCCGTCTAAGAACTTCTGTCCCTCGATTAGCACAACTTTGAAAATAAAATTTTTCAATTATAGCAACTGAACAAAATCATAGTCGCAGTCGTCATAATAATGTGTAATATTATAAGGTTGCACCATCACTTTCATTACTTCAATTTACTGAAAAAATTACCGTTTAAAAAATTTCATAAAGCCTGGACTCCTGGAGATAGTTTAGAGGCCATAGAGACTGCCTGTAATCCATACATTGATTAGCCTATTCTTAGCTAAATGAGGCAATTGTCCATAATATTATTATGTATCAATTGAAGGATTTGTTATGTGCTAATGTATTGGGATGTTATGTTCTGAAAGAAATGAATTGCATGGTTTTTAACCATTGGAAGATAATAATTAAAAAATATGTGATTTATTTTTGTAAAGCAACCCATCCATCGGAATAATTCGCATTTGACGCTTTATGCATACAAGAGATGCACAACAATATCAGCAGCAGCAGCATCATCATCTGATACACTAACAGGTCAACATTGACTCAACAACACCGCAGCAGTCGCACCAGCTTCA
The DNA here is from genome assembly GCA_949752735.1 of Lumbricus terrestris. Lineage (NCBI taxonomy): Eukaryota > Metazoa > Annelida > Clitellata > Crassiclitellata > Lumbricidae > Lumbricus > Lumbricus terrestris. Next base: position 30,595,064 of record OX457047.1, read on the forward strand.
GCAGTAGCATCACAATGCATACAGACAATCAGCCCGCGCATCCATTGTAGTACATCGAAATATCAGCAGATAAATATACATGTACTAAATATTAAATATGTAGCTTCTTTAGCAAACATTATAGACCAAGAGTAGGTCTATCAAGAAAACAACAACTATTTTAAGGGGTTCATATCGGATGGCTTTCCCCTTTGACACAGTCGCAGAGTCTGGGCTCAATTCTTAAATTTGTCTGAGACTTATTTTCTGGTGAAATTTTATTTTCTTGAAGGCTTGAAGCTATAACACCCCGCCTAGATGCAGTAGTAGGCTATATACTTTATATACTAAGGAGATCAATGTAGGCCTACTGCAACAATGACTTCTACGACATTGCTATTACAAAGCATTCCGAACAATGCATTACAGATATATGAAAAAAGTTTGGCTTACTTTTTATTGAACCACGGTGTAATACACACATTTTTGCGTGAATACATGTAGGCTTAAATGTGACATCGGCATATGTCATGCATGCGATACTAAGGGACAGACGCTTCAATCAGAGTCCCCACCACCGAGACTTTTCAATTGCCCAACCCTGTCCCAAGCAGACAAGACATTAGCTTTGTTAGGATCTGAAACCTTTCGGGAGGTATAATAGTCTACGTTATCGATCATCTTTGAGACATTTGATTGATCGAGTACACAGTGATTTGACTGGATGACAGATAAGGAATGAACAAAGCAGGCAAATGAACTGAAACTCATTCAAACGTTACAAGACATAAATTGTGTAGATAGTTTCGCCTGCGCAGATCGTCTGATTCGGAAAATTGTCTCTTCTGGAATAATTTCCGATGGTTCCCGTTAGTTACCGATCATGAACAAAAGCTTAAACTAGGGCCTATACATAATAATTATATTTCAGGGCTTTTTTAACGTAAAAGATCACAAAGTGCGCTATAGATATTACCAGGTCCGGAATCATGATATTAATCACGAAATTTGTAAGGCTTAAAATCAGCGCTATCAGCTTAACAGGTAGTCAATATTGCAAGATAAAATGAGTATGTATAGATAATTAGGCTAGATTTAGATATGATTAAAATCGCTTCCATGACTCCAATAATGGAAGTCCGATAAGTCTATTATTACTGATTTAATTATTATCATCATCATCATCATCATCATCATCATCATCATCATCATCATCATCATCATCATCATCATCATCATCATCATCATCATCATCATCATCATCATCACGTCGCCTTATAATTTTTAATGCAGGCATAATCAGGACATTTTCCCATCGAACAGAGCCATAAGATCGTCAATTTCTTTAAGAATCATTGCCATGTTAGATCACTCTCAAAATTTCAAAACGAGATAGCAAATTTAATGAGACAAAACCGATTCTAGATCAACATTATTCAGCTTCTCTAAGTTGTAGATTTTTAGAAACACTGAAACGCTTAAAGTGCGATAGAAATGAAAAGAGTGCACTGTGCAGATGAAAACATAAATCGAAACAAAAAAATTCCGATGAGGATAAATCGTAAGTTGTCACTTTTTTCCTTTTCCCTTCGCTGAATAATCCAGTCCGCTCATGCTCAATTTTATTACTTTTCTGTTAAATGCAAAACGTTCCGATATCGCCAAAGAACCATTCTCTTTCACGCGTCAGAATCATATCCATGGCAATAGCAGTTTAAAAATTCCTCGTTATTCAAAATGCACGCACAAATATTCTGCATCTGTAATTATCATCCATCAAGTTACTCAACCTCTATAGGATGAAATTTTGCATCATTAAAGCTATTTTCCTTATAGAATCAACAGAGCAGAGATCCTCATGATTGCATCAAGGGATAAGTGACACTAGAATATTCAGCATCGATTTTAACAAGACTCTGTGGAGTTGAAAAACGATCTTCTTTTCCATATTAAGCATTAATGATTTTACTCCAATACTGAAACGAAAGCGTGAGAACGGTTTCAGGCATAACTGGCAAGCTAGTGTTCGCCTACAAATGATTCCAAGATGACCCAAAGACAGGAGGGATGGGATGACAAGTGTTTTCCAATAGTATTGTCATATGAAGTGCATATGAAGCTTAAAATATTCTATAAACCCAAAAGGCTTCATCTGCTGTCACACATGATACCAAAGGTCCCTGCATGACATATTCAACTCAAATAAGAATAATGTTATTGCTTCTCTCCGGAGCGGGATTTCATCACGTGATTAAATGACACAATATGCTAGCATTATTGTGCAGATCAAAGATTTCACACATTTTTTGGGCAAACACCATTGGTTTTTATTACAGGTGTGTGAATTCTTTTATGTCTTTTCAGATCTGAAGTTTTCGAAAATGTCTTCTGACAAGCAATGCAAAGGTATCGTTGCCTCTCTCCATAATGGGCTTTTTCGTGAATTCTCATATTCGCGTTGCGTGAGAATGTTTTCTTACACACCTGGCAAATGTATGGTTTCTCTCCAGTATGTGTCCTGATGTGATTCTTTAAAATTTGTTTCCGATTAGCTTTAAACTCACACAATTGACATTTGTACGGCTTCTCTCCGGTATGAATTCTTCCATGACTTCTTAGAGTGAAAGAGCGGGTGAAACTCTTTTTACATATTTGGCATAAGTAAGCCTTCTTTCCAGTATGAACCCTAGCATAATGCGCTAGACGGGAGGATTCGGAGAAACTCTTGTTACATATTTCGCATAAGAAAGGTCTCTCTCCGGTGTGGGTTCTCGTGTGATTCTTGAATTTACCTTCGTATTGAAACACTTTTGAACACAGCTGGCATTCGTATAGTTTCTCTCCATTATGGATTATCATGTGATACTTGAGACTCGATGTTTGTGTGAATGCTTTCGAGCATTCCTGGCACTGGTATTTTTCTCCAGTGTGGATTCTATTGTGTACTCGCAAATAACAGGATTGGGCATATCTTCGTTTGCATATCTGACATTGATATGGCTTCTCACCTGTATGAGTTCTTTTGTGATAGTGCAGATGTGCAAATTGTGTGAATGATTTCTGGCATAAACTGCATTGGTATGGTTTTTCTCCAGTGTGGGTTCTAATATGATGTTGCAGATTTTGAGATTTGCAAAATGTCTTGTTACAAACCTCACACAGATATTGTTTCTCCTGAGAATGGGATTTTTCATGACTTCTCATACCTGAAGCGCCTGAGAAAGCTTTTTGACAAACCGGACAATAGTAAGGTTTCTCTTCAAAATGTGTTTCCATGTGCCTCTTAAGATTACGTGCATAAGAATAACATTTTAACTGACATACCTGGCACCTATACTGTTTTTCTCCAATATGAATTCTTTCATGACATTCTAGACTGCTATATGTGGTAAATCGATTTTGACATACCTGACATTGGTATGGCCTCTCTCCAGTGTGGGTTCTCACGTGAGTTGTTAAAGAATAAAGGAAGGCGAACGCTTTCGGACAAAGCTGGCATATATACGGCTTATATCCACTGTGGGTTCTATCATGAATGTTCAGACTGTAAGATCCGCGGAAACGTTTTTGACATACTTGGCATTGGTAAGGTTTCTCTCCAGTATGAGCTCTCATATGAATAATGAATTTATAATGATATGCGTACGATTCGGACAGTGTTGACATAAGTAGGGTTTATCACCGGAATGTCCAGTATGAAGCCTAATGTGAATTTTCAGGTTTATGGACTGTGAAAATGATTTATGACAAAACTGGCATAGATAGGATTTCTGTCCTGAATGAATTCTAGCATGCCTTTGTAGGCTGGCAGCGTTAGACAAGAGTTTCTGACATATATGGCACTGATATTGTTTCTCGTCCGTATGAGTTCTATTGTGATTTCGAAGAGAATACTGATGGGCGAATGCTTTCTTACATAACTGACAGCGGTACGGTTTTACCTCACGATGAAGCCTAACATGCCTTTGTAGACCAGAAGAGCTAAAATACCTGTTATGACACACCTGACACAGAAATGGTTTGTCTCCGGTGTGGACTCTACGATGAACACGAAGATATGAAGAATGAGAAAATGATTTTTTACATACCTCACACTGATATGGTTTCTCTCCAGTGTGTATTCTCAGGTGACTTTGCAGAGACGCTCGTTGTGCAAATGCCTTTTGACAAAATTGGCATAGATATGGTTTCTCTCCCGTATGGACTCTAGCATGAATCCGTAGACTGGATGATACTAAAAACTTCTTATGACATACATGACATTTAAATGGCATCTCTCCAGTATGGGAAAGATCGTGCTTCTTCAGGTCTGAAGAGTATGCACATGGTTTCTGACTTGTTGAGCAAGTGTATGGTTTCTTTCCAGTATGAATTTTGACATAAATCGCACTCGTGTGTCTTTTCTTTACTTTCCATCGCTTCTTGTTCCGCACTTTCGGTGGAATTTCAAATTAACGCTTCGAATAAAAGCTTTCCGACTTCATAAAAGTGTGTTACGTTTTTTGAGGTTATGCCTATAATTATTATTCGCTATAAATATAGGTTCATTAGTTTCCCTGATTCGGAACCTGTCAAGAACAAACGATATTCTGCAGTAACTGAGTGCGTTGGAAAAAAATAAGAAAGCAAGCAAGCTCTTTCCATGCAGCTAGCAAGAAAATAGAAAAGCCTGGAGATTTTAATGTTTAGTAAATCGCCGTGGGAGAATTTTGATGAAAATGCTGTCAATTTATCGATTTTTCACAGACTTAAAACTGCAATTTCAGTCCATCGTCTGCATGGGATGATAATTATTATATATAGACCTACAAGAGATAACAATTCAATATTTCACATGCAATCGAATTAGGCTTGTTTTGAAAAGCGCAGCATAACTATTTTTCATGAATCCGACTTCTGCTTTAGCAAGAATTCTTTGCCCTTTTTCCACCGTAGTCTGCATGAAATTTTTTGAACCCCAGAAAAATCCTGCCAAGCAAAAGTTATACCTCGTTAAAATCGGGGAAATGCACAGAATATGAATGTAAAGAATTATACATTTGTATAGCATATGTATAAAAAATTATTCACCCTAACTAAATATGGCCACCCTAAAATGTTCTAACTACTATATCTTAAGAACTATTAGTCATACATGAAAGGAAATCATGTCAAATCATATATTTAGATAGTTAATGATTATAGCAACAATAATAGCAATCGTGGGTGTAGTTAGGTAGGGCGGGGCTTACGGGTTCAACCCACAGAAAAAAATAATTTATGAAAAATATTCCCCCTCCCGTATTTATATCTTGCGACCATGGTAATAGCAGAAAATCCCACCCTAAATGCGGCCATGATTTCTATTATTTAATAATAGAAATCATGGCCGCATTTAGGGTGGGGTTTTATGGGTTCAACTCCCAGAAAAAATAATTTCAGAATTTTTTACAATTTTCCAGCTTATTTCTGTGTATCTTGCGATCATATCCATTGGAAATTGGAAGCTTTAATTGAAAATACCCTCAATTTTTTATGGATACGCCCCTGAATCCCTGATAGATGCCAATTAATAACCTTATAGGTTACTGGAAGCACATCTTTAATGGTCATTGATTCACAGCGAAAAGTATAATTTACAATACTGAAATATAACCCTTTACTCTAACATTATACTAGAATTATAACGCTGGCAGTATTTTTTTTACACCTCCAATGCATTTTTTAAATCCTACGTGCGGACTACAGGCATAATAGATAACGTCACAAGTGAGCAAGTTTCAAAAGTTTCCACTAAAAACTAGCAGGATATTTTAGGCTCACTTGTAAGAAAAAAACGTGAATAGATCGGCGGAAACCGACATACTATTGAACGAATAACATTAATAAGTGAGCGTACGGTAACGGTAAATTTGAAGGATAATCTCAAACTTCTCAACGGCTCTGGTATCACTGTAAGCTTATCTAAACCGCGCACAGAGATTTCATCGAGTGCAAGAGTAACATTCAGATTCTCAGACGTGAAGTAGCGTCACAGCCATAGATAGCTGTAAAAAAACCTTCCGTTTCTTATTCGTCCGAATCGTCCCGGAAAAATTCGTTTGTCTATTTTTCGTCTCATTTTTCCCGTTGGAGCATAATTATTGAAAAATGCGTATCTCTGGGTGATCTAAAGCAAAGCAAACAATGTTCGCAGAAAAGATAAATACACCTGCTAGTGGACATGTTCAGAACAAAGCAAATGAAAGTTAATTTGCACGGAAGTAGCTTTTTTCACCTTGTCTTCCTCTGGGGGGGGGATACAATTACTAAGGGGACAGGTCTAGCCTACTCTATTTTGGGACACCGGTCTGACCAGAGAGAGATTAATTTCCAGATTCCCATACACTTATCAACTCGTGAATAACATTACCCGACAATTCATTGATATAGGCCTATAGGCCTATTGTTAGGTCTATAGCAGAAGGGGAAACTTGGTCCAGAGGTTTGGGGGGGGGGAGCAGCCGACGAACGATCGCCGAAGCACTAAGCGTCGAGCGGGGGAGGGACTTGGCGAGGGGATGTGCCCCCCAAGACATAGAATTTTTTTTGTTTTCACACTGTAATGGTAGCATTTTAGGCTGTCATTCTATCCAAAATTCACATAATTTCATTGTTGAAAGACATGGTTTAAGACTGCAATAAATGTACCTTTTCCCATTGTTTAAATGTTTGAATTTCCGTACTGTAATTTTCGAATTTTAAGCTGTCATATCTAATAAAATTGCTAATTATTTCAGTACCCCGAGGCGTCGTATATGGCTTCAATAAATGTTTCTCCCATTGTTTAAGCATTTTTTTAATTTGCACACTGCATGAGTAGCATTGTAAACTGTCATCTCAACAGAATTTCTCATGATTTCATTGCTGAAAAGCATGGTTTAAGACTTCAACAGATGTGCCTTCTAATTCGTTTACATTCTTTGAATGTCCTTACTATAATGGTAGCATTTTTAAGCTGTCAGCTTAATAGCATTGCTCATTTGGCATAGGCGGAGACCTGGGCCGAGAATTGGGGGGGACGGAAAGACGCGAGATTTTCCGAAAAATTTCTGACGACCGGCGAAATCTCGGGAAAAATTTCTATTTTCGCCGCCAAAAAAGTTGATGACTTTTTTTTTTTTTTTTTTAGTCATCCGGCCAAAATCTCGCAAATTTTTTTTTCTCCCCCCGCCAAAAAAGGCTTGGCGCTCAAACATTGGGGGGGACAAATGCATGGGCCGTCCCCCCCAACACTTTTATTGGGGGGACCGTCCCCCCTGTCCCCCCCTAGGTCTCCGCCCATGTCATTTGGCAATGTTGATGGTTAGGCCTATAGGCTACATTGAAGTTTAAGGGTGTTGCTTCCAATTGCTTACAATTTTTGGGATTTTCACACTGTAACCATAGCTTTTAAAGCTGTCATCTTAGAAGAATTGCTCATTATGTCAGTGCTTAGAGACGATATCTAGGAACTTCAATAAATGTCCCATTCCACCGTTTAATTTTTTAATTTGCACACTGTAATAGTAGCATTCTCTGTCATCTCAAACAGATTTTTCAATTTCATTGCTGAAGTACATGGTTCAGGACTTCAGTAAATGCAACTCCCATTTGTTAGATTTTTTAAATTTCCATACTGTAATAGTAGCATTTTTAGCCATCAGCTTAATAAAGATTGCTCATTTTTCAATGCTGATAATCATAGTAACTGTTTGAGACCAGTGTCACCTCCCAATTGCTTACAATTTTTGGGATTTGCACACTGTATAGCCTGTCATCTTAACCAAATTACTCATGATTTCAGTACTCAGAGAAGTGTTTAGAGAACTAAGAGCAGATAATGGTTACTGTGACCTTTAATTTATTCGCAACATAATTATTTTAAGTTTTATATTGACTTAATAATTCTTGTCCTTGTAAATGGACGAATGTCCTAATAACAGTCAGCAGAAAAATATTTGTCCATATGCCTCATTTTCAATTCACGTCTTCTTTGCATTTCTGTCCGTGTCTCTCTCTCTCTCTCTCTCTCTCTCTCTCTCTCTCTCTCTCTGCCTCTATCTGTCTCTTCTTCTATCTCTGTGTCTGTGTCTCTGTCTGTGTATTTGTCTCCTGTCTCTATCTCGGTCTCTGGCTCTCTGTCTTTGGCTCTCTGTCTTCTGCCTGTCTGTCTCTATGTCTGTCTGTCTGTCTCTCTTTCTTTCTCTCCAATCCTCTATCTCTCCCTCCACTGTCTCCTCCCTTCATCATACAGACAATGTTTATGTCTATATACTTGCTTGTGTATACTGTGTATACCTATGTATTATGTATACCACTGTGTTCATTAGGACCTTTGCGTGTATCCCAAGGCCACAAAATGAAACTCTATCTCGACCTCCCGCTGTTCCTGTCTCTCTACTTCTCTCTCAACTAACTATTCCTGGATAATAACAAGCCAACGAAATATAGCTAGATAGTTCAGAGCCCGGCCAAGAGGTTATAGATCTATATGCTCCTCCGGCGAAGCGAGCATAATATACATATTTTAGCTTCCCTCCACCTCCCGTTCTGTTCCTCCCCATCTTTACTACTCCTCCTCTTTCTCCTCCTCCTACTCCTGCTCTTCCTCCTCCACCTCTTCTCATCCTACTCCACCACCACCACCACCACCACCTCCTCGTCCTCCTCGTTCTCCTCCTCCTCCATGTCCACATCCTCTTCCTCCTTTTCCTTCTCTCCTCCTTCTCCTGCTCCACCGCCTCCTCCTGCCCCTCCTTCTCCCCTCCTCCTGGCAACATATTCAGGCTAAATTACTAGATACCCGCCGTCCATGCATCTTGCCGTCCATGTAATGCAACAGCACCGGCCTCAGCCTTCACAGCATCTGCCGACTGTGCAGCCTCCGTACCCATCAGGCCTTCTCCTTGGGATCCCGAATCCCTGGCGTCCACATCAGCTGCTGCTGCTGCTGCTGCTGCTGCGGTGGTGGTGGTGGTGTTATATGCAATACGGCTGAAACATTTGACATAGCGGTCCTAAGCTGATTACATCCGGGTCGATATTATTATTATTGTTATTGTTTTCAGTCGGTCTGTCTTTGATATCTGCCAGGGTTCCGTGTGTACATTGGACTATGAATGTTAATCGAGTTTTGAATAACTGAGGATTTCGTAAGGTCTCGAAACTTCTCCGAGATGTATTTTAACTCCTGCTGTTCGGAAGTCATTATCACCGAGATATAATAATTATGTAGGCCTAACACCTGTTCATGAATATTCGGTGATAAACAAATGAAGTGAGGGATTTTTACCCAGTAGTTGATTATTGGAGGAATATTGCGAAGACGTCAACTCAAGTAAACCGGGTAACTTGCTGGTAAAGTATGATTTTTAAATTGATCTGGTCTTGCGCACATCGGCACGCCTTGCTGGTCGCATATCGAGATTCGGCCATGTCACTGATTATATGCGGGACATCTTTTGCATTGGCTCCCTTTCTCACAAGGGTCACTTACCAGATCTCTTACTTGGTTTAGCGGTGTCTCGCGGGTGTGGCCCCTGTCTATTTGCAGAAGCTATGTTGCTTCACCTTAGGCGTCCAACGACGTGGCTCTCTCCGCTCTTCTAAACAGGCTGAGCTTCTTGTCCCCCAGGTCACGTACTTCTATTACGCAGCGCCGTGCCTTTTCTGTCGTTGGCCCTGCAACCTGGAATAGGCTACCTGTGGAAGTACGTCTAATGCGAAGAGCCTTTAAGAATACGTTCTACTCTGCTCTTAAGACTGTTCTCTTTAGCCGTGGTTGGGTCGGGAGCGCTTCTGAGTAGTTACTCTTGAAGAGGCGCTATATAAATGAAGTTACATTAAGTAGAACAGAATACAAAGTACAGCGTGCACGAATTAACTCTAAAATTGTCCTAGTACCACCACAAGCTACACTGGTCAGCGCGCACACACGCCTCATGCTATACATTGTGCAATATCGTTGTTTACATAAGAGATTTTAATCTCGAGCAAACGCGGTCCATACACGGACATTAAATGGAACGATACCCATCAAAGGGGCGACGGTGCCATGGCAAAGAATCTCAATCGATCGATTCACAGAACACTGAATCGGGTCGACGCCATATAATTATATTATAGATCGCTATTGAAAATTAATAGTAATTAAGTATACATTTACATTTAGTTCAGATGATAGGAAAGTGTTGCTGCACTGTTTTTAAAACTAGTTCTACATAAGACGATCTAATAATATGGGAGACGAGTACATCCAACCAACATGTCTGTAGGTTTACAGCTGATGCAGAGTTTATAAACAACTGATCTTTTGTTTGACATTCATCCACCTGTTGCTGCAACTGCTTATAATTATCGTTTACCTCCTCGGCTGCTTGTTGTGGGACCTAATCCAGCATCCGGAGGACCAGGGTCTCTCTGTCTGTCTGTCTGTCTGTCTGTCTGTCTGTCTCTCTCTCTCTCTCTCTCTTATCATCTCTCCATCCATATATACATCTCTCCATCCAGCCAAGCCAGCCATCAACTCATCTCTCCATCCGTCCATCTATCCACCACCAACCCACCCAGGAACTCACTCACCCACCTACCACCCATCCGTTCATTTACCAATTGATTCATCTATCCATCCATCTATCCATACATCCATTTATCCATCCATTCATCCATCTATCCATCCATTCATCTACACACCCACCAACCCACCAAAAACTCACCCACCAACCTACCCTCCCATCCTTTCATTCACCAATCCATCCATCTACCCATCCATTCATCCATCCATTTATTCATCCATCCAGCAAGCAAGCAAGCCATCAACTCATCTCTCCATTCGTACATCCATCCACCCACTCACCTACCCACTCACCAACCTACACACCAATCTATTCATTCACCAATCCATCCATCCATCCGTCCATCTATCTCCGATACATCGCCCAGCCGTTATGTTCAGCAGCTAATCCAATCTGCAATAATTATTGTATGTTGACTTTGAACGCCAGGATCCGGCCACCTTCCCTCTCCTCTTCAGTCTATTTGGACTCCCACTGCATGTAGTGTATGTATTCATGTACATGTATGCAATTCATGTATGTATGTATGTATGTATGTATGTATGTATGTATGTATGTATGTATGTATGTATGTATGTATGTATGTATGTATGTATGTATGTATGTATGTATGTATGTATGTATGTATGTACGTATGCATGTATGTATATATGTATGTATGCATGTAAGTACTATGAATGCATTCATTCATATGTGCATGTATGTGTTTATCTTGCTTTTTGCGCAATTCCGTTGCATCGAGCGAACCTATTGTTATTATGATTGTTTCGATGGTACGAAGTTCTATAGCTCCTAAGCACGTGTTTATGAAGGCTAAAAGTGGAACGGATTTTCACATTCGTCGCTCCATTGCCCATAAGATTTCCTGTTTATCTGGCGCTCTTAATACTCACAGAGAATTTTCTTTGAAATTTTAAAATTTGTTTTTGGGGCTTGGAAGATTTCTTGTCCACCATGCAGTGACTCATATATCAGACTCAACTAGGATGAGTACATTAACCGCGCAGTGTCGGTTGGAGGACAAGACGGCTTGGGAGATGACTGTCCACACGGTCTCATATACGCCAAGGCTAAGAAAAATTAAATCCTTAAGACTTCATATCCATTATACTGTCTCTCAGGCTATAGCTTAAGCTACAGGAATTACTCTTCTTACCTATTTCCAGACTGCTGTAAACCGTCAAAATAGATTCTCATACAAGTTAAAAGCTGAAAGTCGTGCCCTGTGGCAAGCGAAGGAAAGGTTTCGTTTGTATGCAGACACACATGCGTACCCAGTCGGAGTAACATTATTACTGAGCACGAAAGCAATGCGCGGAATGTAGAAATGC
>OX457047.1:30611947-30694447 GCA_949752735.1 Lumbricus terrestris
CCTAAGGCCTATATTCTTCTTCATTGTGTCCGCCTTGACAATTATCCATCTGGATTTCAATCGGTTCTGCTTCGACTTGGTCAACTCGTTATCGTATGATCGTAATCGTAATTGTAAATTTATGTACCCCACTGAAAAAGAAACTCTTCATAGATGCTCCCTTGACCTGACAGCACAGCCAAAAGGGAACGGTTTTCAAACGCTTGCGCAAAGAGGCAAAGAAAGACCAAGAAGTTCATTAAGGTAATTGCCAGATAACTTATTATTCCAGAATGATCGACCGACCATAGCGAAGCTTTAATGCAACACGGTGGAAATTAGAGCCGTAGGTTCAACCAAGTCACGTTGCGTGGCATAACGAAGGAATCTACGATCTGGAACAGATAGCACTGGCAAATGTTCGGCAGCTACTCTCTGTAACATATTTGTCAAATCATTTTAACTGTTCGGCTTTATAATTACTTGTTCACCAGAGTGCTGCTTGGTAGCTGGTTTGTTAAAGAATATGCTTACTTACTTACTTGCTTGCTTACTTACTTACTTACTTACTTACTTACTTACTCACTTTACATCGTCCATCCTTATGCGACTGCGTCATGGATTCATGGCATACGTAATCGTTTTCGTCGATCTCAAATGCAAAAGTGCTACACGAACATTAAGCGCAAGGCACCCACCAGTCTATTCAGTCCACTCTAACCTATCGCTCGGTTCCTGTGGTCGCACCGCATTGGTCCATTGCCTTATCAGCATTCCGTATTAAGCTCATATCGATAACAAACGCCCCATTTAATGGCTATTCTGCCCTAGCCCCAGATTACTTTATTGGCGTCGCCGGAATTGCATTTTATTTATGGGCTTAATCAAGATAGTGGAACATACGTAGTTTCGTTAAAGTAAACAATCCAACGAGAGAATCCGTCGGTCGGTCGGTTTGTCAGTCAGTCAGCCAGTCAGTCGGTCGGTCGGTCGGTCGGTCGGTCTTTCGGTCGGTCGGTCAGTCAGTCGGTCAGTCAGTCACTCAGTCACTCAGTCACTCAGTCACTCAGTCAGCTAGCCAGTCAGTCAGCCAGCCAGTCAGTCAGTCAGTCAGTCAGTTAGCCAGTCAATCAGCAGATGAGCAGGCTACGTTCAGGCGCCATATAAATTGTCGTTATTATTATTATTATTACGTTAGAAATAAACTGCACATTATCCACGTATTTTGAAATATAAAAACCACAAATGCAAGAAGCATAGCCAGGCCTAAGCATTATTTTATCATGTAGAATGCATATCAAGGCTGGAAAATTAAAGGCTAATATAATTAATTTATGTTACAATAAAATCTATCCGATGTGGACAATATATATATATTTTATATATATATATATGCGTGTGTGTAGGCTATTTGCTTGTTTTATTTATTCATTTGAAATATGATTAAGGAAAACTGCAGAGGCGATCCAATACGTGCATGTGTGCGTGTGTGTGTGTATTTGTGTAAGTGTCTTTGTATGGGTGCTTCGGTATGCTTGTTTCTTCTGCGCTGGTCCGTCTTTTAATTCGATTGTAATGCAAATCGTGAGTTTAGCCGTCAGTCCAATCCATCTCAGTTACTGCTTCTTCTCGTTCTTGTCTCATTATTCCAGCGTGCAATCAGGTTTTAATTGATCGATCCGTTCGTGACGGTCTGTCCTCTTGTCCTTTCCTAACGTCCTTTCCTCTTGTCCTTTCCTCTTGTCCTTTCCTAACGTCCTTTCCTCTTGTCCTTTCCCCTCGTCCTTCTCGTCCTTTCCTCTTGTCCTTTCCTCTTGTCCTTTCCTCTTGTCCTTTCCTCTTGTCCTTTCTCATCCTTTCCCTCGTCCTTTCCTCACTAAAACTCCTACTGATGACAATAAAAGCACATTTTATTTATTTATTTCTCGCATTTACTTATTTTACTATAATTATCACTCCTTCAAGATTTCCACTCAGCGGCGCTCCCGACTACAGTGTGGACATGTACGCCCGCGTATAGGGGCAAGGGAGGGCACTTGCCCTCCTGGAAAATCGACGTCTATTTTTCTAACTACTATACCTTAGGTTTTTTTAGCAAATTTCTTCATGTTAGATAATTAATTGCACCAAATGGTGCATAGAGTGAAACTAAGAAATCTCCGTTTAGAAACATAATATGTAAAAATAAACATGCTTTTTATTTTCTGACTTGACGTCATCTGTTGACGATGAAAGTGAAATTTCTTAATTAAGCTTTGGGCAATTTGTACAAGTTCTTCGTTTTATGTCATCGTCAGAATTGGATTTATCAACATGAAGTTCTCGATATGGATATGCAAATGATATTATGACATAACATGAAATACTGTAATTTTGCATATGACATAACATAACGTTATGCATAATATGAATGAATGAATATCGTGCATTTATAGTTTAATAAACTACGTCATAATTTGACGTCATAATGACCACTGACCAGCGTCGTTAATATTAAATGATAATATAAACTGCAGATAACCATGGTAACGATTGTTTACCAAGAATCATTCATAGGCGTACGTAATTTATAAGAGCGCTATACGGAGGCCCGTGCCATTATGCTTATGCTTACTTGTAACAACTGCTATTATGATCTATTGATAACGGGGTCAGAATTATTATAGGCCTACTTCTATGTCAAGTGCATAGGTCATACTCTGCTATTCGGCGCCATAGTCAACATTTTTACCATCATAATAATTATAGTGTCCGCGGAAATGAGATTATGATTCAGGAGTATAGATACGATATCCGGCCAATGAGAAAGGTTAAACATTGTTCGATGCCGTTAAAGGTCTAATGGGTCTTCTAGGTCTGACAAAATAGGTCTTATAGGTCTTATAAGCCTTACATAATAGGTCTTAGACAAAGGCCGACAGTTCCATCGTGTAGTCTTTCATTGACTTACTTTAACGAGGAGATGCTATAGAGTGCGAATTATATCTTGCCTCTGAAGTTCACCTCTCATGTCGTTTTCCTATAGCCTATGCTACGCACTTAAAAATGTACCAACGAGCTTTGATCATTTTTACGTGGAGGTGTAATTAGGCGAGCGATAGACGGACATGCGATTTCCTACAGACAGTTTTCAGAGTCTACAAATCCTTGGCGCGTGTCGATGGTTTTTCAACTTAGGGGCTGTTAATCAACGCTATGAGCTACACATCTTCGGTTGCTAATGTAAAGCTTCTAAAAGGAACCTGGGGTCACCTAAGCGGTGTTTTCAATGCATTCTTGACAGCAGTCACTTGGTTGCGATCGACCATCAGCTGGGCTGGGCAGTGATGCTTGGCCATGCATACATGGCCACTGGTGAAAACCGGTTACCATGGCAGCAGCAGTGACTGTTGGGCGACGAAATCAGTTCAGACGCCTTTCTGTCTTTTCCTTTTCCATTCAATGCATCTCGTCAATCTGTCTTATAAGTTCAAAGCACACAAGCAATTATTAGCAGTATACCTGAATGCTGTTTGGAAACGTGCAACGTTGCACATAGAAAGACAACCGTTCATAGTGAGAGGACCTCAAGAGTTGTATGGCCTGCATGGGCGACCATGAGATCAGCAGCTATAGTGGACAGAATTCAAGTGAATTATAATTATACTGCTGTGCACTGCTGTTCTGTCGACGGTGCCAGTTATAATAAGTCTGGATGAAGCTAAAGAGTAAAGAGTGACGAAGTTTCTTCTACAAGCTGAACACTGAACAGCTTACCATGGGCGGAGACCTGGGCGGAGACTGGGGTGGGGGGAGGGGACGGAAAGACGCGAGAATTTTTGACGGACGAATGGCTGAGTGTCGCCGAAAAATTTCCATCTTTTTGCCGGCCAAAATTTCTGACGACCTTTTTTTAGTCATCCGGCGAAATCTCGAAAAAATTCTATTTTCGCCGCCAAAAAGTTGACGACCTTTTTTTCTTTTTAGTCTTCGCGTTCAACGATTGGGGGTGGGGGGGCAAATGCATGGGCCGTCCCCCCCAACACGTCCCTTTGGGGACCGTTCCCCCTGTCCCTCCTAGGTCTCCGCCCATGTAGCTTACCTCGAGGCTCAAACAGCAGTCACGCACACACAGGCAAACGCACATACGCTCGTCTTTTCCACCCATGTTTCTATGTAACACAAGTTACTTAATGCATTTTTAGCAGGCGGGGAAGCAGAGGGATCATCACAGTATAATCAAAAAGATTCCGAGTACGATGATGAGAAAGAATGCGAAGAAGAATAAAAAAGAAGAATGTTATGCTTCCAGATTGGGGCTTGCATCTGCACCGCATCTAGTAGTCTAAGGAGAGAGATTATACTCCGTTACACAACATCCTGCCTGCGAATCTCACTCACAGATAAAGATCCCACGTCAAGTTAGCTTACGTTGTATCGCCGTTTTGTTTGTACCTGGCTCATACATATAATATCAGGTTGCTATATGCAAGATCATGATGACGCTAGCTAGATGAGTTGACTTAGACAAAACTGAGAACCGACCGTATGGTGCATATTAGCCAAGATCTACGACGTTCTACGTCATACGTTTTTTTGTACGGAAATGGTTTCCTAATCGAAACATATCGGATTTGGCCGACGATTTACTCAATGTGTGAATTCGATGTAATTCGTATTTGCAGAATAAACATGGATTTATCGGTCTGAGAGTTTTGTTTTGCTGTTGCAGCTACGCTCTACACCGGTGGCCTCGTCATCTTTCCTGCTGGTCTTGACGCCAGCTTCGTTCAGCATCATTGCCAGAATTCGCGCATGTATCGGTCGGGCAACTGCGTCGTAGGCTGGGCCTACATCCTGGGAATAGTTGCCGATGCACTGGCCATCTTCTGTCCGTTCCTGTCTCACCATGTCGACACCGTCGTTCACTAACCGACGATCGATGCCGCTCCTGTTGACTATATATACGCTTCATTGCTTATGATTCCCTAATTGCGTCATCTGCTGATGTACATCATTATTATTGTAGTCGCTGCTTATTACTTTCGCAGTGCCAGTCCCAAGACTGGAGAAAGGAGGAGGGCGACACTGATCATCTTGGATATAACACAGTCTCGTTAAAAAGCGACAATTCGAAGCTAGGTTTATAGGCGACAGCGAAGCAGAGCTGATCGACTCCAAATGTTTCGCTGTCGTCTGTGTTGAAATCACGCGTGTGTGTGTGCTCGTGTGTGTGTGTGTGCTCGTGTGTGTGTGTGTGTGTGTGTGTTGTGTGTGTGTGGGTGTAGGCTCTCGTTACACAACAATTCTGGCACGATAGCAGTGCATTATACTGGTTGGATGGACGTGCTCACAAACTTATGAATACTGAGCTAAGACTTTAACAACGAGTGCACCGGTATACTAACAGTAATTGAAAAACCAATGTCGATTACCGTTAAAGCGTTAGGTCAAATGTTTGTATTCACAAAACACTTGTTAGTTTTCTTAAGAGTTAGTTACTAGCCCTACCGCACGAGTTCATTACATAGGCATGTATACAGCAGTAAGTACATGAAGGATGCTTGTCAGCTCTTGAATGTTGATTTAAATAAGTTTAAGGTGGCATAACAATACACCATTTAAACTCACACTACATCCTATTAGGTAAGTAGGTCTACTCATAAGTGGTAAACAAAAATTAACATATTGGCCTACACGCACGACAACTTAGCAAAGCGCTATTTATAGTAGGTCTAACATTTGTCGTCCGTATAGGTCTAATGGTTCCAATTTTACACGCGCTACAAATTGGTTGAAATTTTCTAAAAACGTCTTTTGAGAATTTGAGTACCGTATGCAAGTAATAGACCTACAAGGCAATATAAAAGACGTCAATTTACTACCAGTCTTAACAGATAACAAAATTTATGATGTTGCTGCTCTATTGTATTTCATTTACGAAACCCTTCAATCCTTGTTTGTTGTTTTGAGTAGGCTACCATTTAGCTTAAACATGAGTGCTTGATTAGTCGAGAACTTGCAGAAAAACGATATTAAGAGACCTAGGAATAGGTCTATATAAACTTCAGATTTTATAGGCCGCTATGCATCAAATGCACATTTAACGAACTGATGCAAAGCAAAAAAGTTTAATTTACTGAGCATTAATTGCAGTATGCTATATTATATGAGCCGTAATCGCAATCTGTAAATTTCTAAAGCTCCACTCGAATGTCGAAAGCCAAGTGCAGGGCACTAGCTTATTCGCGAGCTCTACCTCTAATCAGAAGGGTTTCCAGAAGAGTAATCCGAAGGAGTCGTAGTACTGTTACCGATGGATCAGAGGTGGCAGAGTAGCTGGTAGGGTGGGTGACATTTAGGTATAGAATTCGAAGGTGGAAGATCGGGGCAAGAGTTCCTAAAGTGGTGAGACTTTAGTTTCTAATGGAAAACCCGAGTAGTGATAGAACTGATATATATGGAGGAGCCTTAGGAAGGTGATTGTGGGTGCCCGGAAAGGATGGAGGAGGATCTGGAAAAGAGTGGAATTCAGGAGGCAGTTCATTCCAGTGGTGGGGTGCTGTGTTATACACTGTGAGCCATAAAAAACCGTGCCAATTTATTTTTAGCTATATCTCGGTCGATATTTTAACAATTTTATATCTTTTTGTGTCGTTTGAAAGAAAAATTAAATCTCTACGATTTACTTATTTACTTGCGCGATGACGTCATATCCGTTTCGCAGCATAATGTAAATAAAGTTGATGGTTGAAAATTTGAGTTAAAATTTTAAAATGTTGAGCTATGAGGATAAAATTTTAATTAAAAATCTGCGGGAATGCAAAAATTATTCTTCTAGACGATTAATTAAGGAGTTTCCGAACAAGAATTGGAAAAGAAGAACATTAGATGACTTTCTGCGAAAGTTGAGAACTATCGGTTCAGTTGAACGCGCTGCGGGAAGTGGTCGGCCAAAATCGTCGCGAACTGAAGATAATATCGCCGCTGTCAATGAATTGGTTCAGAGCCAGGAAGACAAGCCTAAAACAAATCTTTCAACCAGACAAATCGCGAGAGAGCTGAATCTTACACAAACGACGGTCAGACGCATTATACATAAGGATTTGGAACTTAAATGCTTAAAAAGACGACGGGCTCAGGAACTGACCACCGCGAATCGTCAATCTCGTTTGGTACGAGCTAGACAATTGCTGCAGCGTTTCTCAGTATCGGATGTCGGTTTCATTTTCTTCACTGATGAAAAGTTATTTACAGTTGCTGCGCCGTCAAACACTCAAAACGATCGTCTTTATGTGCCTCGTTCAGTGTCAAAGAAGCAGATTTCATCAGACCGTCTGTTGCGCACCAGGACAAAATTCAGCAAGTCGCTCATGGTTTCCGTGGGAATTTCGAAACTCGGTCGCACAGAGCTGATATTCGTTGACCCGGGAGCCAAAATCAATGGCCAATATTATCGAGACGTCATGCTAGCACAACATTTGTTGCCACAAATGCGCCACATTGCTGGCGACATGTTCATTTTCCAACAAGATTCAGCTCCGGCGCATCGGGCTCGTGAAACAATTGAGTATCTGTCTCGCAATGCACCATACTTCATAGGGCCAGAGATATGGCCACCCAATTCGCCTGACCTAAATCCACTCGATTATTCCATCTGGTCCATTATGGAACAGCGCGCGTACCAAAAGCGCATTCAGAACACTGACGAACTTCGGCAGTGTCTCGTATCCGTCTGGAACGATCTGGAACAACATCTTATTGACACTGCAATTGATCAGTGGCGACGTCGCTTGGCAAAATGTGTACGTGAAAAAGGAAGTCATTTTGAACACAAACTTTAAACAAATAAAGGCAAGAGCATTGATTCCTGTTTAAAATGATGCAAAAAGTGTACAAATCGATAAAGAAATGACAGAGATGTAACTAAAAATAAAGTGGCACGGTTTTTTATGGCTCACAGTGTATATGGCTCGGTTGGAGAACTTGAGATGGGTAGTGACAGGAGGTCGAGAAAGAGTGAGGCAGAGGAATGATCGGGTTTATAAAGATGGTTGGCTGAATGGCGAAGAGAGAATTCACGAAGATATCTTGACTGAGAGTGTTGCAAGGAGTCGTATAGGTTATAGAGATAGGACATTATAATATAGACTCAAGTGAAGTCCTCTGTTATCATAACGATCTCAAACACGTGTACCGGTAGCCTATAATTACATACCCAGTGGTTAAAATGGTTTGGGTGGGCAGTGGGAACGCTGACTCTGTGGGCACTGGGAACGCCGATAAAAACGCGTTCCCACCAAGGCCGTAGCCAGGATTTGGTTTCGGGGGGTGTTTTTACCAATTTCCCTTCTGTTGTTTTCCATTTTTCCATTTCGGGGGTGTTTTCAATGTTTTGTTTCATGGTTTTTACATCATGTGCTTGTAAATGCATTATATTATTTTTCACATTTTCCATTTCGGGGGGTGTTCAAACACCCAAAACACCCCCCTAGCTACGGCCTTGGTTCCCACCCATTTAAAACATTGCCTATACCTATGAAACATACGAAAACTTGATTGAGATGCCGTTAACCAGGAGTCAGAATAATGGACATAGGCATAGGCCACATAGCCTACTCATCCATAAGGCTTAATCGACCGCCAATCGAAATGCAATCGCCAATCAAACTTAAAAGCCTAGATTTCTGAATTGTAGGCAATTGGTTCTATTAATAGTTTAAGCGAGCTATTATTAAAGGCACGCAAATTAGACCATTTCATATTGCAATGGTGATGACACGGTGATAGCCTACTATATGCAAGATCATACATGCAAATTCATACTTGGTCGCATACATTCAGACGTCCGACACTGTCTATACGAGTCTTAACGAGACTGACAAATGGTGTCCAGCCATTACCGCGCAGGACATTTGCGCGCAACGTTATTTGCGCGCAGGACATTTGCGCGCCTTCATTTGCGCGCAGCGAAAGTGTTTACTCTCAAAATAGTGTTTACTCTCAAAATAGTGTTTACTCTCAATATATAAACAAAATCACGTATGACAGAAAATCTTTAATTTTATTCTTAAAGTAATGAGCGTTTGGAATAAATGTTTTCTACGTAATGAGCGTTAGGATTCATTCGCAAATTGCAATGTTATCATACCCATCAAACAGGAGTTCGCTGTTTGATCATACGAAGACGGAAAATGTATACTAATATGTGAAATAAAAAACAACGAACAATATCTTTATTTAGGTTTATGTGCGAAGACAAACACGAATACACATCAAAGCGCATAATATTATATCGTACCCATCACACAGGAGTTTGCTGTTTGACCATACGAAGACGGCAGATATAATTATATAGTAGATATAACAGTAGCCTACAAGTCTACGCTGCGCGCAAATGACGGGCATTTTTTGCTGCGCGCAAATGACGGCGCGCAAACGTCCTGCGCGGTGATGACAGGGTGCCCTGACAAATACGTACCTAGCCCCAGCTAAGTTAGCCAGGAAATACATAGGATCCCCGGTCACCACGGGCCATCTGAACGTTCTCTTTTCTGTATCTGGCTATGTTGTGAGTGAAAAAAGAGCCTCACTTGAACCAGCCAACGTAAACAAACTTGTTGGTTTAAGCAATTGGCTAAGTCATTAATTTAATAATCGAATATGCGTTAGATTCACCTTTATGTGTTAGTTGAACCCTTAGTTTCACTTTATGGAAGTTGATGTCGTTGTAAAGGTAGGCCTAGCTCAAACTAAAAGGAAAGTAGAAAACTTGTTGGCAGCACTGGCCAGGGGAGGATCCAGGGGGCCAAACCGACCATGGCCCCTCCATTTATAAATTTGTTTATTTTTTACCAGCTATTCTGGCTCGGAAAGTTGACGTGCCCCCCATGAGTAGTTCCGTAGGCCTCTACCCACGCCCCACGAGGTCCGTACACGAGGTTCGTGCAGGGGCTCAAGAACTCTGTAGGACGACTAAAAAGAAAGTCATCAGCTATTTTGGCGGATAAAATGTTCTCTTTTTCCTGGAATTTGCACAAATGACTAAAAAAAGCCGGACGAAAATTGTTCCCTCTCTCAAGACCCAAGACCGACAATTTTGGCCCTCGCTTCGAAATTTTCTGTATCCGCCCTTGGCACTGGCGGATTTGAATTGTTTACTGTTTAGTGTTTAATCGATTATTTCTGTTACACAGAACTGTTCTGGAATTAAGAGGAATAACAATTGACGATCATTATTAATCAAGACTTAATTATTGTACTTTTAGGTTGATGCCTAATTGAACTGTTTTATAATAAGCTTAGCAAGTATACAGCTATGTCAGGCAATGTGAAAAATGTCGATTAATATGCAGATAATTTCGATAACAATTTGTAATCGTGCGATTAATCGCGATTGCATTTTTTAATCGAACAGCAGCTCCAAAATAAGCGCATAAACGCGCTAAAATGCAGCATTAACGCGACTATTAATTTTGCGAAATATTATGTCGTGAATAACTTCGCTAAATAGAAATTCAGCGGTTTTTGACTTCAAATCGAAAATAAAATAAAATTTATTGGAATAGATTGAGTAGCAAATACATTCACAATGAAACTTTTGTATTACAAGTATTATATATTGCTAAAAAAAAAACTATGCTATGCAGACAAAGTCGAGTAGGTTTGAGAATGTACAATGACAGCACAGGATAGGATGGATCGACTTCTGAGAAGAAGAAGCTCAAAAGGCCTGTTCATTGTCATTCTCATTATAGTTAGACTGAGTGGAGAAGTAAAGTGGAACAAGAATCGACAAGAATCGACACCATGAGGGGAGGGGAATCCAGGTTTCAGTTTGCGGAAGGCCAGCCGCTGAGGCGCGTGGCGTTGACCAGTGAAAGTTTTGCTTACAACTCTAAGAGTTGATCTTAGAGTTTTATTGCATCCCAATACAAACTAGTTCCTCGGCACTACTTCATCAACTACATGCGCTGACTTCCTGTTCAGTACAGGATAAAATTCAAGTTGACATGTCTGACCTACAAATCCCTCAGCACCAGCACACCTGGAGTGGGGTTGGATTTGGGGAGGGTGGGGGTGGCGGGTGGGGGTGGTGGGCGGGGTGGGGGTGGAGAGGGGTGGGGTGGGGAGTGTGGGGTGGGAAGGGGGATTGGTGAGGTGGGTGGGGAATGGGGGTGGGGTGGGTTGTTGTTGGGGAGGTGTGGAAGAGTGTGGGGTATGGGGGAGGGGAGTGGGTGGAATTTTTCCGAAAACCAAAATTTCACGGGTGGCGTACATGTGGAGGTCGGAGTGTAGTGTGGTGGGGTCGGGGGTGGGATGGGGTGGAGTGTGGTGTGGTTGTGGCCGAGAGCGGGTCGTATCCTAAATTTCCCGCGGGCAACGCCGGGTACCCCAGCTAGTAATTATATAAGTCTGGTGCTATAAAGTCGCACAATAGGACTATAGGTTAGAATCCATTTTGATTTCTGCTCTACCACAATTCTGGTATCATGAATTATTGCTGAAATACGCATTGGACTTTCATTGCACTCTCATGCTTACTTGGTGTTTGCGTTTACTGCACAGTTTGATTAAGCTTAGATATGAGATATAAATATTAATTGTCGTTAAGACAAATCATTATGTCGTAAGTAAGCAAAGCAACGCACATAAAACTAGAAATGTCCTCGATGGCACACCACGCAATCATAATCGCAATCAAGCGCTTCAACCAAATATTTCCATCCATAATTAACTGTTTTTAACAGATACATATGTTACTTTGACCCTCCGTGTCCAAGCGAGACACCAGATCCTGCAGTTCCGTTTCTGTGCTTGCATGCCATTAACACTATGTCGTCTGCATAACGTAAGTTTGTTATCACTCTTGCTCCAATTTGAATGCCTCCTGTGAATCCTTTCAGTGCTTCGCTCATGACATTCTGATAATATGTTAATTATGGTAAACAAAGATGGCGAAATCACACACCCCTGTCCAACACCCCTTCTTATCCTGAACTCACTCGACATTACGCCGCCAATTTTTACCCTTGCCGTCTGTTTGCTATACAGTTCAGCTACCAGGTTGATAATATGCGGTGGGAAGCCCATTTCAACCATCGACAGCGATAGTTGCTCATGTGACACACAATCGAATGCCTTCTTAAAGTCGACAAAGCACATGTGTAACGGTTGTGTTGCTCTCTCATCTTTTCCATTATAATTCTAAGATACGTCACCTGGTCTCTTGTCCCTTTGCCACACCCAAACCCCGCCTGTACATCCGCTAATTCCGATTGTATACGTCTTCTTATTCTTTAAAGTATGATCTTTAACATGATTTTGCTCGCGAGTGAGACTAGTGCAATGGTCCTGCAATTCTTACATTGTTTTCAAATGCCCGCGTTTTTGGTATTGGAATAAATATTGACTGTGTACGTCCAATCCATCGGTCATTGCCCCGTCACCCACACCTCCACAGCTACCACAGCTAGTAATCTTTAATTATGGTCTGACGC
Organism: Lumbricus terrestris; assembly: GCA_949752735.1. NCBI lineage: Eukaryota > Metazoa > Annelida > Clitellata > Crassiclitellata > Lumbricidae > Lumbricus > Lumbricus terrestris. The sequence goes on from OX457047.1 coordinate 30,624,406, forward strand.
TATCCAGATGACGTGATTATTAGTTAAATCCGTGTTCAATGCTCGCGAGATTAATTTTATGTGACAACCACTGAGTTTGCTACGCGAGAGGTACCTCCTCCTCCTCCTCTGACTGACAGTGTAGGTGCTGATGAATAGTTCCGCAATGTCCGCAACGTCCGCAGTGTAGGTTTTGAGTGGTGTGACCGTCACATCCGCAATCAATGAAAAGTTATCGCTACTTTCTCTATTAGCTAACTAGTCTACTGGTAAGTATTGATAAATAATGTAGTATTAACGTATTTGTATTTAGGCTACTCGCCCGACAACTTTGCAATGCAATTCTATTTACAGTAAGTTTTATTCGTCCGTATCATAGTTTTATTCACACACGTGTTACAAATTGGTCGAAACTTTCTAAAAACTTCTTTTCAGTATACAAGTAATAGACCGATCTGGCAACATAGAAGACTGCACTGACAAGTCGAGGTCCAGTCTACCTGGTTCCATGACAAAATGTCGCACGACAAAATGTCGCCGACAAAATGTCGCGGACAAAATGTCGCAGAGACAAAATGTCGCAAGACAAAATGTCGCCGACAAAATGGCGCAATCGTAAATTAGTAAAACACATTTTCCTGCACAAATCGACCATTTAATAAATGTGTCACGATCCAAGAAAAGGTACCAAGTCTTAGTTCACAGTTTCGTCAGAAAACAGCCTAAAAGGACGTTGGGGTCTATTTTTTACTTTTCGTAACGATTAATTCATATATCATGTGAATCCGGATATCTTTGGGAATTGAGAAGATATTAACTTCATTTTTTTTTATTCTGTCCAGTAATAATTTACCTATGTTGTGGTAGCTCTAACTCCATTACTAAGACTTGGTATCTTTTCATGGATTAGTGTTCTATGGGTTTCAAATATAATTTTACCTTTTTTAACGATTAATTCATATGTCGTGTGAATCCTGATATCTTTGGGAAATGAGAAGATATTAACTTCAATTTTTTTTAAATTCTGTCCAGTAATTATTAACCTATGTTGTGGTAGCTCTAACTCCATTACTAAGACTTGGTACCTTTTCATGGATTGTGTCACAAATCAATCGAATGCACTAGTTATTAGTAGTGTCAACAGGCACACATTAAACCAAAAAAATCCGTGAGTAATGTCCGCAAAAAATTTAAACAAATTAAATTGTGAGAACTAACTCTCATTTCATGAAGTTACTAAGACAACTACATTGATGTTAATACTAAATGTGTTAACGTATACGTGATGAATGGGAAAAATAGAAATACAAAGCTACATAGTGTGCTAACACACTATAAATAGGTCTACATGATGTTAAACTACAGCTAGAATTAATCTAATACTGAATCTGTCAGTGTCTCTGTTAATGTCCATGATTAATGCTAATAAAGCATTATAACTGTTCATACAACATTGATATTCAGGATTCTTGCAATGTATCCCAAGTATTGAACGGGTTCTCTGTTTCCGTAATCGGTGACGATAGTGCGAAGTCCTTCGTTCATTCTAACGTACGCCTTCTTCTTCTTTGCGGGTTGAACCCCAAGGTCCTGTTGGCGACGCAAGAGAGCCATCGAATGTTGCTCTTGTTGAAGTTTACGAGCAAGTTTGTTCACTGTGGGATGTGCAAAGCCCACAACGTTGTTGAAGGCATTGTGCCATCCTTCGACGGCGTTGTTGCTTCGTGGCAAGTTATCCAGCACACGCGTGTATTGACTCCAAAGTGCAATAGCAAACCTTGGCTGTCCTCGCCGACCCCTTCGCTGTCGACCAATGAAATTATCTTCAAGGTAGTCAACGACACAATCGGTATGTATACCGGTATACTTCAAACTTCGGATAAATCGAAGCCATTTATTCCACTTAGGGAGAATTTGGGTTGAGGTACTCGCGACATTTTGTCGGCGACATTTTGTCGGCGACATTTTGTCGGCGACATTTTGTCCTGCGACATATTGTCTCCACAACATTTTGTCCGCGACATTTTGTCGGCGACATTTTGTCGTGCGACATTTTGTCGGGTCACCGTCTACCTCACGCTATACGTAAAAATAAAACTAAATATATTAGAGAGCTGCAACGAACCTTCACAGATATAGCTTTTACACAGTTCCGATTTTAAACTATTTAAAAGGCTGGACTACACCTGCTTGGGAAAAATAATTCTTTTGATGATTTATTTTTTTCGTGAGGTCAATTGGCAACGGTTCCATGAATGTGCAAAAATATTGAGCTAACAGAAAATGACAGTCACATCAATGGGTTAAAAGGAAATTAATATCCATACTTGTCCGAACCCAAGCTAATAATTTACAGTTGTACACACTCATTCTCAGAATAGGCGCAGAGCCACCCTATTGGACCGTGGAACGCGCCCCTTATCTTTTCGAACGGGCTGGGACAGACCCCAACTTTTTCCTGCCAATTGTTAATAAATTTTTCATTTGATTTTGAAATATTGCCTATAATATAAACAATATTATTGTAATTTCAGGCCTGTTGAAAGAAAGTCAAGGCTCAAGCGTCACTTAATATATAGATATAATTAATATATTATTCGTTTTATTGAGATTCTCGCTGACACACCGCAGCCAGTTACAAATAAGAAATGATTAAGAAAAATTATAGCAATTACTCGAGAAATTTAAGTCGATCGAGTCGTGGCCCACCATGGCAGGCAGGGGCAGCGTAGAGGAGGCGCGCTGTTGTTGTAGCTCTGGAAACGCTGCGTAGGACACTTGGTGGCAGTCCATGAGCTCTTAGGACGCTGAGGGCGTTGGATGGATGAAGAGCAAGAACTAGGGACACCAACTATCACCAAAAGTCAGTTTCCGTGATGATCACACTTGGCAATAAATTCATGTGGAATCTGTGAGACGCCAATACTGTCGAAGCAAGATGCACAGTGCACACACAGAATTAAAACGCTTTGAATCAACCTTAATGCTAGGAAGCACGGGCGCACGGGAGATTTCAGCAGTGTCAAATTTCAAGAAATGGCTCATTTTCGGGCAAGCAGACCGCGGAAAATGACTAAAAAAAGGTCGTCAACTTTTTTCTGGGAAAAAGTTGTATTTTCCACGAGATTTCAGGATTTATTTTTCGGGCAGAAGTTAATTCTTTGCCCCCTCGGCAAAGAATTAACTTCTGCCCGAAAAATAAATCCTGAAATCTCGTGGAAAATACAACTTTTTCCCAGAAAAAAGTTGACGACCTTTTTTTAGTCATTTTCCGCGGTCTGCTTGCCCGAAAAACAGTTTTGCACAAAATTGGGGGGGGCATTTGCTCCCTCTGGACCCCCGCCTCGTACGCCTATGCTAAGAAGCTTAACAGACTAGGCCAGTCTATGGATATTGACACGGCTATTAGCAGCAGTCGTCAAAAGTTGGGATGGACTGTCCCAAGCCTCTCGTCCAAAGTTTGGGGGACCGTCCCAAGCCTCTCAAAAGTTGGGAGGAACGCGTCCCGTGGGTCCCATAGGGTGGTTGCGCCTATGGTTGGGGGCTTCTTGCCCTCGGCAATCGCGGCTTCGCGCGTTCCGCGCTTGCAATTGTTCTGACTCGGAATTTCTGTTCTAACTTCCAGACCGTGGTTGCGCCTATTTGGAGGCTCGGACAATAAGAAAAAAGTATGGTCGTCAAATTTAACAGTCTTGCTAGCCTACGTTCATTGGTAGGATGGAGGACCAAAGCGTTAACTTTAATTATATAGGAAGAAGGTACAATCCCTGAGCCATGTACGACGCTTGTTGATGTTAAATAAATGCCTTGCATTGCTTGATTAATAGAAAAAAAGCGTGGCAGTATAAAATGAATAATTATGCTAAAAACAAGCAACATAAAAATATTTTATTTTGAAGTTAACCGAACGAAGAATATTCAGAATAATTGGGTAAATTTGAGTAAAATTGAAGCATTGTCGTCTGTTCCTAGGAATTCAAGATGTATTCCTACGCGATTCTGGTCGGAATATACATCGTCATCGGTTCACGATATTCGGATGCCTACGTCAACTGTTACAAATGTGAATCGAGCTATTCTGGAAGTCACGTTAATTGTTTTGGTCCAGATATGACCAATGTTCCTACCTGCGTCGGAGCAACCTGCGCATTGGCTTCCTCAATCTGCAGCGGAACCTCTGAAGAATGTCAATCCTTTTTTCCTACCCGAAGTAAAATGAACTATCCTATATTATGAATATCATTAACTTGCAGACTATACCTGTTGCTAAACCTATTGTGAACATGATAAATCTGGGTTTTTTGTTGCATGCAGGGACGTTTTGCTGCTAGTCCAATCTCAAATCAGTCGTTGGCGGCGATCCTCTGTAAGCGGAGATGTGCGGGACATTGCGAGTACTAGTACCCCGCATATTGACACGTAAGTAGTGAAGGAGTACGTCTTCTAGGACAATGGGGTCACGTGACCAGTGACGTCATCGGGGTCAAGGTCAAGGTCATGGTCAAGGTCATCTTAATTAGGTCACAGTAATTAGGTCGCATTAATTAGGTCGCATTAATTAGGTCATATTAATTAGGTCACATTAATTAGGTCACATTAATTAGGTCATAATAATTATGTTATATTAATTAATAGTAATTATAATTTATTAATTATATCAATTATCGAACCCTAATTAGCAGCGCAAGCCCCACTCCGATTGGAAATGACTCATCGAAAGAGTCGCAGGGCATTATGGGAGCTGCACTGGCTTCCACCCCTCGACACCCTCCCCACCACTCATTCAAATTTCATTTCATTATAATCCGCCGACCAATCAGCGCTAAGCATTGACCCATCACAGCCGTTTATTGCCTCAAGCCATAAATATCTCCTTTGATCTATAAAGTCCAACGGCTTCCTTTGATCTAAATCTTTAATGACTTCTTTTATGACCAACAGACTTCTTTAATGACTTCTTTGAAGTCCAACGGCCGCCTTTTATGATCTTACTAATGACTTTTTAATGACCTGTCGTCGTCACCAACGAAGACCTTTGAAGTCCAACGGTTTCCGTTTATTATCTTACTAATGACTTTTTAATGACCTGTCGTCGTCACCAACGAAGACCTTTGAAGTCCAACGGCCGCCTTTTATGATCTTACTAATGACTTTTTAATGACCTGTCGTCGTCACCAACGAAGACCTTTGAAGTCCAACGGTTTCCGTTTATGATCTTACTAATGACTTTTTAATGACCTGTCGTCGTCACCAACGAAGACCTTTGATGTCCAACGGTTTCCTTTTATGATCCTACTAATGACTTCTTAATGACCTGCGTGCGCCTTTAATGGCTTCTTTGAAGTCCAACGGTTTCCTTTTATGACTTTTTTAATGACCAACGACGGTCGTTAATGACTTCTTTTATGACCAACGGTCGTCTTTAATGACTTCTTTGAAGTCCAACGGTCGTCTTTAATGACTTCTTTTATGACCAACGGCCGTCTTTAATGACTTCTTTTATGACCAACGGCTGTCTTTTATGACTTCTTTTGGCGTAACGGCTTTCCTGCTCACCCTTCCATTCTCTATTTGGAAATAATTCCTTATATTTTAGACTTGTAGAACTTATAAACATACAGACTCTTCAATCTTACCTTCCAATTTCTCTATATTTTAGCCATGTAGAACCTAGAAACACACAAACTGCTCACCCTTCCATTCTCTAATTGGAAATAATTCCTTATATTTTAGACTTGTAGAACTTATAAACATGCGAGCTGCTCACCCTTCCATTCTCTTGGTGGAGTTAATTCCTTATATTTTAGACTTGTAGAAATTAGAAACACACAATCTGTAGTAACATTTCGAACTTTCTTGCACACACGAACTCAAAAACCGACGAATACTTCAACCTTCCAATCCCAAGATGGGGCCATTTCTAACTTTCTTATACCAACGAACTCAAAAACCGACGAATACTTCAACCTTCCAATCCCAAGATGGGGCCATTTCTAACTTTCTTATACCAACGAACCCAAAAACCGACGAATACTTCAACCTTCCAATCCCAAGATGGGACCATTTCTAACTTTCTTATACCATCAAACCCAAAAACCGACGAATACTTCAACCTTCCAATCCCAAGATGGCACCATTTCTAACTTTCTTATACCAACGAACCCAAAAACCGACGAATACTTCAACTTTCCAGTCCCAAGATGGGACCATTTCTAACTTTCTTATACCAACGAACCCAAAAGCCGACGAATACTTCAACCTTCCAATCCCAAGATGGAGCCATTTCTAACTTTCTTATACAAACGAACTCAAAAACCGACGAAATCCTCAACCTTCCACGCCAAGTTGGTACCAATTCTAACTTTCATATACACAGAAACTCAAAAATCGAACAGCAGCACTATCAGTCGTTTGCAACATGATCCCTTTCTACATCACACACACATACACAAACACACGCACACACAATCATCCTTTCTCGCAAGGCTATGTCCAAATATCCCATGTATGCATCTTTCAATTCACAAGTTGTCGCATCTTCAGACTTTCACACACACACGAATCCAAAAGACATGGAAACATACAATCTTCAAATGTCTAGGTGGCGCATTTGCAGCATTTATCAATAGCTTAAGATCACAAATAAAATGAACAAAGTTCTGCCCCCAAGATGGCGCCCGAGCAACTTTTCCTGCCCAGACATGACCAAATATCGAACACATGCAGCATTTCTCATACACATAAGATCATCTAGCCCACACAGACAACTTTGCCACTACAAGGGAATACATAGTCAATATTTTACACACACACACACGAGAACTTTTAAAATTTATAAGTTACAGATATATACTTTGACCAATTTTTTTCTAAATTAAGGTAACAAGGATACACGAAACTGTGAAGAACGTAATATACATAAGACAAAGACTTGAAATTCATAGTTGCAAAGTAGCAGTAATGAGCATTGACACAGTCAAAATGATAAGTATGATAGTTGTGCGAGCGAATAGGACTTGTACTTTTCGAATTATTACAAAGTAAGGCATGAGATATGACCATTGTGCAAAGTCAAACTTGTAAATTTGCTAAGTATGAAATGTAGTTATTGCATGGCGAACGAAGTACTAAGCATGAAATGCAGGGATTGCATTGATAAGTATGATAGTTGTGCGAGCGAATAGGACTTGTACTTTTCGAAATATTTCAAAGTAAGGCATGAGATATTACCAATGTGCAAAGTCAAACTTGTAAATTTGCTAAGTATGAAATGTGGATATTGCATGGCGAACGAAGTACTAGGCATGAAATGCAGGGATTGCATGGGGAATGATGTAAGATGCGAAGTGTGAGGTGTAGAGAGGAGCACATTCTTCAATTTGTGGAAACAAAGATGTTCATAGTTTGCAATATGTCAATAATTTTGGCAAAGTTAGGTTTGCAGACTGTGCATTACACGGCTGTTTAGGTTTGAGTATGTTAAGTTGGTGAAATGTTGGGTGGGGGAGAGGGTGCAGTCTTAAGTTTGTGCAAATTATGACTATCATTGGTTGATATGTGGCAACAATTTTGACAAATTTAGAACTGCAGGCTATGAATTACATGGCTTTTTAGGGTTGGGTGTGTTAAGTTGTCGAAATATTGGGGTGGGGGAGGAGTGTACATTCTTAGGATTTGTGCAAACAAAAAGGTGTGCCGCATTTGTGATGCGTTACCAATTTTGACAGAGTACGAATATAACAAGCGAAGAATACAAGTTAGGGTTGCTGACAGATAATTACATGCGGATTTATGTGTAGCACACACAGGCAAATTGGCCGAAACCTGCGTTCGGCACATCGAAAATTCTAAGTCCATAAATTTTTGCTGCGCAAATTCGTGCGGCGATGGCACCTTCGTGCAGTGCGGCGGTGGCGGCGGCGTGGCGCTCCGACCCACTCGTGCGAATTCGACACCATCGACGTGACGGCGACGGCGTGACATGCGTTCGCAATCGATCGTGCTTTGACTCGTATGAATTTAAAGCCTCATGCGTGTTGCGGGTGAAGGAAATTATTGAAAGAGCTGTGCCGGGGCGTATTCGACTTTAACTTCTACGAGACAAAGCTTGATCTAATTGCGAACGCATTTCTCGCCATTGCCGCCTCGCCGATGGAGTTGAATTCGCACGATTGGGACGGAGAGCCGCGCCACAGCCGCCGCCGCACTGCTCGAAGGTGCCATCGCCGCACGAATTTGCGCAGCAAAAATTTATGGACTTAGAATTTTCGATGTGCCGAACACAGGTTTCGGCCAATTTGCCTGTGTGTGCTACACATAAATCCGCATGTAATTATCTGTCAGCAACCCTAACTTGTATTCTTCGCTTGTTATATTCGTACTCTGTCAAAATTGGTAACGCATCACAAATGCGGCACACCTTTTTGTTTGCACAAATCCTAAGAATGTACACTCCTCCCCCACCCCAATATTTCGACAACTTAACACACCCAACCCTAAAAAGCCATGTAATTCATAGCCTGCAGTTCTAAATTTGTCAAAATTGTTGCCACATATCAACCAATGATAGTCATAATTTGCACAAACTTAAGACTGCACCCTCTCCCCCACCCAACATTTCACCAACTTAACATACTCAAACCTAAACAGCCGTGTAATGCACAGTCTGCAAACCTAACTTTGCCAAAATTATTGACATATTGCAAACTATGAACATCTTTGTTTCCACAAATTGAAGAATGTGCTCCTCTCTACACCTCACACTTCGCATCTTACATCATTCCCCATGCAATCCCTGCATTTCATGCCTAGTACTTCGTTCGCCATGCAATATCCACATTTCATACTTAGCAAATTTACAAGTTTGACTTTGCACATTGGTAATATCTCATGCCTTACTTTGAAATATTTCGAAAAGTACAAGTCCTATTCGCTCGCACAACTATCATACTTATCAATGCAATCCCTGCATTTCATGCTTAGTACTTCGTTCGCCATGCAATAACTACATTTCATACTTAGCAAATTTACAAGTTTGACTTTGCACAATGGTCATATCTCATGCCTTACTTTGTAATAATTCGAAAAGTACAAGTCCTATTCGCTCGCACAACTATCATACTTATCATTTTGACTGTGTCAATGCTCATTACTGCTACTTTGCAACTATGAATTTCAAGTCTTTGTCTTATGTATATTACGTTCTTCACAGTTTCGTGTATCCTTGTTACCTTAATTTAGAAAAAAAATTGGTCAAAGTATATATCTGTAACTTATAAAATAATTTTAAAAGTTCTCGTGTGTGTGTGTGTAAAATATTGACTATGTATTCCCTTGTAGTGGCAAAGTTGTCTGTGTGGGCTAGATGATCTTATGTGTATGAGAAATGCTGCATGTGTTCGATATTTGGTCATGTCTGGGCAGGAAAAGTTGCTCGGGCGCCATCTTGGGGGCAGAACTTTGTTCATTTTATTTGTGATCTTAAGCTATTGATAAATGCTGCAAATGCGCCACCTAGACATTTGAAGATTGTATGTTTCCATGTCTTTTGGATTCGTGTGTGTGTGAAAGTCTGAAGATGCGACAACTTGTGAATTGAAAGATGCATACATGGGATATTTGGACATAGCCTTGCGAGAAAGGATGATTGTGTGTGCGTGTGTTTGTGTATGTGTGTGTGATGTAGAAAGGGATCATGTTGCAAACGACTGATAGTGCTGCTGTTCGATTTTTGAGTTTCTGTGTATATGAAAGTTAGAATTGGTACCAACTTGGCGTGGAAGGTTGAGGATTTCGTCGGTTTTTGAGTTCGTTTGTATAAGAAAGTTAGAAATGGCTCCATCTTGGGATTGGAAGGTTGAAGTATTCGTCGGCTTTTGGGTTCGTTGGTATAAGAAAGTTAGAAATGGTCCCATCTTGGGACTGGAAAGTTGAAGTATTCGTCGGTTTTTGGGTTCGTTGGTATAAGAAAGTTAGAAATGGTGCCATCTTGGGATTGGAAGGTTGAAGTATTCGTCGGTTTTTGGGTTTGATGGTATAAGAAAGTTAGAAATGGTCCCATCTTGGGATTGGAAGGTTGAAGTATTCGTCGGTTTTTGGGTTCGTTGGTATAAGAAAGTTAGAAATGGCCCCATCTTGGGATTGGAAGGTTGAAGTATTCGTCGGTTTTTGAGTTCGTTGGTATAAGAAAGTTAGAAATGGCCCCATCTTGGGATTGGAAGGTTGAAGTATTCGTCGGTTTTTGAGTTCGTGTGTGCAAGAAAGTTCGAAATGTTACTACAGATTGTGTGTTTCTAATTTCTACAAGTCTAAAATATAAGGAATTAACTCCACCAAGAGAATGGAAGGGTGAGCAGCTCGCATGTTTATAAGTTCTACAAGTCTAAAATATAAGGAATTATTTCCAATTAGAGAATGGAAGGGTGAGCAGTTTGTGTGTTTCTAGGTTCTACATGGCTAAAATATAGAGAAATTGGAAGGTAAGATTGAAGAGTCTGTATGTTTATAAGTTCTACAAGTCTAAAATATAAGGAATTATTTCCAAATAGAGAATGGAAGGGTGAGCAGGAAAGCCGTTACGCCAAAAGAAGTCATAAAAGACAGCCGTTGGTCATAAAAGAAGTCATTAAAGACGGCCGTTGGTCATAAAAGAAGTCATTAAAGACGACCGTTGGACTTCAAAGAAGTCATTAAAGACGACCGTTGGTCATAAAAGAAGTCATTAACGACCGTCGTTGGTCATTAAAAAAGTCATAAAAGGAAACCGTTGGACTTCAAAGAAGCCATTAAAGGCGCACGCAGGTCATTAAGAAGTCATTAGTAGGATCATAAAAGGAAACCGTTGGACATCAAAGGTCTTCGTTGGTGACGACGACAGGTCATTAAAAAGTCATTAGTAAGATCATAAACGGAAACCGTTGGACTTCAAAGGTCTTCGTTGGTGACGACGACAGGTCATTAAAAAGTCATTAGTAAGATCATAAAAGGCGGCCGTTGGACTTCAAAGGTCTTCGTTGGTGACGACGACAGGTCATTAAAAAGTCATTAGTAAGATAATAAACGGAAACCGTTGGACTTCAAAGGTCTTCGTTGGTGACGACGACAGGTCATTAAAAAGTCATTAGTAAGATCATAAAAGGCGGCCGTTGGACTTCAAAGAAGTCATTAAAGAAGTCTGTTGGTCATAAAAGAAGTCATTAAAGATTTAGATCAAAGGAAGCCGTTGGACTTTATAGATCAAAGGAGATATTTATGGCTTGAGGCAATAAACGGCTGTGATGGGTCAATGCTTAGCGCTGATTGGTCGGCGGATTATAATGAAATGAAATTTGAATGAGTGGTGGGGAGGGTGTCGAGGGGTGGAAGCCAGTGCAGCTCCCATAATGCCCTGCGACTCTTTCGATGAGTCATTTCCAATCGGAGTGGGGCTTGCGCTGCTAATTAGGGTTCGATAATTGATATAATTAATAAATTATAATTACTATTAATTAATATAACATAATTATTATGACCTAATTAATGTGACCTAATTAATGTGACCTAATTAATATGACCTAATTAATGCGACCTAATTAATGCGACCTAATTACTGTGACCTAATTAAGATGACCTTGACCATGACCTTGACCTTGACCCCGATGACGTCACTGGTCACGTGACCCCATTGTCCTAGAAGACGTACTCCTTCACTACTCACGTATACAGTTTAGTCATGCAGTCTATTCAGGTTTATAGCTTCGACCGTTCACTCTGTCATCTAGATTCTTTATGAGTATTATACACTGTGTGATTTTGATTGCCCGTTATGCATGTCTCCACAGAGATAATGGCCTTACAACGATCTTTGTTAAACTGTAGGCTATTACACACATAAATTAATTAATTGTTTGCAGGTTGGCGTAAAATTTAATCTCTTCAGATTTTCTGTTTTCGAATAAGAAATTATACCTTGTGATTGCACAACTGGCTGTGCATTAATTACTGGATTGTAGATCGATGGCCTCCGCTGTATTCAGTTAATTAGAATTGCAATATTGTCAATTGCAGATCAAAAAGCCACTGTTTCTCGGTACTGTTCGAACCACACGATCGATTCAGACAACTGCGGAGTACTCAAGTTTACCCTGCTAAAATCCTATTATTGCTTTTGCAAAGGTGATTTGTGCAATGATGGTCTGACCGTGAAGGCCACTCCTAAAATCATCCTCGTCTTCCTGGTTATATCGTTGGATGTGATAACTCTTCTTTTACAGTGAAAGGGTCAATGATCTGAAGGTGCTATCCGATGCCATCGTTGCACTTGATAATGTTAGCAATACTTATGGACAATGTTTTTCAATCGAAACTTTAAACATCCTTGTTAATCATATTACAGACAATTAATTAACAAATTCAAGAAATTGCAGTGATAGGTTTTCATTCAAATATGCAAACACTTACTAACAACACCAGTTAGATATATGGTGGTAATCTTTGCATATAGTTCGCCGCTTCGGCAGAATTTGTAGAATCTGATGGGAAACAACACTTCTTCCTACCAATTCTAATGTTTATTCTTCATATGACTAATATAGGCCTACCGTATACATTGTTCGCCTCATATGCACAGAACCGTTTTAAGGCCTAGGCACGCGAGGTACGTGCCTGGGGCCCGCGCAACAGGGGGACCCCGCGGCGACCTAAATAGTATACCTCGTAGTCTAAAGCAAATTAACAACATGTTATGCGAACTTAACGCATGTTAAACTTAAATTTATTTTATGCTTGTAGTAGCCTACAAAGATTGTTGCGCTATAGCTGTGTCAGCAGTATACTACTATATTAAAAAACTAGCTGGGGTACCCGGCGTTTTCCGGAAATTTTAGGATTCGTGTCGCTCCCGGGAAATTCACTACTTCCTACCCTACTCTCCCTCTTCACCCCTCACCCTCCCTCCCCTCCTTCCCTCCTTCCCCTCCCTCTTCTTCCCTCCCTCCCTTCCTTTCACCCCTCCTCAGGTCCGTCCCTCCCATCCCCTCCTCCACCTCTTCTCCACTCCTTCCCCTTCCCTCCCCTCCTCCCACCCTATCCCTCTTCCTCCCCTCCCACCACCACCCTTTCACACCTCCCTCCGTCCCTCCCTCCCTCCGTCCCTTCCTCCCTACATCCCTTCCTCCCTCCCTCCGTCCGTCCCTCACTCTCTCCCTCCCTCCCTCCCTCCCAACCACACCCACCATACCCACCGCACTCCGACCTCCACCGGTACGCGAACCGTGATATTTTGGTTTTCTGGAAAATATTTCTTCCGCCCCCTCCCCACCCCACCCACCCCACCGCAAATTTTTTCCGCAAAACCAAATTTCACGGTTGACGTACCGGTCCAGGTCGGAGTGTGGTGGGGTGGGGTGCGGAAAAAATTCTTCACCCATTCCCCACCTTCCCCATTCTCCACCACGCACCACCACACTCCGACCTCAGCCACCCGTGAAATTTTGGTTTTCCGGAAAAATTTCTTCACACCCACCCTGCTACTGCAATAGGTTGACCTGTAAAGCGTATCATCACAATGTACAATTATAAAAGAACTGGATTGTAGCATATCTCAGTTGAGGTTTACTTCATTGGTAGGCCTATCTATAATACTAACCAATCAGCTCGATGATACTAATACTTTTTATCCACTCCGCGCAGTGACGCAGACTACAAGCATGGGCTATTACGGAAATAAGTTCAAATAACACCGCAATTTAATTGTACACTGTAACCGGTTGCGGTCTGTCAATCAAATTGTTGAATAAACTGAAATTGTTATTAGATTCTAATTTATTGAGTCCCAGTACGCAAAGGCTAAACGACTTCATGGCAACACGAATAGAATAGCCTACGTGGATCTGCAGCTGTAGGCCTATTGAAATTGATATCATGACAAACTCTGTGACTATGCAAATAAAATCACAGGCCGTTATATCCGCTTCACTATAGCTTCCAAGTTTCCTTTTCTTGATAACTCGATGCATCGACGTTGGATTCGAAGATTTAACTACAACAAAATTAAACGTTAGAATTTACTTCATTAAGCTTAGTCATTTACAGCCTGCTGAAAGAAAATAAGATGCAGATGATGGTTGAATGACTTGCAAAATGACATGTAGACTATGTAAGCAGAAGAACAGACAGACTAAACCTAACCTTATAAGAATTTACGTACGCGAGTTCTTCAATATCGTTCGATCCTATTGACCCTAACACAAACAGATACACGCAGACACGACTACACACAGATAGACAAAACCTAGACTAGCAGACAGCGCCACCTACAATATGGGTGCCAAAACCAGGGTAGATAGCCTATAATACTGCGACGAAAGAACCAGCGTGAGTCATCAACGATTCTGAATAATATATTCCAGCATCTGCCGCGTGTTTTAGGGGCCTAAAGGGTTAAGTACGATAATCAATTCCGCAGAATGTTCTAAACAATATATAATAGGGCAGCAGCAATTTTACTGCAGGAATGATAAATTACAGAGACTGCCACGCATGCAGTGCAACAATGAGCTTACATTTATATAATATGGCCGCCATAATTTTTATATTATATATTTAATATTATTTGATAGTATACATGTAGGCCCTATAATTATATAATTTTATAATCTAGGCGTTAATCTAATGTCATCCATCGCGCTCTTTTAACACCGCATAAAATGTTATATTTAAGGCATCAATCGGTGGTTCCCTCATGTGAAGTTTACTTAAAGCCATAGGCCTAATCCCTTTGAGAAATCAGGTCGACACCCGTTAATTCAGAGAAAATGAAAGGTCAGGGTACGGATGGCAAAAAAAAGTTGAAACCAGCCATGAAAATATTTAGAGAGATATGTGGCATTCCATTCCAGGAGATTTCCATTGGATATGCATAAATACACAGACTTGGTTTAGAAAACTTCCGAAATAGTTCATTTAGGGGGGGCTTGAACCCTTAGAGTCATAGACCCCCATCGGGCGTCACAATATTAAGACAAGCAAGACGATCGAAAGACAGAATGATGCTCCTTGATAATTGGAAGTCTGAAAAATTTACGTATTTTGATCATAATAATAATAATAATAATAATAATAATAATAATAATAATAATATCTTTTCTTTAATGAATCGCCTGCAAGACGCACTGTGCTTTACATTTACAGGTTATGCAGTAATCTTAATTAAACTTAACTACCAATTGAACAGACAGCTTTGTAATTACACGGCGCCAATGGCAGCCTACAAAGCAAATCCGCCCAACGGGGGCTCGAACTCACTACCTCTCGCACTCTTGGCCAGCGTGTTAACCACTACTCTACCGGGCCCCCCCCCATACGAAAATTAATGTCCCAAAATCAAACAGCAGCTTTCCATTCTACTTACCAAAGAATCAAGATTTTGCGTGCGAGTATGAATAAAATTATAGTCGTAAAGATCTCTCATAATAATTGACGCTAACACAAACAGACACACGCAGACACGACTACACACAGATAGACATCTGTCTATAGACACATCTTTTTACTGCTCCTACTACTTACTGCTACTTACAACTATATACCGGCATATATGGGCCGGGAGTGCTTCTCAGTAACCTACCTTGAAGAGGCGCTATAAATTTCCGAAATAAAATAAATAAATAAAAGTTCAAATGTATATAATACGCGAAAACTTTCGGTTCTGGGCGATGTAAAGATCTCTCATCTTTCACTGATTCTACCAGAGTTGATGTCCACAAATTAAAGAACAAGTGACGCTGTTGTGGGGCGCGGTGGTCTAGACTAAGTGGTGGCGTCGTTGCCTTGAAGCCGGAAGGTTCGAGGCTCGAATCCACCTCAAGTCGCCGCGTAGGGACCTTGAGTAAGTCCTTCACTCGCAATTGCTCAGCGCTTCCGCGTGAAACTCCGCTGCAGTGTCCGCTCTGCAGTCGGGAGCGCCTCTGAGTACTGTGCTTGATGGGACGCTATAGCAAGTGCACATAAATTTAAAAAAAAAGATAACCTGCATTCTGTCAACTTACCATTTTCTACGGGTTTGCAGTGGTTGTAGCAATCTGTCCCACTCCATGTAAGCCTATACTTGTGCGTATTATTCTACACCGTGATTAAAAAAAGTAAGCCAAATTGTTTTTCATTATCTCTAATGCCTGATAATTATAACATATCACGCTAAAATTTTCAAAATAATTTATTTATAGACATATGAAAAACAATTTGGCTTCCTTTTTGAATACGGTGTATAATAATAGTATGGTCTGAGTCAGTGCCAAGGCCGTAGCTAGGGCGTGTTTTGGGTGTTTGAACACCCCCGAAATGGAAAATGTGAAAAATAATATAATGCATTTACGAGAACATGATGTAAAAACCATGAAATAAAACCACGAAAACACCCCCTGAAATATGCGGGATGACTAAAAAAGGTCATCAAATATTTAGGAAGGGAAATTGGTGAGTGAAACACCCCCGAAATCAAATCCTGGCTACGGCCTTGGGTCTGACGCAAATAAGTTGACCCGATGGCGTCATTGATCGTTGAATCCGTTTTCAATTCAGGCGAAGTTGATATGTCAATCTTTGAGATTGCCGTGCTAAGATCCGCCTCTTATGGCTGATCATGTAGGCGTTGATGAAAAGTGATCGTCAAATTCGCAGTGTATGAAAAGTAATCGTTGCTTCTTACTTCCGCAGTTTATGAAAAGTGATCGTCACATCCCCAGTCTATATGAAAAGTGATCGTTACTTCTCCATTCGCTAACTAACCAGTGGTAAGTAGACTATTCATAAATATTGTAAAATTAATGTATCTATAGGCCTATATTTACACGCCCGACAGCTTAGCAAGGCAATTCCATTTACAGCAAGTTTTATTGGCCCGTATGATAGGCTAGTTTCATTTTGACACGTGTTACAAATTCGTCGAAATTTTATTTTAAAAAACATCTTTTCAGCATATAGGTAATCGACCGATCAGGGAATAGAAGGCTGCACGGACATGTCGAGGTCCAGGTCTAGATTCTCGTAATCGTTAGACCTATAATATTCTTCGTGGATTACTTCTAGACTCCAGTAGGCTATACGCTATACCTCATTCTATGCGTAGGCCTAAATATATTTGGAAGCAACAACGAACTTTCACAGATGGAGTTTCCGATTTTCTTTAAACTATTCAATAATAATAATGATAATGATAATGATAATAATAATAGTAATAATAATAATAATAATAATAATAATAATAATAATAATAATAATAATAATAATATTTATAATAATAATAATAATAATAATAATAATAATAATAATAATAATAATAATAATAATAATAATAATAATAATAATAAAATAACGACAATTTATATGGCGCCGAAACGCGGCCATACCGCTACAAGGGCGCCTAATACTTAAAAGGCTGGACTTCTTGCATGAGGGAAATAATTCGCTTGATGATTTATTTTCGGCGTGAGCTGAACCAGCAATAGTTCCACGAATGAGCAAAATATTGAGCTAACAGAAAATGTCCGTCACATCAATGGGTTATAAGGAAATAAATGTCCGTACTTGTTTGAACCCAAAAATAATTTACCATTTTTACACATTCATGCACGGCATAGATATTAAAATCATTGTTAATTTACTACTGACTCTTGCAACGAGTCTTAATGTAAAAAGATTGCCAGTGTCGTTGCCTTGGATTTCATCTGTGAAACCCTTCAGGTTGGGCTTATAGGAATTTGAGTAGGGGAAGTAGGGGCGAGAGGGACCCCTTAACCGATTTCTGGTTTTAAGACACCATAAACGTGCTTCACGGGCACAAATTTTTGGTTACTCGTAGCTTATACCATAGCAAAGGGCAATACGAATTTTATTGTATCCCTTTTGATAATAAGATTCCAAAAATTTAAAAATTCAGTTGTAGCCGTCTTGCCCCCACTCTGGGGCAAGATGGACTAGTCTAATAAATCATGCCCCACGCATTAGTCTTTCATCATCACAGCAAGTTCTGATCACATGCAGAATACTAATTTATGCACAAAATTAATGTGATCGTCTATAATGTAAAATCTACAATGTAAAACAGTGAGAATAATGCAGAAGTTACATTGGACTAGTTTTTTCAATTTTTGGCGATTTTAGTGGTCCATCTTGCCCCCATGGTGTAACAAGATAGACCATTGCAATCATGTCTTTAGCGTTAATTGTTATTATTATTATTGTACCCAACAATTATTGTTATTGTAATGTTCGTAACCTGGGTGTTACTCCAGACAGTACTCTTTCCTTCTCTGCACATATCTCTAATCTTTCTCGGTCCAGCTTCTATTATCTGCGACGTTTACGTACCATTCGACGATCTGTCCCCTTGTCGATTTTTTCTTCTATGGTTCATGCCTTCATCTGTTCTCGTATTGAAACTCATTACTCATTGGCATACCAAAACTTCGCCTCGCACCACTCCAATCGGTGCTCAATGCATCTGCTCGCTTGATTGCCCGCCTCCCTCGTTTCTCTCACATTTCAACTTTTATGACTGAACATCATCATTGGCTTCCCTTAACTGCGAGGATTCAATATAAAATTCTCTTTCTTACCTATAAGATGTTCTTGGGTACAGCTCCTCGCTACCTCTGTGATCTTATTAGGCGGCCTGTCTCAACTACCACTGGACGTCCTCTCCGCTCTTTAGACCGTCATGACCTTCTTGTACCACGGTCTCGGACTGCTACAGCCCAGCATCGTGCCTTCGCTTCTGTCGGTCCTTTGCTTTGGAATAGCCTCCCTCCTATAATTCGTACTCAGACCTTATCTGGAAGCACTGCTGCATGTTTCTGCGCTTTTCCTTAAAACTTTTCTTTTTCCAAGGGGATCTTTGCACTGGGAGCGCCTCTGATTAGGTTGTATTGTGAGAGGCGCTTTATAAATCCAAAAATAATATAGTATAGTATAATAATTAATTAACACGTGAAATCGGATGAAAAAGTCGAACCACACGAAACATTACCACAAACGGGGCAAGATGGATCACAAGGTCCGTCTTACCCCGTCGGTGACTGATCCAACTCGCCCCATCCATAAGGTATAAACTTTTCACCAATTAAACACAAATGCTTGACTAGTGCATAACTTGCAGAAAAAGCGCAATGAAGAAAATGCGCAACGGCTTGATGCAAAGTCAATAAATTAAATTTACTGAGCTTTAAATGCATGATATGATTTCATATAATTATACATGTACATACACGGTGTTCGAAAAAACCCCGAACCTCTACAATAAATAGAGAAATTGACACTAAAAATGTAAAAAATTATGGAGAATAAAACTATTTTGTTCCCAGCATTAGACTTAATTATTTTTTATAATTATGCGCTATGCCAGTTAAAGACTAACGTCACCGTGACGCCATTTGTAATAAGAAATCTGTTATAAAATGGCGTTCAATGAAGAGGATAGAATAGCAATACAATATTTACGCCAGAATCAGAATTGCAGTGCAAACGTTTTCTTAGAGAATATCCTGATAAAGCATGGAAACTTGATGGACCAAGCGAATTTCTGCGTAAGATTGATAGAACTGGTTCGTGCAAGCGTCAAGCGCGCAGCGGTAGATCTCGTACTGCAAGAAGTAACGAAAACATCCAACAGGTGCAAGATCTTGCGTTGAGTCAAGAGGACTAGCCACAAACTCATCTTTGTTGAGGCCGAATGAGGAAATTTTGAACACACATTATAACTAGCAAATAATTCATGTCCTGTAAACTGAAAATTTCCCATGTTTTATCAAAATGTAGAAATTATGATATCAATTATTGCAGCAATTGTAGAGGTTGGGTTTTCTCCGAACACCGTGTATATATATACATATATATATAAAGAGAGAGAGGGAGAGAGAGAGAGAGAGAGAGAGAGAGAGAGAGAGAGAGAGAGAGAGAGAGAGAGAGAGAGGGAGGGAGGGAGGGAGGGAGGGAGGGAGGGAGGGAGGGCAAGAGGGAGGTAGGGAGGGAAGGAGACGGACAGACAGACAGATAGACAGACAGACTGACAGAGACCGAGAAAGACAGACAGACTGACAGAGACACAGAGAGAGAGAGAGAGAGAGAGAGACAGACACAGACAGAGAGAGTGAAAAGAGACAGTAAGTCAAGTGATACCCTCTTTTGTCATAACGTTCTCAAGCTCGCGAATCTATGATGTACAATGTTGTACATGCACGTGATGAACTTGCTTGGAATCCTGTTAACCAGTGTTTAGTTTAGGCATCTATGGGGTGAGGGGCGAAGCGCCCTCCACCCAATAAGGGACTTCGCGCATAAGCATTTGACAAAATGATGAATTGAGTTATGGAAACGTTAAGTAGGATACGGTTATTATAACCGTGTAACGGAACACCGCCACTTTGTCTGCTAGCGTATCTAGGCGGAGGCGTCAGGGATGGATCCTTCTGCTCTTCAGCTTATCAGAATGTCGGGGATTAGGATCCTTTTCGCGCAACTTGGGATAAGTAGGAGAGAAAAGAGTTAGTTGCAGCAGATATTTTATTAACAAGAGATTGTGCAATGCCTGTGAAGAAATTATTGAGGGTCAGTAATTTGTTCACCATTTACATTCAATGCAGTAATTAGCCTACAGTTTCTCTGTTAGTATCTCTATCCAGTATACTCCTCAGAAGGCCCCAGGTTTTTTAAGGTTATTACTATGGATTAAAAATTCGGATGCATAGTAATCTTTTTCGGCTTGCAATTTAACTTTCTTAAATTTGTTTCTGTATAGGATGAATTTCCTCTTGATGGCCTCATTTGGATTTTTTACGAAATTTGTATATAGTTTCGCTTTCTTATTACTAGATTTTACCAGTGCCCGAGTCATCCAGGGCTTTTTGGGATAGAGTTACGAGCATAATTCCTAGTAGAATTTGGAAAAGAATCATCATAAAGCTTCTTATAATTGCTAAGAAATAGGTCATAGGCCTTGTCAGTGTCTAGTTCTGTACAAGCTTCACGGATATCAGACCAGTCCGTAGAGTCTATAGGGATTGCAAAAATTTGACTTTATGGTCATCAGATAGTGACAGATACTATAGGTTAAATGTCAGTGTTTGAGGCTTGGTAGGAGGTTTGATGGGACAAAAATCAAACCATGCTATGATTGGTAAATGATCAGAGATGTCTTCGATGAGAATTGAGGAATAAATAAGTTTGGTCCAAATGTTAGTGAATATGTTATCTAGTAAGACTTAATGTAGATGTATGGTCAGTGATCCTGGTAGGTATGGCTATGAGAGGCAATAGATGATGGCAGGGCCGTCTTATGGTCATTGTAGGCCCTAGGCACTTTTGCATATTAATCTATTCGTAGGCCCCCTAGGGCCTATCCAACTCAACTCTGTATTAATTCAAATTGCAACACATTTGCATTATTTCTTAAAATTATACTGAACCATGTTTTGTGAACGCATTCAGTTTTGATTTTAAAATCTCAATCAACTTTTTGTAATATTTATTTTCGATATCCGCTAAATGTAATATTTCCGGTTTCCGATTTTCGACTTTCGGTTAGCGGCGTTTCGGTCTAAATTCTAAAGAAAAATCGCCATCGCTTTTTAAATTTTAATTTATTAAATTATTAATACAAATTTCTTTTAAAAAATCATGTCTGATGGTTATAAGAGGAAACACGAGTCTGGATTTGAGAAAACGATAAAACTGTAGGCCTAGCTGAAATGATTGGGTCAGAATTGAATATAGCTGACAAGCTGCATTCTCCAGTTTTCCAAATGTCAATATTGCTTTTCGAATTTATCTTTCTATTTTTGGAACCAGTTGTGAAGGTGAACGTTCTTTTTCGAAACTGAAAATTATCAAAAATTACCTTCGGTCAACGATGGGACAGGCACGATTATCCTCCCTTGCATTACTTTCAATTGAAAACGACTTAGCCTAATGCAAGAAATGACATTTGAAGACTAGTCGGGTCAATCTACGACATGACCCAAAAAAAATTGCAAGAAAGCGTTTTATGACGATTTTCTGGTGTCTTAGGTCTGGTGATGAACATACCAGGGCTGTTTTTAAGGAATTTTTAGAACTGCACAGTCTGCACATCCTCTTCTCTCCTTTCTCATCCTCCATGGTAAATTACTCCCCATCTGAGGAAAATGACCTATTTTTAGTAGTTTTAACTGCACGGAACGTGACGGAAGTGCTTTTACAACTGCACGAATCCATTTAGAACTGCACATTTTGTGTAGAACTGCACGTTAAAACACCCTGGAACATAGGCCTACTAAAAGTTACAAGAAATCGGACCACGGCAAGTGGTCTAATTTTGGCGGGGGAAAGATGGCCGCCAATTGGACCCGGCATGGAGTCTGGAAATGATATTGTTAGAAGCAAATCATGTAATAATTTGCTGACATACTTTTCTAGACTAATTTGACCCTCCTGAGAACGAAAATCGTAGTTAGCAAGCTTGATTTTTAGCGGTTGCATGGTAAAACAAGATGGCGGCTAAACTGGTGGCCTATAATTGCTTCAAAAGGTTGTATAGTCGGGTCAATCTACGAAATGATTCCCAAAATTGTAAGAAGGCGTTCTATGATGATTTTCTGGTATCTTGGGTCTGTTGTTGAACATACTAAAAGTTGCAAGAAATCGGACCACGGCAAGTGGTCTAATTTTGGCGGGAAAAAAGATGGCCACCAATTGGACCAGTCCTGGGATCTGGAAATGATACTGTTAGAAGCAGATCAAGTAACATGCATGATTTGGTAACATGCTTTTCTAGACTAATTTGACCCTTCTAAGAACGAAAATTGTGGTTAGCAAGCTTGATTTTTAGCGGCTGCATGAGAAAACAAGACGGCGGCCAAAATGGCGGCCTATTGCTTATATAGTTTTTTTCAGGATTTCGTAGGCCCCTGGTAAGTTCGTAGGCCCTAGGCACAGTGCCTACTGTGCCTAATGGATAAGACGGCCCTGGATGATGGGTGGTAAGGCAGTGGTAGAGATCAGCAGTGGCCTTGTGGCTATTAATTTTCAAAAGATCCATGTTAAAATCACCTAAAATTACTATATGTCTTTTGATTTTTTTAGCATATCTTCTAAAATGTTGTTAATTTCTTCTGAGAAATCTTCTAGTTTAAGCCCAGGTGGCCGATATATAGGACCCCAACTGTGGTTGCCCAGTTTTATGTGCTAGGCGAATAAAAAGGCCCTAAAAATTGAAAAGGAGAGGAGACATTGTAGGCCTACATGTGCAACTGAACAGGGGATAACTATGAAATACTCGTATATTGCATGCATTTGCTCTGTTTTAGTTCTGTCGTTGCCAATGGTGAACCATTGGTATTTCATGTTTCTGAACATTCCTAAGTGATACAGTCATCATCAGCAGTCCATCAGCATCCAATATTATGAGGAAGAACTGTTCCAAAGATTTGTTGTCCAATAAACCACGTCCAATAAATGCTAGTGTAGAGCAGGGCTCAGGTGTTGGCCCATCCTCTTACCTTGTTGGGGCATCGGATCTCCATCCACGTCATTCGGAGAATAGGATATTAAAATGCGCTGATGATACATACATGTATCTACTCGTAGGCGCAAGAATGATAAATGCCATCCAAGAAGAACTGAACCATGTTGAACGTTGGGCAGAACAGAACAACTTGCGTCTTAATTCAGGAAAGTCGCGAGAAATGCTGATAAGTAGACGGAAAACTAAGTCACCACCTGACCGGGTCAACAACGTTGACAGGGTGACATCAATACGAATCCTGGGCGTTACCATCCAAGACAATCTTCGAGCTACAGAACATGTTTCTGAGTTGCTGAGGGCATGTTCTAGATCACTCTATACACTGAGTATGCTTAGAGCCCATGGACTGCCCTCTGACGCTGTCCACGAGGTAGCTCGAGCCACTTCTGTCGCGAGGATCCTCTATGCTGCCCCAGCCTGGTGGGGGTTCACCATTGGCAACGACAGAACTAAAATAGAGCAAATGCATGCAATATACGAGTATTTCAGTTAATATCTTGCATGCCGTTTTTCTTAAAAAACTTACGTGATACAAAAATTCTGAGAACGCCATCGTGTTCAGCATGTTAAATTCTATAGAAAACTGCAGTCAAAGTTTTTTCAAAAGTAAAAAAAATTAAAATTTGTTGTCCAGTGAATTATTGGCTACAGAGACAGTATATTTGTTTCACAAGTTTACGGTGAAATGAAGCGATTGAGATGCGTTAAGAATGCTCTAGTTTCAGAAAATTTCCGCTCTAGTAAATTCGGACAATCGCAAACGTTCGAAGTCTGTAGGCTATATTAAAAATGAAGCGATTGAGATGCGTTCAGAATGCCCTAGTTTCAGAAAATTTCCGCTCTAGTCAATTCGGACAATCGCAAACGTTCGAAGTCTGTAGGCTATATTAAAAATGAAGCGATTGAGATGCGTTCAGAATGCCCTAGTTTCAGAAAATTTCCGCTCTAGTCAATTCGGACAATCGCAAACGTTCGAAGTCTGTATATTAAAAATGAAGAGATTGAGATGCGTTCAGAATGCCCTAGTTTCAGAAAATTTCCGCTCTAGTCAATTCGGACAATCGCAAACGTTCGAAGTCTGTATATTAAAAATGAAGAGATTGAGATGCGTTCAGAATGCCCTAGTTCCAGAAAATTTCCGCTCTAGTCAATTCGGACAATCGCAAACGTTCGAAGTCTGTATATTAAAATAGGACTTAAACGTGGACTTCTCACCCTGATATGTATCAACATTTTGTCCCACCTTACAGCGAGTATTTATTGGAGCCGTAACTGTCGTACGCAACTCACATAGGCCTATATATGACCTAGTCACACTATCTCTTTTCGAAACCAAAAGTAGATGCATTGTTGCCATTCTGATAAGATATGCCACAACATTAAAAGGTAATTGGTTCCTCATGAATTTGTGAAAACAATACTTGTACTTAGCAAGTTATCAGACGCATTGGAGCATTTGCAGTTTTGGAGTACCCACTAGGCCTATTCAAGTAGCCTTCCGGGATATAAGAATGCGGGCCATTATGCGACTGTCGTCGGCAATTTTGGTCAAGAGGCCACAGTCCTAGTCGACGAAGACGATTGAGTCGATCGTCGGCAGAGCCAAGTCGATCGAGTCGTCGAGAGGTCGGCGAGTCGACGAAGTCGATCAAGTCGATTGTAGGCCCAGCCAAGTCGACCGTAGCACACGACTCGATCGACTGCGTGGTAGGCTTTTACCCCGACCGACGTGTGAATATCATTTCCCTTGACTTTGATTCATTTAATTTAAGATTGTTCCGAAGAGCCCAAACAGAGATAGCAGTTAATTCTTGACTGACAGTGTCTCTCATTGAGGCTGGGACAATAACATAAGTGTTGTCTGCAAATTTAAACATCTTGTTATGTTCTTCGGTAGGAAGAAGGTTCCATTCCATAGCCATGTATGACGCTTGTTGGGGTTAAAGAGATGCCTGTATTGCTTGATTAGTAGAAAGTGGGACATAATAAATAAACAATAATTAACAACAAGCAACATAAACAATTGTTATATTTTGAAGTTAACCGAATGAAGAATCTTCAGAATAATTGGTTAAATTTAAGGAATTATTGAAGCATTGTCGTCTGTTCCTAGGAATTCAAAATGTATTCCTACGCGATTATTGTCGCAATATATATCGTCATCGGTTCACGATATTCGGATGCCTACGTCAACTGTTATGAATGTAGTTCGCACTATTCACGCCGTTCCATTGGCTGTTTCGGTCCAGATATGACAAATGTTACTACCTGCGTCGGAGCAACCTGTGTATTGCATTCCGAAACCTGCAGCGGAACTTCTGAGGAATGTGAAGCCTTAGGTCAAATTTACTACTAGCCTATCAATATTATGAATATCATTATCTAGCAAACTATAACTGTGGCTATGCCTATACTAAGTGATGGGAAATATGTTTTTGTTGCACGCAACAGTGGCGGCGCCAGGATTTCAGTTTTGGGGGGCTGAATTCGCAGGCGAAAATTTCACGTTTTCAGTCGCAAAAATGTCTGACGACCTTTTTTTTAGTCATCGGCCAAAATTTCACGAAAAATTTCCATTTCTGCCGTCAAAAATTTTGATGAACTTTTTTAGTCATTTGGTCCAAATCTTCTAATCTTCTAAAACGGCCCTTTTTATATCCACAAAACTGGCAAATCTCGTGCGTACCTACGCTTCATTTTGGTGGAGGGTTAATCGCCCAAATATTTCATTTTTACATAAGAAAAATGGATGGTCTTTTTTAGGGGCTTAGCCCCCCTAGCCCCCCCAGCGCCGCTACTGGCACGCAAAGACGTTTTACTGTTAGTCCAGTCTCAAATCAGTCGGAGGCGGCGGCAGCGGTCCTCTCTGTAAGCGGAAGCATTATACACTGTGTAACTTTGAACTACTCTTTCGTAAAATTTGTGAAACTCATATTTACTTATGATTTGCTCAATGATTGCCCGTTGTGCAATGTGCATGTCTTTACAGAGATAATGGGCTTTACAGCGATCCTTGTTAGTCCTAAACTGTATGTATTACACTAATAAATTAACTTGTTGTATGCAGGATAACAAAAAATTAATTTCTTCAGATTTACTATTTTGGAATAAGAAATGACCTTGTGTTGGTGCAAAACATGCGCCAACTGTGCAGCAATTACTGAATTGTAGATAGTCTACACTGGATATTGGCCTACGTCTAATTAGAATTGCCGTGTTGTTAATTGTAGGTCAAACAGTCCATGCTTATCGATACTGTTCAAACCAAACGATCGATTCAGACAACTGCGCAGTAATCAAGTATACCCTGGAAACAACTTATATTTGCCTTTGCAAAGGTGACTTGTGCAATGCTGGTCTGACCGTGAAGGCCACTCCTAAGATCATCCTCGTCTTCCTGGTTATATCGTTGGATGTGATAAGTCTTCTATTACAGTGAAAGGGTTAATGATCTGAAGGTAGCCTACTATCAGATGCCATCGCTGCACTTGATAATGTTAGCAATTAAAATGAACACTTATGGACAATGTTTTTCGATCGAAACTTTAAACATCTCTGTTAATAATTTCACAGACAATAAATTAACAAATCCAAGAAATCACAGTAATAGTTTTCAGTCAAATATACAAACTCTTACCAACAACACTACACTTGGATATGGTGGCAATCTTTGCATAGTTCGCCGCTTCGGCAAGATTTTTAGAATCTGATGGAAAATAACACGTTTTCCTACCAATTCTAATATTTGCACTTCATTTGACTAAATAAATATAGACCCACAAGTATACATTGTTCGCCTCATATTCAAGCACACTGTACGTTCAGTCGTTTTTACCCGACGTATATAATTATGGCAACTGTTTTGCATAAGACAAAATCAAATGGGACACAACACTTGTTTTAGCAAGACAGACAGAGAGAGAGAGAAAGAGAGAGAGAGAGACAGAGACAGAGACAGAGACAGACAGAGACAGAGACAGAGACAGAGAGAGACAGAGAGAGACAGAGACACAGAGACAGAGACAGAGACAGAGACAGACAGAGACAGAGACAGAGACAGAGACAGAGAGAGAGAGAGAGAGAGAGAGAGAGAGAGAGAGAGAGAGAGAGAGAGAGAGAGAGAGAGAGAGAGAGAGAGAGAGAGAGAGAGAGAGAACAAGCAGCTCGGCTGACGTGGCCGGTGTCACTGTGGACGAGAAAGTTTCGAAAGTTTCGAAGTTTCGAAGGCGGAGGGTCGGGTGGATGTGGCAGGATTTCCTGAAGAGGTTAGATTTGAGACATTGTACAACTGCGATCGTCCTGCATGTCACACAGTGTCGTTAAACAGCAACAAGTAAAAACTACGAGCTGATCGACTTCAAATGTATTGATGTCGCCTGTTGGACAGTGGCGGATCCAGGGGGATCCGACCATGGTCCCCATTTAGAAATTTCTTTATTTTTGCCCATGTATTCTGGCTCAGAAAGTTGACGTGGCCCCCCCAATTCCGCGGGCCCCCTCCACACCCACGAAGTCCGCACACGAGGCCCGTACGACTAAACAATGTCATCAACTTTTTTAGCGGAAAAATCGTATATGTTTCTTGGGAAATGGAGACAAATGACCAAAGAAAAAAAAATTTAAATAAAAAAGTCATCAGATTTTTCAACGACCAAAACGAAAAATGTTTCCTGCCTCAAGACCGAAAATTTTGGCCCCCTTCGAAAATTTCTGTATCCGCCCTTGCTGTTAGGAAATTACTCGTGCGTGTGTGCATGTTCGTGTGTGTGTTTGTGTGTGTGTGTGTGTGTGTGTGTGTGTGTGTGTGTGTGTGTGTGTGTGTGTGTGTGTGTGTGTGTGTGTGTGTGTGTGTGTGTGTGTGTGTGTGTGTGTGTGTGTGTGTGTGTGTTGTGTGTGTGTGTGTGTGTGTGTGTGTGTGTGTGTGTGTGTGTGTGTGTGTGTGTGTGTGTGTAGTTTCTCGTGACATCATAAAGATGCTGGCACGATTAATTATAGCACATACTGGTTAGACGAGTTGGACGAGCTCACCAACTGGTGAATACTGGATAGACTTAATCGGCAAGTGTGTACCCTCAGTAATAATTGGGAATCCATTGTCGATTACCATTGAAGTCTTAATGCTGGTATTCCTAAAGCACTTGTACCGGTAAGTCTTCTAAAGAGATATTTATTGGTCCTACCGCACGAATTCCTTGCATAATATGGCAATAAATATAGGCTACATGTGAGATGTTCGTCAGCTCTTGAATGTTATTTAAAGAAGTTTTTAGCGTAAAGTGACACCATTTAAAACCACGCAACATCCCATTAGGTAGGTGCTAATAAGTAATGAAAAACTAACATAGACCTATAAACCTATGTGCACGACAACTTAGCAAAGCATTTCCATTTGAGTAACTTTTTCGTCTGTAAAATAGTCACAGAAATTATGTTGACAAGAGTTAAAAATTGGTTGAAATTTTCCAAAAACTTCTTTTCAATAAAACATCAGGCCGTCGAGAGAAATTCTTGTCCCCATGGCAGAGCAGAGAAGTAATTATCTTAAGGCTCAACGAGAATTTGTTTAAAAACAAATTGAAGTGATTAAAGTACAGGTTCAACTTAATTTGAAAGTCAAACTGATTGTAGTAAATTATCTGCATTAGTATATCTAAAGCAGTGGTTCCCAACCCGTGGCCCGCGAGCCAAAAGTGGTCCAGCAGGCCTAAAAAAGGTCTTCATCTCTCAAACAATTTTTAAAAATATATGAAAAATTGACCATTTGGATGGGATAGAACACATAATTATTTTCTGTTACAACTTGCTTTATTTTGACGTTTATAAATAACATAAAACATTATATTTTTCAATTATAGCAATTTTATATGCTTTCAGTTTATTAAATTTTAGCCTTGTGGCCCCTAATGTCCTTCAACTAAGAAAAAGTGGCCCTCGTGTCCTCCAACTTAGAAAAAGTGGTCCTAAAGTCAAAAAAGATTGGGGACCACTGATCTAAATAAACATAAATCATAGATGTTCTATATAAAATCGTCTAGCCATACATACCTTTATAAGTTGCTGCATGGGCCCTGGACATATGCTCTTTCCCTACTCAGCGGCCCTGATCAGGCAGTAACCTATAAAAGGCTGCAGGAAATGTCTAGATCTAGTCATAGATTTACGTCGAAAACAGAGCATCATACGATCGTTGTATCATTTTGAATGGATTACCTTTTTAGATGCCAAGATATGCATGAACGTGCAAAAATACTGAGCTAGCAAAAAGACAATCGCATCAATAAGTTACACGGACCTGTTGCAGTATGTTCCTACCAAGAGAAATGTTCCTTCTAAGAGAAAGCCACTACTAAGAAAAATGTTCTTACTAATAGAAATGTCACTACTATGAGAAATGTCTCTACTAAGAGAAATGTCACTACTAAGAGAAATGTCTCCACGTTTAAATATATATCCCTACTAAGAGAAATATTACTACTAAGAGAAATGTTCCTACTAAGAGAAATTCCACTTCTAAGTGAAATGTCCTTACTTACAGAAATGCCCCTACTAAGATAAATGTCACTACTAGGAGAAATGTCTCCACTAATAGAAAATGTTCCTACTAAGAGAAGCAGAGGTGCTTTATAGACCCTCCGCCACACCAGCCGCACCGAATTTTGCCTCAGTCTGGCCTTTGCGTGGGTCGTTGACGTGGTTATTTCTGTCTGAAAATATTCAGCATTGCACGGCTGAAAGGGTATTAAAATCTGAAAATGGATATCATCCCTGCAATCTCTTGCACGCGATAGTTAGCAGAGGTGATTTTGATATCCAGCATATTCAACATTATCATAATAAACGATGAATATAAGATATTAGATTATATTCATCGTGAACCTATATTATAGGTGGTATACAGGGCATTATTTCCTGGACATTATCCCTCTGGGTATTAGCTCCTCCCTCCGAACAAAACTCCAGGACAAAATCCCCAGATTCTGAGTAGGACATTATCCCCCGGGGAAAATCCTGCAATTAGTTTATTTCCTCATTTAATTGATATCTAGAGCTTATTTGCCATGGTTTTGTTCGCTGTGTTAACTTGCTACTGCCTTCACCGTAAAGCGTTATTGAGATGTTGACCTAAGACTTGCTAGTGTCATTCAGTAATTTATTTATTTATCTTTTTTGTTTTCACTTCTAATGCTAAGCTTAGTACTTGCAATTGCTATTTAGGTCTACACTTCAGACTTGTTATTGTCGATTGCGTCTTAAGTTAGAGACTTGTAAATGTCGTTGATATCTAAAATTATATCTACAATAAACGACAGCTGGGCCTATAATACGAACTTTGAACGAGTAGTGTAATAATAAATTCATATATAATATTTGGGAATGTAGCTTATAGTCTTATTGTCTAACATACTAATATACATCTTCTCAACATTTTCTCATTGGTATTTTGAATGTATAAACTTTATGTATAATTACGCAAAATAATACAGGGCATACGCCTTATCACAACATTATTCTTATAATATTCAACTAATGTCCATAATTATATGCACATACACCCTGCCATAGGCCTATTCCTGTATAGGGTTTGTTTTACGCGATGAGAAATAATGGATGAAAAATAATAGCCTGGGGATAATGCCCTACTCCGGGACTAATGTCCTCCCATGGGAATAAAGTCGGGGATAATGTCAGCGGGGTAGGGTCCGGAATAGATAATGTCCATTTATCATATTATATCCATATTCATTATAATAATGTCTCTCTTAGTGTTGTTAGAAAATTCCAAGTTAAATCAATCTCGAAATTTAGTTAGGTATGAGTTAAATAGGCCTAGGCCTACCACTACAAGACACCATTGTCTTCAGACAAATAGCTTATCTGATGTAATCAGCCATCAACCGAAATGTTATTGGTAATCAAGTTGAAAAGCATCAACCTGTATTAATAGTTTTATACAAGCTATCGTTGAGAGCACGCCCATAAGATCGTCAATTTAACTTTGCATTAGGGATGCTACTCTCTCCGGCCTGGTGCATGGGTCTCACAACGGTGGAGAAGATCGGAAAAGACTTGACCGACTTTTGCAGAGAATAAGGCGAGCTGGACCTCTTCCACCTAACTCGCCGGGGTGCGCGGATCAGCTTGCGCGTGATGTCGATACCAACTCTACTACGACTGCTACTACTACTACTGCTAATGCTACTGCTGCTGCTGCTACTACTATTACTACTACTACTACTACTACTACTACTACTACTACTACTACTACTACTACTACTACTACTACTACTACTACTACTACTACTACTACTACTACTACTACTACTACTACTACTACTACTACTACTACTACTACTACTACTACTACTACTACTACTACTACTACTACTACTACTACTACTGCTGCTGCTGCTGCTGCTACTACTACTACTACTACTACTACTACTACTACTACTACTACTACTACTACTACCGCTACTACTATTACTATATACCACTACTACTACTGCTACTACTACTACTACTATTACTACTACTACTGCTGCTGCTGCTACTGCCGCTGCTGCTGCTGCTACTACTACTACTGTTGTTGCTACTACTGCTACTACTATTACTGTTACTACTGCTACTACTGTTACTACTGCTACGGCTGCTGCCACTAGGCCTGCTATTCCTTTATTGAAAAATCGTTGCCACTAACGCAACAAGGTACAAAAACTGCAGCACAGTGAAAAATAATGGTCAGTAAAGAGGCTGCGGAGGAGTGAATTAAGGATTAAGGTCTGTATAATTAAAGAAGTGTAAAATGTTTGTTCAGTAAGTGCATAATAAAGCACCCGTAGGATGAAATATTATCATTCTTGGCCAGTGTCACGAACTAGAGAATTCCCGTATTAATCGTATCCCTCCAGATGAAGAGAAGTTGCAAAAGCCACTTCCACGTATAGGCTATTTAGTTTTGCAAATTAACTTCCATTTGCTTTGTTTTGAACAGCGACACTGGCAGGCAGGCTATGTTTATTCCTGCTAGATAATTTTGTTTGCCTTGGTTTTAGAGCACTTAGAACATTTAGAAACACACTTAAGAACACTTCGAGTCACTAAATAAATTCGAGTTGCCTTGCTCTGAACATTGCTTAGGACACTTAAAACAATTAGAGTGACTTTAAATTTTGATTAGGCCTACAGCAAAAAATTTCAATTAAAGCATTTTCAATAATAGGTAAAGAAGTTTCTCCCCCCACCCGTAAGTCTATGCCTGCATATTCCATCCGGGGAATAGATAATTCATCCCCCGGATAGCTTTAAGGGGGATAGGATGACACCGGCAATGTAAAATCATAGGGCGAGTCAAAGGTTATAATGTGAAATGACTTTAGGTGGGAACAGAGAGCGTCGAACGTGAAACTCGTTCGTTAGCACAACCTACGGGGATAGCCTACTATGGTCATGCAATCAAAGTCGTACTTGGTCGTATATATTCAGACGTTTAAGTGACAATATATCTAAACGAGATTAACCAAATCACACTGTGAGCTAGGCTCGGATCTCTGTCATAAAAATGTGTGGCCTACGTGATTGGTGTCAGAATATATTTATAATGTGCACTTTCATGTGTGAGGCTGTGAGCGTGTGTCCTAATATAAACCCTTGTCTCGTGCGCACTTTGTTGCATTCAGAAAATTTTGCAATCCTAGTGGATAGAGACAATTAAGGCAGAGAAGCTTTGCGGAACATCTGCAAGTCTGCATGGTCTTGTATAATACTTCAGGTTAGTCTGGTAAGATTAACTTAATGTTGTGACAGCGCAGTGACACATCAATGTGTTACGCAATCTGAAATAAGCGCAATGCCGCGTAGACCTGCACAGATATATTAGCGAAAGAATATGTCTGCAGCGTAAAATAATATCTAAGTTAAGTAACTTAGAATGAGCGTTTTTTTCTTATAGACGGTTTTTGTCTGATATTAGGCCCCTATTGCTTTGTAAACAGAGTCCAGAGCAAGGAGGTCCTATATTGGACCAGCTTGTCAAGTAAACTAAAGAGAGTCCGGGGTTCGGGTCTCTTTCGAAATGTAGCCTATAAAGTAAATACTCAGACGGCTGCACATTAGACTCAGACAGTTGCACAGCAGCGCCATCGTTTAGTATTTCGTCAGCAGATAGTGGCGCATAATAAACGAGCTATGATTATGCTGCAAACAAGCGACAGAACGTCGCCTTGCAGCCGAAGGTTGCAGGTTCGAATCCACCTCAAGTCGCCGCGTAGGGACCCTGAACAAGTCCTTTACACGCAATTGCTCAGCGCTTCGGCGTGAAACTCCGATGCAGTGTCCGCTCTGTAGTCGGGAGCGCCTCTGAGTAGAGAGAGCTTGAAGGGGCGCTATAACAAGTGCACATGCAAACAAGCAAACATTATATTTTGGAGTAGGCCCCAAGGCCGGTTGAAGGACCTGCAGAATGATTGGTTAAATTTGAGGCATTGTCGTCTGCTCCTACTGTAGGACTTCAAAATGCACTGCATGTATTTCTACGCGATTTTGGTCGGAATATCTATCATCATTACTTTACGATACTCGGAGGCCTACAAATGTTACGTATGCGATTCGACCAAGCCTAACAGTTCCGTTGACTGTTTCGGTCCAAATATGACAAACGTTCCAACCTGCGTCGGAGAAACCTGTACAAAGACTTCCACAATATGCAGCGGAACGGTTGAAGAATGTCACGTCTTTGGCTACCCTCCAAGTAAATTAAACGATCATATACAATTATCATGAATATCATTGACTAATCGTAATCGTAATCGTAATCTCCAAATTTCTAAAGCGCCATTAACAAGCGATCATATAGTTATTATGATCTGTCATTTAACTAGCAAGCCATGGCTGTTACGAATCCTAAAGTTAATGTGGTCGGTCTTTTTGTTGCAGCATACAAAGACGATTTGCTGTTATTGTCCAGTCCCATATCAGTCTCTGTCAGGGGCGGATCCAGGGGGGCCAATCCGGCCATGCCCCCCATTTAGAAATTTCTTTATTTTTGACCAGCTATTTTTCTCGGAAAGTAGACGTGGCCCCCCATGAGTAGTTCCGTAGGACTTTGCCCCCCCCTTAGAAAATTTCTGTATCCGCCCTTGGTCTCTGTACGCGGAGATATGCCACTACCGAGATTGTGGATAGTTGGTGCTCCGGCGTGTCAACCAGCGGCGCAACCAGAACATTTTCCTGGGGGTGCTCAGAAGTATTATTGTAAGCGCCGAAGGCACGAAACCAATGCCAACTAGGGGATCTGGGAGAATGTTAAACCAACGCATTTTTTACTTTTGACATCAGCTAGAACACTTGTCAGGGTCTTGTTTGCCAGCTGTATTTATGAGCGATAAAGTCATGAAAACTTCTGAAAACATGTTTTAAGACTTCAAAAATGTAGGCCTACTTTCCAATTTGTTTAGAGAAGACAAAGGGTCTTAGTCCTATAGCTCACGAGTGGCAGAATTAATAACCAATGTTTAATCTAGCTCCTGCCCAATAACCAGTGTTTTATCTAGTCCCTCTCTAGGAATCAGGGTTTCTGGGGTAAGCGAGTATCCGACGGAAAATCTCCGAAGCACGTGGTGCCGAGAGGGCAGGGACTTTGGGAGGGGACGTACCCCTTCATCAGAATTTTTTAAATTTTCACACCGCAATGGCAGCATTTTAAGCTGTCTTCTAAAGCAAAATTGCTTTGTGCTATTTCAGTGCTGATAAGAGTGGTCTAAACTTCAATGAATATACTCACAATTATTTTTTTAAATATTTGTATGAGTTTCCACGTTTATTATGGTACCATTAGATGTCAACTTAGCAAAAATAATTCTATTACTTCAGTGCTGAAAAAAGAGTGATTTCAGATTTCAACATATGCCTAGCATGGGAAGGAGTTTGGGCAGAGGGATGTGCCTCCTTCACAACATAGAATTTATTTTTCACGCTGCAGTGGTATCATTTTAGACTGTCATTTTCACGAAATTTATCATGATTTCATTGCTGAAAAGCACATAGTGTAAGATTTCAATGTCCCTCCCCATTCAACCCATAGTTTAATTGTTTTAAATTTCCATGCTGTAATGGTAGGCTTTTAAGCTGTCATATTAATAAAATAGCTCATTTTCAGTGCTGATAGTCATAGATTTAGTTTAAAAATTCAGAGTGCTGCCTCACAATTACTTAAATATTTTAGATTTGCACCGTGACTTTTAAAGCTGTCATTTTTAGAAAATAACTCATGATTTTAATGCTCAGAGGCATGATAAATTATAGGATTTCAAAAAATGCATCTTCCCATCGTTTAAGAATTTTTATTTACACACACTGTAATGACAGCATTTTAGGCTGTCGTCTTAACAAAATTGTTCATTATGGATAAACAGTGGACAACACTGCAGAAATTTTTAATAATATTTATGAAATATGCTACTGATGACATATTGGGGGGATAGTATAAGCATCTTCGTCCCCTACCGACAAACTATGGGGGGTTAAAAACTTCAGAGTGTTGCCTCACAATTACTTACGTCTTCCCTATCGCCTGAAATGTCCGCCCATGACAGTAAGTTTTGCACATTATAATATCATTATGATAGTATCATAATTATATTATAATAAAAATAAATAAAAAGATTATAATTATATAGTAGGAAATAAGAAGCATGGTATAATATGGCAGTTTATGTAATACAATATTATAAACAGCAACTAAAAACTATCATTTTGTCAAATTTTCTGGGGAGAATTTTTCATTTCTGATCGCTTTCTCCGCTGGAAATGTCTAGATCAAACAAAGCTGAATAACTATATATTATTAAAATGCTAATTTGAAGGAAAACAATTCTTAACTAGGCTTAATAAAATAGTGCACACGGTACTATCAATTAAGTCGCAACATTATCATCAATAAATTGGCGAGACACTGTAATGTAAAGGCATATCGCTAGCGCTATTAATTCATCACTAGGCAATTTCTCGAGACCCAGACAAACTCAGGTAGACCAGCTAAACACTTAAATCTGGTGCTTTAAGAACCACGAATTTGACTGAAATTATAATACAGAAAAATGAAGGATCTTGCTTGATTGTGTAATCTGAAAGACTGAAAGAGCGAAAGACCCCTACCACCCCCACTCTCTCCCCCAAAAAACTCATCTGATTTCGAAAAATTGCGTGGGTCACCTTTTCAGCCTTGGGGGTGCTTTAGCACCCCAGCACCCCCTGGTTGCACTGACTGTATTATAGGCATGAATTAATTCATTGTTCGCAGTTTAGTGCAAATCTCTTCAAATTCGCTGTTCATGTAGAAGGAATGACCTTGTGATCGTCCAGAAACATATAGTTTAACCCCTACTACTTTCGACGGGTTCAAACCTTCAGAAATAAACAATTATTCTCGAATGTGCGTTGATCGCTGGATTGTATGATGCCTATACAGCTAATTAGAATTGCGATGCTGCTAATTATAGATACAACCGCTTCTGTTTCTCGGGACTGTTTAAACTTCACGATCGAATCGGACTACTGTGCAGTAATCAAGTATATCCTGGACGTAGGAAATGTTTGCAACTGTAGAGGTGATTTGTGCAATGCTGGTGTGACCGTGAATGCCACTCCTAAGACCATCATCGTCTTCCTGATTATGATGTTGGATGTTATAAGTCTTCTTCTGCAGTGAAAGGGTTAATGATCTACCCGCCAGATGCCACCTCAGCATTTGATTGGCAATAACACAAACACGCTTTCATTCTAAAACATCGTCCAGGCCGAACACATCTCTGCTATTCTTATTACAGATAATAAATTTACAAATCCAAGAAATTACAGTGATAGGTCTCCATTATTGCCGTTAGCGTGTACGTGTTTAAAGTGAAAATGACAATAATGACTGACAGCATAAATGTGGATTTTACTTATCGTGTTTTGTTTTGCTGTGTAACTTTTAGGATCTTTTAGTTCTATAGTTCAATTTGTTTAGCTCTCGCGCTGTTTATTATTTTAGTCTAAAAATGCATGATTTCACTACCACTGTCTTGTTTTAGCCAACTTCCAATGTTCCAAGATGCCCTTCCTATGCCGTACCGTATGTATGCAAATATGTATGCATGGGATTCCTATTTAAAGACGCCCAGCTTGGAGGTATCTGCTTTTTTAAATTTACACAAATGATCCTATTGAAACATCCACAGATGCTGTTATTGTTCTATCAAAACATTGCTCTTTCAAAAATCCTATCCTGATTCTTCCTCTTCTCCTCACATCCCCCGCCACTTCAACTCTAAACATCACCCACCTTAGCCGTCCATCTATCTGCCTGCCTGACTCTCCGGACTTGACCTGCTGCCTATCGATTTTGTTTTGATTGAGCGCCTGTGAATAAGCTGGTTCCCGCGACTTGGCTTTTGTGGGCGCTGTAGAAGTTTCGAGATTACGATTACGATTCTATTAGGGTCAAGCATGTAGGCCTATTTCTCTTATAATTGTGACGCGCGGGGGCGCCGCCTGTCCTAACGTTTCCACCCCCAAATTAATGGGCTCTACTGTTGCGCGCCCCCTTAAGCGCGGTTGAGGAAATCCGGGTCCTAGGCCAAGGGTTTTGGTGTCAATGGAAGCAGGTTCGAATCCTAACCTAGGGTGTGAGCTTCTCTGGTTGCCTTCTTCCTCAGGATGAGCCGATATTGGACATATGTCAGCGGTGGCTGTTAAGTTCACGACAGCCCCACTAAATGGGTACTTATCTGGGTTCGAATCCTCAACATTTCCCCAAGCTCCACCACCCACTTTACCATCAGCTACCGTCCTCACCATTATTTCACATTCTTTCTGGCGGGAATTTAATTGGGCTTGCTGCATGGAAACTAGATTTAGCTCTTCGGCTAGACCGGTTAAAATGCTACTCTGGCGCTCCATCAACTGCTCTATTGTTGTCATTTGCTTCTGTAATACGGCCGGGTCTAAGTCATCAGTATTGTCTGTAGTCCCTAACTCAAGTGTTCCTCCCGGACACATCTCATCTTCCTCTTGTCCTGTTCCTAAGACACTGTCCGTATCCCCGTCGGAGTCCATTATAATTCGATAGCAAAAATCACTTCACAGTTCTCTATTTAAGTTTCATTTATTGTAGAATTAATCAAGCGACTGTCTGTCGTTCATTAGCAATTATTTACACAGCCGATGAAATAGAATCAATATTAAAGATTCACTATTAAGGCCCTCCTAAAACGCCTATGTCCCTTGACTAGCTTAAGTTTTATCAGATCAGTTCACAGACTGACTATTTCACACCTATCCGCTCAGTTCACAGACTTAATATACCACAACTAATATTTGCACCAAAATAGCGATACAAGTTTTATCTAATTACACTTAGTTCAGGTTCGAGCTCTATAGATTAGGTTGCCTATACTTCCCTGTTCCCATTGATATTTTAGGACAGCCGATCCACCGTTTTCCGTCCTGTAGAAAGTTATTGAGTCGTCGGCCGATGCCAGAATTTCTCCGTAGGAAGCGTATTATTAATTTAATTGTTGCCGGAAATCTTCGTAATTACACATCGATTCACAAGACATCGGAAGAACCTCGTCTTCTACCTGAGAAACTTGCCAGAATCAAAAATACCATCAATTTTACCACGATTCACGATTTCCACCAGCATAGGTCTTACACGATTCAATTCTGCAGCCCGACTGAAGGTTTGCGCGTTAATTTGCCGCAAGAGAGCGCTTTTTAGCGCCTAAAACATCGCGTGATGTCTAACCAATCAAAAATCGCACGTGGCGGAAAGTTCCATTGAAAAATGCATGGGAAGCTAAATATAGCGATGACCGCATCGATCAGTGCTAAGCATAGCACCCATGAATTCGTAATAGAAATAGCGGCCTTACTTAAGTAAATAAGTAAGGTAGCTAGTAGCAACCTGGTTCGCTACACCCCCCACAACTTACTCTTAAATTTACCAGTACCCTGGTAAATTTAATAATACTTCGGAGCTCGAACCGGATACATAGTACTTGTATATCATCTAGCATGCTACAGCTTACAATGTCTCAGAAGTTGCATCAATTGGCATAGAAATTTGTACAATGGCTGATTATTAGTCAGTCATAAGGGTTCACATATGCCCAACAACAGCTCTTAACTAACAGAGGTCTTCACACTGACCAACCAAGTCTTACTAATCTCCTCATTCACATAAACTGTCACAGTTTTTATCATTAATACCTGCCATCAGATTACATACATCATATAGCAATAATATCTCGGAAAGGTAAAACATAGCAATGCAGGACATAGCATTTCCAAGACAACTCAGTAACACAATTGTATAGTCCACATAAAATAACCAATTGAAGTCATATCTTCATTTCACGACTAGTGTTATATGTGTTAAATTCCACGATGTTAAATTATAAGAGCCTGGTACATCTAAGCGATAACATCACTGCTTACAACCAACTCAGTAGCGTTAAACGAGGAATGGCCAGAACCATGCGGCCTTCTTAATAGTAAAGAGTGTTATAACTATCGCCTCCTCATGACTTCCTACCCAAGGGGATATCAAATCCAAGATGTCAATCTTGTCTTCCATGCCAACTGGTTGTTTCAGTCTGTAAGAGGAAGAGTAATCGTTTAACGTAACCCCATTAACTACACATAATTACAATCACTTAGCTTAACTACTTTTAGCAATTATCCACAATGAAACTTAACTACACACTACTTCCAGCAATTGCACGGAACCCTAGCGAGAGAAAGTCCTCTTAACACATGTAGTCATGTTCCGGCGCCAAATCTTATATTAATCCGTTATTACATTTTTATACAGCAGTGGCGCTATACAAAATTTCGCATATAATAATCGCAATCAACAAGAATCGCTATAAAAGAATCAATACCTTACACAATTTTATGGTTATGATACTATACTAAATCTCAGGTACACAAGAGTCTGAGGCCATAATCCAGTTAAACTTGTCATCAAAAGCCACAAAATGGGAAATGCATCTTCAAGCACACTCAGTCGCTCTCATACATACTACCTTACTCTATCTCTTAGACAATGTTTGATTCCACAAACAATCTTTTCTACTGCAATGAACCCGCAGTTCATCCATTCCCCAAGCCAAACATATATAGCAACTTAAAACTTAAGCTGTGTTTTACAGGCACGCATTCCTTTTACAACAAGCCACTGCTACAGAAATGAAGCAACGTCAGATCATAAACCTAGGCTACTAATAATGCATACCAACATGCACACGTTTCAACATTACATCAAGGCTTAGCTACCTGGATCGAAGAAGGAATTACTGCTCAGTTAAGCATACCCAAGGCATAAAGGACTTATTCCCATATCCTATAATAGTCTATTACATTACAACCTCTACAGGAAGTAGTCTAAGACTGTACGAATTCATCCACAGGCACAGCTTCACCATTGCATGCAATCTCCACTGCCTGCTACAGTGATTCTGCCTCTAAGTCTATAATCCAACTTACTCACTAACTCTCAGGGCGATGCTTACAATGGGTGCTCTACTCAACCTTACTACACAATCTAACACCACATCATCACCAAGTTACTCATTCATCCAATCCCACAAGGTTATCCTTCAATCACCACGCAGAATGCTAATTACTTCTACCATAGCATATTATAATCATAACTTTTTAACTTGCAACCATTATTATGCAATTTACATACAGTATCTTCTTCCCTTCTTCGTGGCAACAAGAAGCAATTCAAATATTTGAACTGAGTTTAAAACTACCCTTTTTATTTCAAACTAAAGGACTACTCTTTAAGCATTAGCATCACATCACTCTACATTACTTTCTTGTAGCTGCTACTAAACCTTACTGTAAACATTTTCACATAGTTATAGCCAACTAGCTTACATCAGAAAGCACAGCATTTATGCACAAGAAAATAAAACAATGTATTCCCACATCACATAGTTACATATCATCAAAAAGCAAATAAAACAGAGAAGATTCTATTCTCCCATCGCTTACTCTCGTCGCCATTACACGACCTGGAGGGATTCTACACGAAACAAGTACAAGTATCTTTACCTGGTTATCTCTTATTTATCCCATTTCTTTATTATTCATCTCATCTACATAGTTATTTTTATCATCAGAGGACACACATGTAATCTGTAACACTTAAGCTACACTTCACACTAATAACACTATGCCTTCTCACTTAACCCATATCATCATATTACACTTCATTACTGTAATCAACTTTCACATTTTTACACAGTAAGAAAGTACAATATATCAACGCACATTAAAAGAAAAATGTAAACCTACATCTCAAGGCCACATATAATATCATCAAAACACAACTAAAGCAGAGAAGACTCTATTCTCTATTCACCTACTTGTCGCCATTATGCGACAGGACTACCTTATCATATCACATTACATCACATTACGCTTGCCACAGTCTCGCCAGCATTGCGAGTCTGTTTCCTCCGGTGAGTTTGATCCTCTGGTCGACACCAGACTTTGGGCAGCGAGTGACCATGTAGAGTGCATCTGACCCTTCCACTCGCATTGATTCGACAGATGGCGTCACTGGAGGAAGGCAAGTTCCACCCCGGAAGGAACTATTGGGATCGACCCGAGGATGCACATCCGATGGACGTGGGATTCGGGCTGCCACCTCAGCAGGACAGAGATTTCCGAAGCGATTGGACTGGACAGCAGTCTTCTTTTGACACGAAGCTTCCGGTTCGAAGGTTTTGGTTTGCACGGCACAGATTTCTTTCGTGATTTTCGTCTCTGGCAGCACTGTTCGATTTTCGACATTCGTTTCACAGCTCGTTTCAATGTTCGGAGAATTTCGCAGGTCACAGACAGTTTGTTTCGCTCGCTGACGCTGTTTCAAACTGTTTTTGCACAGGACATTCAGCCGCAGATTCCGGACAAGGATCCATCCTTTCCCTACATGCCACATGACATTTTCTTTCACCATCCAAGAGAGACCGAGGATCAGTTCAGTAACCTGCTCAGTTACCAGACAAGGGATTTCGAAGGCTTGCCCTTCAATTTTCAGTTTCAGTACAGTTTCTCCCATTACACGAATTGCAGACCCGTTAGCAGCTTGTAATAGTTGACTGGAACCGATAATTTCTTTCGAGTCCACTAACGACGCAGGGCATAATGTCATTTCACTGCCAGAGTCTAACAAAGCTAGCAATTTCTTCCCTCTAATTGTCACAGACAGATAAGCGTCACTGTTTCCTTTTACATGTCTAGCGTTACACACCCCAGGTCCTTCAGGTTCATCTTGCTCTCCAGTTGACGAAGAGGTTACTCTGCGAGGACAAACCCGGGCCAAATGTCCAACCTGGTTGCACTCGAAGCAGCGTCGGTTGTCAGGAGTTGTTCTTCGGTAGTTTTCATTCGGTTTCTGACTCCATCGTTGATTCCGATAGTTTGTGCCTCTCCATGCTGACGAGGTGCGTTGCGGTTGCCATGGCGGATAGTGTCTTTCGGTTGATGGAGTATTTAGCAAGTAGTCCATTCTGTCACTCAATTGCTTTAATTGACGGGTGATGTCTTCGCGAAATTCTTTCGTATCACAATCTTCCGTTTCATTACTTTCCTTCACGATTTTGACTCGGCCTGGACGTCGTTCTTGGCGGTCCATGCCATCTTCATCAGCTCTGCGGTAGCCTTCCAGTCTCATGGCCGTTTTGTATGCATTGTCTAGGGTGACCGGTTCCCTCTCTCTCACTTTTAAGGCTAGCTCTTTATCTCGTAAGGCATCAAGGAAAGCTTTGATCGCTATAGTTTCACTGTGTGTTGACCTCGGTCCTGGAAATGCCAGAATCATTAATCGTCTTATGTCTTGGACTAAAGAACCCAGATCTTCTCCTACCTTCTGTCTGCGAGCACTTAGTTGAGTCTGGTACAAAACCGTTTGGTCAGTGCTCCCATGTCTTAGCCTCAACCTGTCCATCAGGTCGGCGCATGTGGTGATTGTGTCAGAGTCAAATTCATAGAGAAGTTGATCTACAGGTTCGACCAGTGCGCAGGTCAGTTGTGCTAGTTTTTCGTCTTCTGTCCATCGGTTGTTCTTGGAACACACCTCAAATTTTTTTAGGAACACCTCTACCGACGTTTTCCCATTATAATGACCTAGTTTCATGTGCGATCTCACCTTCTCTCTTGTTGAATCGGCAGCTGAAGTCTGAACTTTCTCGGCAGCTTTTTCTTGTTCTGTGTTGGTTGATGGAGTTGCATGACCACCAGTTGATGCTCGACTTTCAGCAGCAACTTGCACTGCTGGGAAAGAAAGACTGACTGTCTTTCCTTCAGCTGTTTTCAGACAGTTATCTTGACAGTTCACACTGGCTGAGCTGAGCTTTTCTGACGATGGATGCAGTTGCATGACCTTGGCAGAGTTTTCCAGAACTGTGCTCGTCATGGGCCACGGTTGCATCTGGATCGGAAGAGAAACTGCTTCCGCGTAGACAGGGAAGACTGGAACAGGTGGAACCATCTTCTAACTGTATGGCGCATACATGGGCTGACCTGTTGCCCAATGTATGTATTCATTGCTGTGCGTGACTCGAGTTTCCGACGACAGGGACACCATGGACATGATCGGTCGACTCGGAGCAGATGTGTATGCGAACATCTGAGGAACTGATGAGAAGACTGGAAGGGTTCTTCCGGGTTCTGTTTTAGACTCGCAGAACAGGACATCAGAAACAGCCGAGGTGACTGAAGCGGTCACTTGTGACAGCGTTTTACTCGGTGACCGGAATTTTTCTGTTTCAGGAACCGACGAGGGGGGGAAGGTGGCAGCCCATGGGGTAGCAGTCGCTGATGACCGGTGAGGATGTGCATCCCATGTTCCCACGTGATCGTCGCTCAGCAACGAAGAATCCCCCATTTTTCCATCTGAAACTAAAAATCTAGGATTAGTACAAGTTTTACTATCTTTTTGCCGAACGCCTAACGCTTTTGTTTCCAGTTCGAATGTATGTAGCGCTCGCAAGTCGGTAACTTCTGAATCATCGTCTTCAGATTTATTTTCGATTCCAATTCTAACTAATTTATCTTGTTTTCGACGCATGTAATTTTCAAA
Source organism: Lumbricus terrestris (assembly GCA_949752735.1). Lineage (NCBI taxonomy): Eukaryota > Metazoa > Annelida > Clitellata > Crassiclitellata > Lumbricidae > Lumbricus > Lumbricus terrestris. The sequence continues at coordinate 30,669,054 of OX457047.1, forward strand.
GTCAAAATCTCTATACAAAACATTTGTATCATAATAATACATTGTTTGACCATGCAACATGTCAGTTGTATTTACTCTTTGACCTTGACCTTGACCTTGTAAATCATTTACCTTTTGACCTTGCAAGTCATTTACCTTTTGACCTTGACCTTGTAAATCCCTTGGTCTAGCACCAAAGTATTTCATCTGTACATCCATTCTTCTTGGATCATCTTGTGAAAAATTTTCTTTTCCATTTTCCACTTCTTCCCATAAATCTTCTGTTCTACCAAATCTGGGATCCATTATTATTTTACCCTCTGACCCATGACCTTTTGTAGCTTCACCCCACTTCTGGTACCAATTGTGACGCGCGGGGGCGCCGCCTGTCCTAACGTTTCCACCCCCAAATTAATGGGCTCTACTGTTGCGCGCCCCCTTAAGCGCGGTTGAGGAAATCCGGGTCCTAGGCCAAGGGTTTTGGTGTCAATGGAAGCAGGTTCGAATCCTAACCTAGGGTGTGAGCTTCTCTGGTTGCCTTCTTCCTCAGGATGAGCCGATATTGGACATATGTCAGCGGTGGCTGTTAAGTTCACGACAGCCCCACTAAATGGGTACTTATCTGGGTTCGAATCCTCAACATTTCCCCAAGCTCCACCACCCACTTTACCATCAGCTACCGTCCTCACCATTATTTCACATTCTTTCTGGCGGGAATTTAATTGGGCTTGCTGCATGGAAACTAGATTTAGCTCTTCGGCTAGACCGGTTAAAATGCTACCCTGGCGCTCCATCAGCTGCTCTATTGTTGTCATTTGCTTCTGTAATACGGCCGGGTCTAAGTCATCAGTATTGTCTGTAGTCCCTAACTCAAGTGTTCCTCCCGGACACATCTCATCTTCCTCTTGTCCTGTTCCTAAGACACTGTCCGTATCCCCGTCGGAGTCCATTATAATTCGATAGCAAAAATCACTTCACAGTTCTCTATTTAAGTTTCATTTATTGTAGAATTAATCAAGCGACTGTCTGTCGTTCATTAGCAATTATTTACACAGCCGATGAAATAGAATCAATATTAAAGATTCACTATTAAGGCCCTCCTAAAACGCCTATGTCCCTTGACTAGCTTAAGTTTTATCAGATCAGTTCACAGACTGACTATTTCACACCTATCCGATCAGTTCACAGACTGAATATACCACAACTAATATGTGCACCAAAATAGCGATACAAGTTTTATCTAATTACACTTAGTTCAGGTTCGAGCTCTATAGATTAGGTTGCCTATACTTCCCTGTTCCCATTGATATTTTAGGACAGCCGATCCACCGTTTTCCGTCCTGTAGAAAGTTATTGAGTCGTCGGCCGATGCCAGAATTTCTCCGTAGGAAGCGTATTATTAATTTAATTGTTGCCGGAAATCTTCGTAATTACACATCGATTCACAAGACATCGGAAGAACCTCGTCTTCTACCTGAGAAACTTGCCAGAATCAAAAATACCATCAATTTTACCACGATTCACGATTTCCACCAGCATAGGTCTTACACGATTCAATTCTGCAGCCCGACTGAAGGTTTGCGCGTTAATTTGCCGCAAGAGAGCGCTTTTTAGCGCCTAAAACATCGCGTGATGTCTAACCAATCAAAAATCGCACGTGGCGGAAAGTTTCATTGAAAAATGCATGGGAAGCTAAATATAGCGATGACCGCATCGATCAGTGCTAAGCATAGCACCCATGAATTCGTAATAGAAATAGCGGCCTTACTTAAGTAAATAAGTAAGGTAGCTAGTAGCAACCTGGTTCGCTACATAATCCACACAGAAGAAATGCACAATAATGTTCGTTAGCATGGGCATCTTGGAGCACTCCCAAACAATTCTTGAATTTGTTTAAATTGTCTATACCATGTTTACCAGTGAGAAAGCCTATAAATGCCTTTACTGTGGTGTATTAGTTCTCTAAGGAAGAATGCCCTTTCAACAACGATGCCAATTTCGTAGGAAAAATTCGTATATTCTGATACTATAGGTCTACTACTATAAATTAGGTCTAATGTACAGAAAGAACGAACGATTTCTTCATTTGCTATATAGTTTATATTCCACTCCCTCCAAGCCATAGGTGCGATCACGTCCTAAAAGTTGGGGGGGACCATAATGAATCACGTCCTAAAAGTTGGGGGGACCATAATAATAAAGTTAGGGGACCACTCAAAAGTTTGGGGGGACGCGTCCCGTGGGTCCCATAGGGTGGTTGCGCCTATGCTCCCAGCCGAGCGTAGGGGATCGACTAGTCAGAGTACCCGACACATGCCGAGACAAAGATCACGTAGGCCAGTTGGAGCAAGACCAAATTGGCATCGCTGTTGAAAGGTCATTCTTTCGAAAGAACAGATTATGGCCAAAAATAAGTGCCTGCCATTTCAATCAATTCATAAACTGCAGTAAGTTTCAGGCTTCTAGCTAACATATCTGATGTGTGGGAGAACTTTGCAAAATTTCGTCGACGATGACGTCGAATTTCGGCCAATCAATTTTTTGCAGCATTCTCGGTGAGAAATTTCATCATTTCCAAAAATGCGGGCCCCTGAAAAATGCGGGCCCCTGAAAAATGCGGGCCCGGGTGCTGCAACACCCTTGACACCTACCCTAATGCGGGCCTGGAAACGTACAGCTACGCTGGTCGACATGTTTCCTTTCTAAATAATAGAAATAGTGATAATGTTTAGCCTACTGTCAATTGCCCGCTGATGATGTCTGGATAGAGATATTGATCTTTAATTACAGCGATGCCCATTCAACTGCATTATAAGCACGAATTAATTTATTGTTCGCAATTTAGTACAAATCTCTTCAAATTCGCTGTTCATGTAGAAGGAATGACCTTGTGATCGTTCAGAAACATAAACTTAACCCCAGTGGTTAAAGTGGTTTGGGTGAGCACACTGAGCAGTGGGAACGCTGAATGTGAGCAGTGGGAACGCTGATGAAGGATTGTATTGAAACGCATGTGTTTTGGAGTTCCATCATGATGAGCAGTGGGAACGCAAGCCAAGAATTTCGAGAGCCGTGGGAACGCCGTTCACACGCGTTCCCACACACTTTAAACCCTGCTTAACCCCTACTACTTTCGACGGGTTCAAACCTTCAGAAATAAACAATTATTCTCGAACGTGCGTTGATTACTGGATTGCATAGCCTAATACCTACAGCTAATTAGAATTGCGATGCTGCTAATTGTAGATACAACAGCTTCTGTTTCTCGGGGCTGTTTAGACTTCAGGATCGAATCGGACTACTGCGCAGTAATCAAGTATACCCTGGACGTAGCAAATGTTTGCAACTGTAGAAGTGATTTGTGCAATGCTGGTTTGACCGTGAAGGCCACTCCTAAGACCAACATCGTCTTCCTGATTTTGCTGTTGGATGCTATAAGTCTTCTTCTGCAGTGAAAGGGTTAATGATCTACCCGCAAGATGCCACCTCAGCATTTGATTCGCAATAGCATAAACACTGATGGACGATATTTTAAGATGAAATCGAACACATCTCTGCTATTCTTATTAGTTATTACAGATAATAAATTTACAAATCCATGAAATTACAGTGATAGGTCTTTATTATGATACCGGGTATATAGGCTATGCAAACACTTAGGCCTACTAACAAATCTAGTAGGTCTTCAGTAGGCCTATCGCTCGATCCTATTTACACAAATGGAAGCAGACATATACAGACAGTTAGATAAACAAAACTTGGACAAGCGGACAATGCCACCTACAAATCGAATGCCAAGAACCGGTTAGATATAAATTATGTAATTTATGTAGACCTAATTATTAATCGCATTCTTAAAATTTAAGCCGTGAGCTTGTACGTTTAAAGGGTCAACGGGCTCAAACATCCAGAAATAAACAATTCTCGAATATTTTTGGAAAGAGTCTGTGGATTTTGCGACCATGCATGCCCATTGGAAACATCGAAGATGGAGATCACTTTTGTTGTTTTTGCGATTCATTTACTAACCCATGAAATCGTAATCTCCAAATTTATAAAGCGCAACTCCAAGACCAAGCGCAGGGCGACTGGTTAATGAACCTAATATAGGCTATTACGACAAAGGAACCAGCGTAAGTCAATCAAACTAAAGTCTCACTTATTAATTTTACGCACTCTTATATATACACCGACTCACCCGATCTTCCCTCTTCCAACTCTCGACCTAAACGCCACCCACCTTAACAGCTGTAGGCCTACTCTACCACCTCTGATTCTTTGGTAGGCTACTAGGACTACCGTCTACAACCTCCTTCGGATTACTCTTTTGGACAACCCTTCTGAATTGACACAGCGCTCGTGAATAAATTGGTGCCCTATAAATGTGAAGATTACGATTAAGAACCATAGAGAGAAGGCAGAGGACACGAACATTGTACAACTGCTAACTTAAGAGGATTTTGAATAATACATTCCAGCATCTGCGGTCTGTCTTATGAGCTTAAAGGGTTAAACTCGATTATCGATTCCGCAGAATGTTCCAAACAATAGGGCAGCAGCAATTTACGTCAGGAATGATGAATTGCAGAGGCGCATTGTTTTCGGCAGCACAGTACAACGATAAGCTTGTATTTTTAAATGACAGCACATATGTATGGGCTATATATATATATAATACTATATATAATCTGGGCGCAAATCTAATGTCATCTATAGCACTCCTTTCACATTGCATATATTTAGGGTATCAATCGATGTATCCTACAAAGTGAAATCTACTTAAAGAAGTTAGGTCGATATCCGTTAAGTCAGAGAAATGAAAGGTCAGGTCATGGATGGCAAGAAAAGCGGAAACCAGAAGAGAAGCCATGGCACAAAAAATTAGAAATGGGGCTCCATTTTCAGACTTGGTTACAATATATTCAGAAATTGTTTATTTCAGGAGATTTGAATCCGAACACATAGCCCCACCTACCCCAAGACGCCCATGGCTGAAACTTTTTGAGTTTAGTACTGAATGAAATAGGCAGGGCTTAAAGTGTGCCTGGACGGTCATGGACGGCGTACATGCACTTGTTTTAAAATCTGAATACCGTCCAGCCACTTATTGGCGAGAACAGACTGGAAAGGTAAGGGGCGTCCAGGCACTTATTTTTCTACACTTTAGGCACTGTAAATAGGAGAACTGACTGAATTCAAAGAGCGTCCATTCAAGGTACGTGCTAAGAGCCGGGGCTGCCAGCCCAACCACAGCAATAAAAATTTAACTCTAAGATACGCATTCGCTCTTTTTCAACACAGTAGTCGCATATCCAAAGTGGAATAGGCCTATAAGCTAAAGTCACCAATCGAATGGAAACACACGCTCGCCGTATTCGCTGAGCCATCATTGCTTACGGATGCTGCGGTTGCTGCCAGCAGCAGCAGATGGCATTTATAGCCAACATGCGGTCAATGCTGCTGCCGCTGCTGCTGCTGCTGGTGATGGTGTGTCACTGTAGCTGGTGTCACTGTGGCTGGTGTCACTGTAGCTGGTGGTCGTATGTGGATGCCACACGTGCATCAGACGCTGTAAGGCGAGACTGTTTGATCAGTGAATAGAACGAAATCTGAGAAGTCAGCGGATAACAACGGCTGCTGAGGCAGACACAAAGGAAGCAACGGTAACGGTGACGGTGACGGTGGCGGTGACGGTTGCGTGGGTGGTGGCTCCAGCATTGGAATCGATAGCAATCGATTAGTCGTGGCTGCTCGCCCGCAGACAATCTGAGCATCGACTGAAACTCGTGCGCTATATAAATACACACTGCGTACGCTGGTGCCATCTAGGTAGGCATTGGCCGACTGCTGAAGCAGAAGAAGTGAACGACCACCAGTGTATAGGTAAATCAGACGGATGCTTGCAGCATCCGACACCTTTTTGTCGGTGCCAATGATGCAGCTGTGACAGCATTCAGCTGCCGCATCTGTTTTACGATAATCAGATTTAGCTGACAAAGGAAGTTACCTGCTCGGTGTCGAATCAACGTAAACAGGTAAGTCCTGCTTATTTGCTTGCGCCCCTTCAAGCTCTCTCTACTCAGAGGCGCTCCCGAATGCAGAGCGGACACTGCATCGGAGTTTCACTCCGAAGCGCTGAGCAATTGTGAGTGAAGGACTTGCCCAAGGTCCTTACGCGGCGAGGTGGATTCGAACCTCGAACCTTCCGGCTTCAAGGCAACGACACCACCACTACACCACCGCGCCCCACAATGTGTATGTCCATGTAATGCTTATGTGTAGAGGCCGCAAGCAAATAAGACAGGTTGCAAGTTGAACGGCTTTGATTTATTTAGCTGCTTCGTATGTTTGCTTGCCTTTTAACTCATTGGTCTCTGAGTCAACTGTATGCGATACAAAATTCTCGGATCCACGCATATTAAATATTTTGCTGTTGCTTTGTATAGCGGAAAGGAAATTTATCGTTACAAAAGAAACGCTTTGGGCTAGACACGCTTGGGCGAAGGACGGAGGTAAGGCGCGACTGGAATTAACTCAATTAAGAAAGTCAGCGTATACGGCGGGCCTGTTTCGGAAAGGAATATAATTGAGGGACTGTAAAGTCTTTGAAGGAGTTGAATCGCGAATTTTAACAAATCTGAAGGAAGTCTATCCTGGTCGGTGTTGAACTGAGATTAGAGATAGGCTAATATTGGGGAAAAGACAAAAACAGATTTTCATGAATAAGCTTATGTGAATTCGTTGCGGCCTAGCATTATGCATTGAATACGCGTTAAATAAATAAATGATTCAATGTAACTTCGGAAGAGGTTATATGCAATATTTAGGGAACACGCTGCAGACAACCACGCATTTGTGGCAGCAGTCGTGAACTCCACATTCGGGCACCAGCTTATTCAGGAGCGCTTCACAATTAGAACAGATGCTGTCACCATATTCCCTTGTTTGCAGAGCTCGTAATCTTGCTGTGAAAGACAGGAAGTAGGCCTACAGATTTACGTTTTGTAAAATTTACGATATTGGATTGATATGGAGATAATCATTAATTAGTTGGAAGATAGATGAGCTTGCACAATGCAAAATTCAAAGTTTAGATGGACTTGTAATTTGGAAGAAGTCATCAGGGTAGTGAGGTGGTTTCTTTAATCGGATGCTGTATTGTGGCGGGACAAAGGCGAAAATTCCCTCGTCTAGCAGAAAGTAAATAGCTGAATATATATAAATTATATATATATAGTTATATACATAATATATATAAATATATATTATATATATATATCGTCTCGCAAAAGTCTGCATGCAATAAGGCACGTCACTGTTTGACCTGTCAAGGAAGCGTGTAAGTTCTGAATACGAAGTGCCTACCAATGGTGATTATCGGAAAGCTGTCACGGATTTTGATGACATAGGCAGATCAGAAGCAGCAGCAACAGCAGCAGCAGCAGCAGCTTCGCCAGATGCAAATGACGTAAGAATGTCAAGTGACAACAGTAAGACGAGAGTAGAATGGTGAGCATGAGTGCACATGCGTACAAAGAATGAAAGACGATTGTTCTCAACCGTAGGCTGACTGACTGGCTGTCAATCAGTGGCGTAACAACCTGGCTGGGGGCCCGTGGACATTCTAAGCCTTGGGGCCCTTTGGCTACCCTTTAACGACACTAAAGAGTAGGAGTAACGAGATGGCTACTTGGATAAAAAGGAAGAGTGAGATTATATTTATAAAGTGCTAATTAATTAATTAATTATGGTGTCCTGATGCCATAACAATAATAGGTCTAATAGCTAATTAATTAAGAATAATATTCTATCCATATTATGTTCACATAGAATTATAATGTTAATTCAAAGGTGTCTGATAGGCCTCTATAGGCCTCTGTGTTGGAATGGGTGTCAAAATTATGATGACTCATTGGTTGTGCATGGGGGATATTGTGCTGGACTTTGGAACTGTTAGTCTGCATCTGCATGAGTGTCAAACATTTCAGAATGTGAGAGTGAGCTCGGTAAAGGTCAAGTCAGGGTCGGTCAATCTTCCATGGCAAACCGGTTGATGTTGTGTGTTTGTGTGTGTGTGTGAGTGTGTGTGTGTGTGTGTGTGTCTTTACTCCTCCGGCCCCTCTCCACTCACACACATGTACCACAGATAGACAGAACAGAAATATTTGGGGAAACACAGTTGACCCTAGAATGAATGGTGTGCGCTGTTAATGAGGGGCTTGGGCACGTAGGCGTTCTTTCAACCAACCATGACGGGCGGGTCTGGTCTTGGGGCGCTGCAATACAGCCATCTGCAGGAGGGGCGGGGACCGCCGGGGAGGGTGGTTTACCTCAAGCCAATTGCTAAATCCACCCATGCCTGTGTCACGGAATATTCTATCCCCTTTAAAGCTATCCGGGAGTAGGGATGATTTAATCTATACCCCGGATGGAATATACCGGTATAGACTATCCGGGTGATTCTATCCCAATTATTTAAAATGTGTATAAATTAAACATTTATGCTGTATTCAAAATTTTAAGTTACTGCAACTGTTCTAAGTCCTACGCAATGTTCAGAGCGAAGCAGCTCGAATTTATTTAACTGAAGTCTTAAAGTGTTAATTCTTAGGTGTTCTAAATGTTCCAAGTGCTCTAAAACCAAAAGCAAACAAAGTTTTCAAGTATACCGTTAGTGTCATCGTTCAAAAAAGCAGATGGAAATAAATTTGCAAAAATAAATGCATGCGGAAGTGACATTTTGGACTTCTCTTCATCTGGGGAGATAAGATTAATACGGGTGGTACTCTATTTATGTGACACCTGCATGCTGACCCCAGTCTGAAATACTGCACCTCTGACCCAAAATCGGGTCCGATGCCTGCTAATTTATGGGTCTATGTGTGTTGCAGTGTTGTTACTGCTAATTCTAAATCAACAGTTGAGGTGCCGCAGAGATGTGGAATAAAGAAAACTAAACGCTGCAGAGAATAAACACTATAGCCTACTCTTCAAGACGATTATAACTATTGTCCCAGTAATTAAGGTACATAAATTATTTTGGGGTGAGCAGCTCGGGGCCCCTGGAACCTCGGGGGCCCGTGGATTTTGTCCACCTTCGTTATATGGTTGTTACGCCACTGCTGTCAATCAAAGTTGGAATGGAATTAAATAGATCGCTCAATGTCTCGACGTTCAGCCGCGTCTCACATTTCGCTCGACCTGTGTCGCTTAAGTAATTGAGTCCGTCCATATCTCGGCTTCGACTCAGTTTTGAAGCGAATCGTTAGAGGCAATCAGCGCCGCTGTTTGGAAGACGTTTGTGTGTGTCTGCGTGAGTGTATGTGTGTGTGTTTGCGTGTGTGTGTGTGTGTGTGTTGTGATATGTGTGGGCTTGCGCGTGTGTGCTTGCATGGCTTGTCTGCGTGTGTGAGTGTGTGTGTGCGTGTGCCGCCTCTGCGCTGATTGCCTTGGACGGTGCCAACTTTCAGGCATCGTCTTATGTTTATCGTTTGATGTTTGCTTTTGGTCACTACAGAGTTTTTTCCTCAGCACTTTTGTGGGCGTGTTTGAACCAAGCAGACCTATAGTTGAAAAGATTTTTACGATCACGGAAATAAGGTTAGGCATAAACTCTAAAGAAGTATATTATAATTGAAACGATTTAATGAAGTACTGGTAGTATAGAATAACAAGAACCAAGCCATTATGTAGTCTTCTTCTTCTTTCGGTTCTCTAAGACAGGTTCATGTAGCCTACGTCCAATGTCGCCATTTCGTCTTGCTGGCTTTTGCCCTTTGCTGAAACCGACCTTCGTCATGCAATTCAACGGCATCCCTCAAACTCTTCATATGGTGTTTTAGAATGCACGTAGCCTACACACGTTTTCCCTCTTTGTCGAAATTCGAAGATTTATATGTTGTTTGCATGCATGGTCCTGAAGTCGAAGGCTTTATTTGCTGAGGCACAAACTCGACCAGATTAATCAAGGAGCAGGGCACAGCATAAACGACACCGCCGATGTACATGTATATATGACAGGCTGAGCTGGGCTTGTGGTTTGGCTTGACATAATAATGTTTATAGGCGGTTAGCCATTTAAGTAGGCCTACTATCCGTGCTCAGACTGGTCAGTGGTCATATCATCTCTCTGTAGCCGAGGTTCGACCACTTGATGCAGTAAGAAAAGAACCAAAGAAACTGTTCTGATAGATTTTACATTTGAATCTTAATAGCCAATTTGCAGTTTTATATTTTAAGTTATGAATTTTCGCGCATGCATACAGGCCTACACTGCAGTACACACGCCTTCGCATCCATGTTATATGCTATTATAGGCAATGAATCACCGAAGAATAGCTTTCATAGTTTCTTCTCTTCACTTTTTCTTGTCTTCTACGGATGAGACTAAATAAATATCCATCTTTAGCTACGCTCAGAATGACATCGTTCTGTCTTGACGTAGACCTAGTCTTGCTACTTTGGGATGCTTGATCAGCGCGTGATCAGTACCACGGTTTCTCGTCCCGATGACAAAGAATGCGTGTCAAAGGAACTAATAAGTTAATCCTCAGATCATGATGTAGGCATAGACTATTATTATACCGTCTTGGATTTAATCGAGCGAGATAGTAGCATCCCGCACATTGTTCCGCATCCAATCTTAAATGCCTCGGAGAACACCAGAACCGTGCACGTTTTTTATTCCGTCTTTTAGAGCCATGCAAGAACAGAACCGCCCAATAGCGAGATCGTGCATGTCGCATCTGCTATTACTCTAAGCATATTGGAATCCATGTCCTGTATGACCGTGTTATATGAGAATTCGGCGTCGTGCTGCTATTAATAGGCCAATGCTTCAGCGAGTCTTAGCCTCCTATATATGTGCAGATATTAAGTAACTTTCGGTGGGGTTGAAAATCTCAATAATCCACCGGCGTATACGTACAGGCCTATAATAATAGGTCTATCTCAAATAATTACATCAGCTAACGAGTTTCGCTGGCATAAAACGCCTCTGAGAAATCTGTTCTGTACATCCATGGCCACTGAGTAATTTCTTTTGCAAATGGACAGACACAATAATTAATTATAATATTATGCCTGCGTATACAATGCGTATACAATGCAACAATCAAGACAAGTTTCTTTCACATCTCTGCTTCATTAGAATAATTAATTTGATTCAAGTTGTCGTCTGAATCTGGGATAGAGTCCATACATATATATATATATATATATATATATATATATGAATAATTGTATATGTATATATGATTATATATGCATGTATATATATTTATATTATTATTTTATATGTATATGTATATGATACATTAATCGACAAGCACTGTTGCTCAATGCAAGATCACTCCTTAGGAGTTGTCACTTTCACTTATCTCGCAGACCGTTGAAGTAATTAAAGCCCCTAAGAGATCGACTGACGATTGCTTTTTTGTCTGCATGATCTCGTCGGGGATTTAACGCTGCTTGGGTTCCGTGGTGAACTCGTGATCTGAGCGACAATTTATTTGTCTGCTGACAGAAAAAAAAACCGCATGCCTAGGGAGAGGAAGCAATAATCTAATTACGAAAGTACCATCTAGGATTTAATTGAATGGGGGTCCGTTATTTGACGAATTACTCTCTTTAACTCAAGCACACACGAATTCAGACGTGGTAACAGATCTCTCTTCAGCGCTCGACCGCCATGAAAGACCGGAGTGTTGCCATGAAAGACTATAGAGTGTGCGTAGGTTTGTTCGTCAGAGATGAACAAACGTGTGCCGGTCCTTCACGATGCAAATGAAACTGACTGTTTTGCTTCAACTGCCACAAAATGTTCTTGCGTATAAGCGTTTGTTTCACGCAATTTATGTTTCCTATAGCTTAATGGCGGATCTTGCTTATAATATAGATTCGCAAGATACACTTATGTTGTGAAATTGAGGTCAGCCTTTTCTCAGTTTTCTGCATTAGAAATTTAGCGGCACTAAACTCTGAGTGCACTAAACTCGTGTAGCAGTTCAATGCAAGACGCAATATATAGCCTATATAGTTATATCGCATTATATATAAATATATAAGGTGAACAGAGACACTTCCATTAGGCGTAAGCGAACATGCATGTCTCTTAACATTATTTTAACGATCAATTCCAGCACTGCGCTATAGTTATAGCTATAATGATGCCTGTATATAATGTTATGGTCTGAAATACAGGACTGACAGGTATAACTCCTATACATGTATTCGTCGTGTGGAGGCGTGTGGAGTGGCTGTACGTTCAAGGTTTGTGACACGAGAGCAAATCGACACGTCAATATTTTTGTAGGAAATGATCATCGATTCTATTTATTGTCATTGCTTCCTATTAGTTATATATACGTCATCCCTCAGGACTTAGCAAATGGCCCCCGCTGGGTAAAAAATGTCGCGACGTGTTGTTCACGTTTAGGGGTACAAAAAGATCTGCGTCCCTGAAACCAGCCATCGTTTTAGGAAACGAGTTGCTATTCACAATGTAAGCCTTAAGCCTACTTAATTAAAATAACACAGAACTATCAGCGTAGTCATGAAATGTGTTTAGTCTGTAATCGACAACTCTCGAAACCCCAAGTCTATGTTGATGAGCCTTGGAGCGACAATTAGTGGCATCTTGAAGATCTAATAAGCAATTATTTGCCTAACCTATATACTGACCACAATATTGTATACCATATTTAGCCTACCTAAACTGCATGCCCTACTTTACTCTCTCTTGCCTTACATCTATGTAGTAAATTATGTAGCGCAAGAGTGGGTAAGGTAGATCAGTTTAGGTCAATGTGGCAACATTATGGCAATCTTCCCAATACAAACCTTGCCTTGTTTTACTTATAAGCCTAAGCTTTTTTACCGTACCATGCCCCGGTCTTAATAAACTTGGTTCTTTATTACCTTATTATGCCACGGCATTAATTAATTTGGTTCTACTTTTCACGTTCTAGCCTTACCTAAACTTGCGTGACCTCATTGATTTGATTGATGCCAGGTCGATACTTCGTGTTCTGTCATGTTATACATTGAACAGTTGTTGCACGATAAATTTTGGCAGCAATCCTGATATTTGGTTTAGTACCCATTGCATGCAATGGAGATTTTGAGTGTATAAAGTAATATCGTCGATAGCTCTTTGAAATTCTTAATTAGGCTATTGTCGAACAGCCTTGCATGCAGTGCTTTATAGTGAATGCAGTTGATTGTGATTGGATAAGTGCAAAACGCTGATAAACCTATACGTTGCAAATATGACGAATGCCATTAAATCCAGCAGGTAAACAATGCAGTTCGACGAATGGACGGGAATAGAACCAATATACAGGGTGGGGCGAAATAGACCACCTACGGTTTTTTGCCAATAAAATTATCTTGACCAAAAGTAGGAATTTCGAAATGAAATTTTACAGGCTTATAATTCCTACTTTTGGTCAAGATATTGGCAAAAAACTGTATGGGGTCTTTTTGGCCCACCCTACATGTATATACGAAGTCAAGTCTTTTGCTCTGGGCCTATATTTTCGTGTTCAAGAGCTTGTTCTCAGCAATCAATGCCTGTCCTCGGATTAGGCGTAGGCTATATATGTAACGGTCTCCGGGCAGATATGATATTATACTGCATGGGTAACTCAATCTAAAGCTATAGTGTGACCTTCAAGGTCACGCACAGTTGGACAGCACAACAAAATGTTGACTTTACATGTACATGACAGGCACGGATTCAAAGCAGGGTGGAAGAGGTAAATTGCATCTCGACCACCATGCTACCCATCCTATGCTTTCTCAACAATAACCATTTTTGCATACAAGTAAGATTTTTCTGCTAAAATGGTGGAGGAGCAAGAAATCTTGAAAGCAATTGGAATGCATGGATTTCGGAATATACGGTGGGGTAGTGATAGTAGTAGTAGTAGTAGTAATAGTAGTAATAGTAGCAGTAGTAGTAGTAGTAGTAGTAGTAGTAGTAGTAGTAGTAGTAGTAGTAGTAGTAGTAGTAGTAGTGTGACGCGCGGGGGCGCCGCCTGTCCTAACGTTTCCACCCCCAAATTAATGGGCTCTATTGTTGCGCGCCCCCTTAAGCGCGGTTGAGGAAATCCGGGTCCTAGGTCAAAGGTTTTGGTGTCAAGGGTAGCAGGTTCGAATCCTAACCTAGGGTGTGAGCTTCTCTGGTTACCTTCTACCTCAGGATGGGCCGATATTGGACATATGTCAGCGGTGGCTGTTAAGCTCACGACAGCCCCACTAAATGGGTACTTATCTGGGTTCGAATCCTCAACATTTCCCCAAGCTCCACTACCCCCTTCACCATCAGCTACCGTCCTCACCATTATTTCACATTCTTTCTGGCGGGAATTTAATTGGGCTTGCTGCATGGAAACTAGATTTAGCTCTTCAGCTAGACCGGTTAAAATGCTACTCTGGCGCTCCATGAACTGCTCTATTGTTGTCATTTGCTTCTGTAATACGGCCGGGTCTAAGTCATCAGTATTGTCTGTAGTCCCTAACTCAAGTGTTCCTCCCGGACACATCTCATCTTCCTCTTGTCCTGTTCCTAAGACACTGTCAGTATCCCCGTCGGAGTCCATTATAATTTGATAGCAAAAATCACTTCACAGTTCTCTATTTAAGTTTCATTTATTGTAGAATTAATCAAGCGACTGTCTGTCGTTCATTAGCAATTATTTACACAGCCGATGAAATAGAATCAATATTAAAGATTCACTATTAAGGCCCTCCTAAAACGCCTATGTCCCTTGACTAGCTTAAGTTTTATCAGATCAGTTCACAGACTGACTATTTCACACCTATCCGATCAGTTCACAGACTGAATATACCACAACTAATATTTGCACCAAAATAGCGATACAAGTTTTATCTAATTACACTTAGTTCAGGTTCGAGCTCTATAGATTAGGTTGCCTATACTTCCCTGTTCCCATTGATATTTTAGGACAGCCGATCCACCGTTTTCCGTCCTGTAGAAAGTTATTGAGTCGTCGGCCGATGCCAGAATTTCTCCGTAGGAAGCGTATTATCAATTTAATTGTTGCCGGAAATCTTCGTAATTACACATCGATTCACAAGACATCGGAAGAACCTCGTCTTCTACCCGAGAAACTTGCCAGAATCAAAAATACCATCAATTTTACCACGATTCACGATTTCCACCAGCATAGGTCTTACACGATTCAATACTGCAGCCCGACTGAAGGTTTGCGCGTTAATTTGCCGCAAGAGAGCGCTTTTTAGCGCCTAAAACATCGCGTGATGTCTAACCAATCAAAAATCGCACGTGGCGGAAAGTTCCATTGAAAAATGCATGGGAAGCTAAATATAGCGATGACCGCATCGATCAGTGCTAAGCATAGCACCCCTGAATTCGTAATAGAAATAGCGGCCATACTTAAGTAAATAAGTAAGGTAGCTTGTAGCAACCTGGTTCGCTACAGTAGTAGTAGTAGTAGTAGTAATAGTATTAAATAGTAGTAACAGTAGTAGTAGCAGTAGCAGTAGTTGTAGTAGTTGCAGCATGGCAGTAGTTATGGTTGCAGTACTACAGTAGTGTTAATGGAAGTGCACTATAGAAGTATAGTAGTAAATAGTAATGCTATAATAAGGCCTGCTAGCAGACGGTGGGCCTGCACCTTTGTGTGGCATTGGTGACTTTCATTAATCGCTTTTATACGATAGAGAGAGAGAGAGAGAGAGAGAGAGAGAGAGAGAGAGATATATATATATATATATATATATATAGAGAGAGAGAGAGAGAGAGAGAGACGGAGAGAGACAGACAGAGAGAGAGAGAGAGAGAGAGAGAGAGAGAGAGAGAGAGAGAGATAGAGAGAGAGAAAGAGAGAGAGAGAGAAGCAGATATATATATATATATATATATATATATATATAGAGAGAGAGAGAGAGAGAGAGAGAGAGAGAGAGAGAGAGAGAGAGAGAGAGAGAGAGAGAGAGAGAGAGAGATGAGGCTTAGATCGTGACGTATACTGGCAAGGTCGTTAGATGCGACGAATCATCTGAAAGAGTTGAATGGTTGAAGCCCTGCAGTGTAGTCTCAAGAGAACATTAATTTCTACGTTTAAGAAGATCAGAATCACCCGTCTGTTCATCTTTTCATGCAGCATCTGCCTCAAAGGCAGGATCATTGTCATCTCCATAGCATTGTACGACCTACTATTGTTCTCTCTTCCTATCGCTTCCTTCGTCTCTCTCTTTTCCTATCTCTCCTCTCTTTCGCCTGTCTCTGTTTCTGACTTTGTATCTGCTCTTCCTTGCTCTAGCCTCCTCTCTTTCTACCCGTGTCTTCCAATCTTCTTCCTTATCTCCTTCCACTCTCTCTCTCTCTCTCTGCCTCTCTCTCTCTGCCTCTCTCTCTGTCTGTCTGTCTCTATGTCTTTCTCTATTTCTCTTTCTCACTCTCTCTCTCTTTGTCCCTCCCTCCCTCCCTCCCTCCCTCCGTCCCTCCCTCCCTCTCTCTCTCTCTCTCTCTCTCTCTCTCTCTCCCAGCATAATTCCACTTTTGATTTTATGTTCCTCTTAGCCTTATTTCGTCCACGGTATCTTTAATATTCATTACTTATTCACATGTGCCCGTGTTTCTCTGTCTCTGTCTGCGTCTTCGTCTGTGTCTCTGTCAGTGTCCGTTTCTCTGTCTCCATCTGTTTCTCTTCATATTTGCCCACGTCTCTGCCTACGTGTCTGTTCGTCGCTCACTGTACTGTATGCCTCGTCGATCATTATTTTTGCAACCATAAAGAACACCGATTTAGTGACATTGCTTTCTTACGACCGACATTTTACGCATGATCCGATGGCTGTGTTCTTCTTCTTATCCTACTTAAGAATCTTTCTTCTTCATCTTTTCATCCAACTCCTTCTTTGCCTTCTTCTTCTTCGTCTTCTTTTTTCTTCGTCTTTTTCTTCTTCATCATCTTCTTTTCCTTTTCTTCTTCGTCTTTATCTTCTTTATCTTCTTCTTCTTTGTCTTCGTCTTTTTCTTTTTCGACATCTTCATCATCATCATCTTCTTCGTCTTCTTCTGTTTCTTCTTACACTTTCCTTATTCGTGTTTTTCTTCTTCTTCCTTTTCTTCTTCTTCTGTTTCTTCGCCTTTCTCTTGTTCTTCTTAATCTTCATCATCTTCTTTTTTCTTCCTCTTCTGTTTCTACTTCGTCTTTTCTTCTTTGTCTTTTTCTTCTTCTTCTTCATTTTCTTCTTCGTCTTCTTCTTCTCCCCATCTTTTTTATTCTTCCCCTCCTCATTCTCCTCCTCCTCCTTATACTACTCCTCCTCCTTCTTCCTGCTCCTCTTCCTCAGTGAATATTCGATCGTAGTCGATCTAAATCAAACGACACCAATCACCACCACTTCCTCCTCTCCTCCTCCTCCTCCTCCTCTCCTCCTCCTCCTCCTCCTCCTCCTCCCCCTTCCCCTCCTCTCCTCCTCCTCCTCCTCCTCTCCTCCTCCTCTCCTCCTCCTCCTCCTCCTCTCCACCTCCTCCTCCTCTCCTCCTCTTCCGTCGACATCTCAGTCCTCTCGAAATTAATCCCATCCATCTCTTATAATTCGTAAGATTAATTTTCCACCCGTCCACCAGCGATCCTTCCTTTCTCCTGCTCCTTCGTTTCTCCTGCTCATCTCTTTCTCCTGCTCCTCCATTTCTCCTGCTCCTTCCTTTCTCCTGCTCCTTCCTTTCTCCTGCTCCTTCCTTCCTCCTGCTCCTTCCGTTCTCCTGCTCCTCCCTTTCTCCTGCTCCTTCCTTCCTCCTGCTCCTCCCTTTCTCCTGCTCCTCCCTGTCTCCTGCTCCTTCCTTTCTCCTGCTCCTCTCTTTCTCCTGCTCCTCTCTTTCTCCTGCTCCTTCCTTTCTTCTGCTCCTCCCTTTCTCCTGCTCCTTCCTTTCTCCTGCTCCTTCCTTTCTCCTGCTCCTCCCTTTCTCCTGCTCCTCCCTTTCTCCTATACTCCTTCCTTTCTCCTGCCCCTCCCTTTCTCCTGCTCCTCCCTTTCTTCTGCTCCTCCCTTTACCCTGCTCCTCCCTTTCTCCTGCCCCTCCCTTTCTCCCGCTCCTCCCTTTCTCCTGCCCCTTCGTTTCAGGCGTCCCGTTGGCACAGGGACAGCAATGTACGCCGCGTGGGAAGGAAGAAGGCGCGCGTGCTTTCACGAGGTGCACGTAATTCGCATATCTATAGATCTTCTCAGATGCGCTAAGGGCTCTTCGGATATATTGGAACTAACGATTCGTCTATGTCTTTCATTCGCTCACTTGCTCATGCACTTGCTCAAACATTTGCTCACCTTGCTCACTCACTCACTCATTCACCGACTCAATCACTCACCAACTTACTCATTCATACACTCACTGACTTGCTCTCTCACTTGCTCGCCTGTTTGCTCACTTATGCATGCGCTCGATCACACACTCGGTCACCATGCTCACTCACTCACTCACCATCTCACCAACTCACTCACTCATCAACCCACTCAATCACCAACTCACTCACCAACTCATTCACTCTCCCACTCGCTCACTCACTCACTCACTCATTCACTCACCCACTCACGCACTCACTTACCCACTCACCAACTCGCTTACTCACCAACCCACTCAATCAATCACCAACTCACTCACCAACTCACTCACTCTCCCACTCGCTCACTCACTCACTCACTCACTCACTAATTCACTCACTCACCAACTCTCTAACTCATTCACTAACTTGCTCACTCACTAACTCGCTCACTTGCTTACACTTGCTCGCTTGTTCACTCATTCCCTCGTCCGTTCCCCACCCACCACTCACTCGCTCATTGACTTTCTCTCATAATACGAGTAGGCTTAAATGCAGAAAGAAGAAGTGGACAAAAATGTTGATGAAGACGAAGACATTGACAGCGAAATGGATACTGCTGCTGGAACCCGACAGCTGACGACAGCGAACGGAGACAGCAGCTGGAATTCAATTGTCTAATGGATAGAAGCAGATGATGACAGATGTTTATTGCGTTACTTCGGCTCTAAATATTGGTCAGACCTCAACGTATGCGGTCTCCAACTGGTCATCGTAACATTGCGTGCGTCCTTCATTGTCCATCTGCTGTTGACCATTCATTCATTCTTCTTCCCTGTGGCTTATGGCTGTTGCGTGACGAGGTAGCGCCAGTGAGGCGTGGACAATGACTTGCGCCGACTCCATAGTAACAGTTGCTATCTATAGCATGATCCATATTAGCTGCAACGTTCCTTCATAATTTCATCGTGCTCCGTGTCCTGGATTCCATCCGTCTCTCTCTCTCTCTCTCTCTCTCTCTCTCTCTCTCTCTCTGTCTCTGTCTCTGTCTCTGTCTCTGTCTCTGTCTCTGTCTCTGTCTCTGTCTCTCTCTCTCTCTCTCTCTCTCTCTCTCTCTCTCTCTCTCTCTCTCTCTCTCTCTCTCTCTCTCTCTCTCTCTCTCTCTCTCTCTCTCTCTCTCTCTCTCTCTCTCTGATCCTGTGGGGTTTGATTGAAAGAAGCTATCCATAATACCTGCATGCATTCGCCTATATACATGCATAGTTGGTCGCATGTCCGACTGATAATGCGATTATTATATATACCTCAGGTTATTTCCTATATAATTTTTATATCTGAGTATTGAATGTCCTGCACACAATAGCCACACACACACACACACACACACACACACACACACACACACACACACACACACACACACACACACACACACACACACGCACGCACGCACGCACGCACGCACGCACACAAACACACACGCACGCACACACAGTCACAGATATATAGACAGGACTGATATTATATATCCATATCATGGATACGGGCAGACAGGCAATCAGACATGACGCATGTAGTCATAAAATAGCAACGAGAAAACAGACATTGGTACATGTACATGTATAGCCTACCTACAGAGAAAGAAACGAGGACCAAGACAGGCACGTGACCAAAGTGTTGCAATTACGAGAAGCACGTGACTATGGATTGACCAAGAGGTCGTCAAGAGCGCCGGTGGTGGCCTCTTGCTGCAATTTGGTCGATGCGAACGGCAAATAGAAATGCGCACAACAAATAACAGCAGGTCGTATGAAGAATGCAGGTGGAAGAGAGGTGTAATGGCCTCAGCCGCCGCTTGCTTTCTGACGGGTCATCAATAAATTACGACGACTGCTGCTGCTCAATAAGCGGGAGGTATACATGGACGACGGAAGCAAATGGCCAATTCATTTCACTTTTCCCTCTTGCAGGTCGAGTAATCGTCTCGACCGCCACTCTCATGCAGGCAGGCACTGTGCAGCAGTCGATAGGTCCAAGAACCTATTGACTGTAGGCTATGCACGGCCAACAGCACTCGTGCAAATGGCCATTCCATAATTATATATATATATATATAGGCCTATTTAGACTGGCTACTTATATGTATATATATAGCATATATGGCATACTGTGCCAATGGCTATAACGAAATCAGTTGAACATTACAATTTTGCATTTTTACAAAATGTTCATTTTGTGCTCACAATAGTCTACATAATTTTGATCATGGGCGGAGTTTATGAGGGGCTAGTGGGGCTTTTTACCGTGAAAATGGAATCTTTTCACGGGCTTAGTCCCCCCCATGAAGGTTCAGACTCATAATTTTTTTAGGGAAATAGCAAAATGGCTCTTTTCACGAAACTTCAATCGAATGACTAAAAAAGGTCATCAACTTCTTGACCGAGAAAATATTGTCGGCGCCGCTCGTTCTGGACCAAGTCTCCGCCCCAACAAAGCCCAAGTTATTTTTAGCCCCCCCCACAGAACGGAAAGCAAACTCCGCCCATGATTGTGATGAAGTTTCAGTGACTCGGGGAGAGGTGATACAAATTCTTAGTAGGCCTAATTAGTTCCAGGATGTCAATCCAGCCTTTTTACAGATAATAAGCATACATTTTCCCGCGTTTACCATTTTATTGTTATGTCTGCATGATAGCGTGTAAAATGTCCTTCAATGTGCAGAAACGTGTCTTTCCAGTAGGCCTAGGTCTATATCTAAATAGCTGCGACTAACTATAGTTGAAACGTCCTGAAGTTGTATGTCGCGAAAGTAGATCTATTCGGATTTTTAGTGTAGAATAGGCCCTATATCTACAGTTTCTACACTGTATAACAGTGTATATAGATGGGAGTTCGGATGCGCTAAAACTTGAAACTTTCTGAAGTTGTAACCTATGCTTATATCGCGAAAGTAGGCTATTCGGATTTTTAGTGTAGAATATATCTACACTGTAGCTGGGAGCTATAGGTCGGATGCACTAAAACTTGAAACTTTCTGAAGTTGTATGTCGCGAAAGTAGGCCTATTCGGAGTTTTAGTTTAAAATATAATCTACACTGTAGATGGGAGGTCGGATGCACTAGAGGCACGATGCTCTTCTCGCTGCACGTTCTTTGAGAAAGCGGGGAAGGAAAATTCCAGCGACTTGCAGACGCAGCTATTGTTGAAGACAGGACCTGACTGGCTGAAAGCAGGACCTGCATGGCTGGCTTAAGACAAGGCCTGATTGGCAGTACCTATTAGGCATTCATAAGTCGAGAATGGAAGTGAAATTATAGCGTGATCCAGACCATGGCGAACAATAATATTGTTGGCAACCTTCTGTGTAAAATTATTGTGTTTATCACATTTCGTGATCGACTTTTACTGCATGCATGTTTCCCAACACGCTCTCTCTTTGCCAGCCGAAAATAAATCTTATCTATGCGATGTAACTTTCCTACATTATATCGCGGTTTATATTTTTACAGTTTCATAACCGCTCGTACTTTACAATTATATCAATGGGAAACCGTCGACGAAACCATGAAAAGCTCTGCATCCTGCTTTCTTTGCTCGGTGCAACACAATAATAATGATTTGTGCGTTCCCTTTATTCGCGTTTCTTTTGCGCACAATAAGTTACAATTTCGTCCATTTATAAGGCCGGTGTAGACTCTATAGACCTATACGGTTTTCAGAAAACGCTTCCTATAGAGAATATGTCGCCGTTCGGTCTAGCTCTATTATTATTTACGAGATTTTTGTCTTGTCAGAGACCTTGATCATTATTCGCGGTGTCTTTTATGTAGCCCACATTCCCCCACAAGATGTATTACGTGTATCCGGAATATTATTCGCTGCCGCACGTCATATTGAGGCAATTAGTCGGATTGACAACGTTTATTACCTCTGCCACCAGTGGAAAGGCAATAGTTATCCGTTGCGAGGATGTTTGACAGATCTGTTGCTTGTATACCGACAGAGGATTTTGCTTTGAGGTAGGCTAAAAATTTAATTATGGTTTTGCTGCATTAACTCCCTGGGCCAGGTATCGGTTTCAAGGAGCGATTTTTGAACCAGGGATAAGCGGAACTTCGGCGCGTTTACGTCGCCCGCGGAGTGTGTCGTGTTCAATGTGCAGGGTTTTTTTTTATCTAGGCCTATAGGGTAAATTGGCGTTTAATTATTTCAGCTTTTTTAAATCAACGGACCCTGGTGGACGTCAGATCCAGCACCTCTGGTTGGAACACTGCAGTCACCTGACCTATGTTCCGCTACCTAATGAACAGGACATGTCACTTGGACTGCTTTTAAAGATAGCTGTATACGCACTATAATCACGCATCTACATGCACTATATGTTAATTCATACCTGTAGAATAGTGAATATTGCTTATAGATTGGCTAGTCTGACTAGATACACTTAGGTTTCACGCCCGCGTAGTAACTCCTTTTGAAAATTATTTATCTATCAACCGTATAGATCTACAACCCCCAACTTCAAATAGATCTATGTTTAATGCCCAAGTCCTATAGAGTCTAATTAGCTTTTGACTTGAGTAGGCTACACAGGAAACCAGAAGCGATTGACCAACAAGAGATCCACGCATGCAGCGAAATAAAACACATCCCACTTTGTAGATTTATTTCGGCTATTTCAGCGCAAAAAACGAGAGAGAAAATCCCAGGAAACCCGCCTTGAGATTAGACGACCAAACGGAAGCTGGTAAGCACACTCACACACTCCACGTAATAAAAGTACAATTTATTATCGACCGGCCATATATAGGCCTAACCTACATGGAAGCACCAGCTGCGTAGACCACCACCGTTCAGAGACGGCAAAGCACCTACGCGCGTCTTGCTGTAAGGCGACGCGCAATAAAAGCGACGACCTTAGCACCGCGTAGTAATCGCCTGCTATATATGCTGCATGCAGGGAAGCAGACCGCGCCGACAAAACCATTTCGCTGCGTTTCCATGGTTACCTTTAGAGGTATTTCATCTTCGAAAGCCTCACAACGACAGCCATGAAATAGCTATGCTGGAAAATGACTCGTTTACATGCAATCGTAGGCTACTCGTGGTCTCATATTATACATACATAGTGACGCATTAACGACAGAAGGATATAGGTTATACGTGTTGATACATGTATATATTATAATGTGGGCTGTACGTGCAAGCTTGTAATTATTATGTTGTTATGATCAGAATGTATCAAAATTAGCATGGTTCGCGTAGGTATATTTAATCAGTTTATTGATTTCATTTGTTCTGTTTAATTGATACAGCATACCTAGATATTCAACGTAATAATTATGGGCCTTTAATCGTATATATAGGCCTGCCAGACTGCTAGACTCGTTGTGGTGCATATGAGCTACATAAATGTATTGACATACAGATCTGCAGAATATATTTACCCGTGCTTAACAGAGGGAGAGATTTCGAGGTAGATAGATAGAGATAGAAAGACAGTCATACAGAGCCACATAAGCATGGGGAGAGAGGGAGAGGCAGAGGTAGAGGGGGACAGTGACAGGGACAGGACAGTAACTAAGTAAGCGCAACATTATAAGACATATTATCCGTGAGACTCTAGTCATTTGTATGCATAGTCCGTATGTTGGTAGTCTTCATCCAGATTGCGCTTTCATCAACAGATATAAATCCTCGGTCTTCCTGTTCTTACGCCGCATTGCCCCCTTTGATGTACGATCACAGAACTGTCGCAATACTAACAATATATTGCAAAGCCTCCTATCCATAACATTAGGCTATGCACGCCGCATATTTGTATACAATATTCTGTATGCATATTTATAGGCCTATAGGGCATATAATTATTATTCGTGGATATACGCATTCGGCGAACAAAGCTTGTGCTGTGCGCATATCTTTATGGTGGCTTGAGGTGGATTCGAACCTGGAACCCTCCGGCTCTAATGCACCGAACCAACCACTATACCAGCGCGCCCCACAACGTGACGTGTGTGTACTGCTAACACTATACGTGCGAGCGAGTTATAACCAGGCGACAGCACTAAAACAATTAATTTTATGCTTCCATTATCAAACAAAACCTCATGCATGCGCGTCAATATCGAAAGCTTTCTGCAAACGGGTTTCACTATTGACTGCCGCATTGTGTTGTGCATGTATTGTGCCGGTAATGGCGCTTGCATGTGTAATGTGTATTATAGGCCTCTGCATGATATCATTTGAAACAAAAGGGATCGTTGCAAACTTTGAATGCTGTATGCGTGTTGGCGTTCACGCACGCACGTCCGAAGATCGGTAATGGTCGTCAGCATTGGTACAATGTATATCACACTTTCACACGGTAGCCTATTAATTGATCCACCTGTAAGCAGAAACGTTCTAATGCTTATTTTATAGGGACGAAATTTTTAACGTAGATTATATACATGTATGTCAGGGCTTTTTTAACGTGCAGTTGTGCACAAAATGTGCAGTTCTAAATGGATTTGTGCAGCTGTAGAAGTATTTGTCACACGTTTTGTGCAGTTAAAACCAGCAAAAAAGGTAATTTTCATCCGATTGGAAGTAATTTACCATGGAGGATGGGAAAGGAAAGAAGGAGTTGTGCAGTTCTAAAAATTCCTTAAAAACAGCCCTGATGTATGTACATGTATGAATATAATTATGAATAATCACATGTTCCTGAGTATAAATCTCTTGAAGAGCGCTATATAAATTCTTGAAAATTAATTAAATGGATGGATGAATATGTGTTTATACGTGAGTATGTGTGTATTTGACAGGTCTATAAAGTTGATGTAACGTATACATGACATGACATAAATGAAGTTTGCTAAGCGCAACGTCAAAGAAAGCCATATCTGTAACGCTTCCTGCCCAAACAGTAGGCTATAGATTTAAAGCAATTGCGGGATGGAAAGGGAGCTGGGCTGAAGTTTTAAGAGCTAGGCAGGGGTTGTTTCATGTCACAGGACTGACAAAAAAGGAAAAGTTCCATATATATATATATCCAGAGATAATTATAGAGATGTATAGGTCTAGACACCGCGAACCAACATAAAATCGGGAAATTCC
>OX457047.1:30699447-30729447 GCA_949752735.1 Lumbricus terrestris
AAAATGGGGGTTTGTTCTCCCACTCCAAGTGGGGGGGTTAGACGCCACTGCTCCCTTAGCGGATTGTTTGCAAAGCATTGAGACCGTTTGCACGTTGCTGGTATAGGCTATAATATATACATATATATATATGTATATATATATATATATATTATAGCATGCACCAATGTTTCGATAGAGAACATTTTGATGCTAGCGCATGGCCGGATGTTTTCATCATGCCACAATATATACGACTCCTTTAAAGTGTGCCACCGCAATTTGATTTTGCTACACGTAGGTCTAAAGCAGCGGTTCCCAACCCGTGGCCCGCCAGGCCTCAAAAAATGGCCCTCGACTGCGAAAGAATTAACGAAAGTATATGAAAAATTTGAAAATTTGGACAGGATATAGCACATAATTATTTTCTATTAAGAATTATTTTATTTTGACGTCTATAAATAGCATCAAAGTTCTATTTTGGATCAATTACAACTGTTTTATAATTTATATGCTTTTAGCTAATTAAATTTTAGCCTTGGGGCCCCATAATATCCTTCAACTAAGAAAAAGTGCCCCTCGTGTCCTCCAACGTAGAAAGTGGACCCAGAGTAAAAAAAAGGTTGGGAACCTCTGGTCTAAAGTGAATGGCATCTTTTTATGAACCGTCCCAAAAAAACCGGCAGCTAACGAATAACGTTGCAGTTCATTTACAGTCAAAACAAGTGGAAAGCCCGATAGTTTCGTATCCGGACGCCCTAAAATAATTATTCGAAGCCAAAATGCAAGGTCTTAAAGGCAAACTTTACCATTCTGTAGCTTACCGTTCATTCATCCTTATACAGACGACACTGTGGCAGATACTAGTCTGAGATGAACCGTCACAGAATAACATTATAGCCTTGCGCTTGGTAGCTCACATTAGCGGTTAAGGTTAGAGCTACTTATGGTCCATTCAAGTTTAAAAAATCAGGCTCTTCAATTAGGCTAAGACCGCTAAGCGATGCATTGCCTTCTTGAAATGGCAAACCAATTTCCGGACGAAGCTTTGGATGAGAGTAGGCTAGTAATGAAAATGACGATGATGTAGGTCACCACACAGGGATAATGATTTTATTGCAAACGTATATACATGTATGGACTACGCATTCAGTTGTGATAATATTTAGAAGATAAACTTACGAGGAAAACAACAAGACGTTGGTAAATGTATAGGTCTAAATGGTCACATAGAAACCTCGCGAATAAATGATAAATGATAAATGAAGGCAGCTGTCTGAAGCCGTAGCCTACATGTATAGGCCCTATGTAATACGTTCGTTTAGGAGCGCTCGGCGATAAGGAGGAGGAGAAGAAGGCGGAAGGAAACGGAGACGAAGATCCGGAAATTGCCGAAGCCAGAAGAGAAGCGGAGGAAAAACGCAACGAAAAGTACCGGAAGATAGAGGACGAACGCGAGAAGATGAGACAGGACATCAGAGATAAAGTACAGCTCTCTCTTGCTCTCTCGATCGCTCTTTGTAGTTGAGGGGACGAGATGCCTCGATTTTACCCTCTGTATGGAATGACTGATTATGCTCTTATGCTTTCTGAGTGGTTGCTTCGCTGACGTACGGACTGACTGACTGACTGACTGATTGACTGCCGACCTGTATGTCTGCCTTCCTGCCTGCCTGAATGACTGAATGAATGAAAGAATGAAAGAATGAAGGAATGAATGAATGAATGAATGACGATTGCAAATATCATGAAGATAACCGTTTTACGAATGATGGATTTCGTTTTCTAGTAAGAGCAATTTATCCACCTAGCGGGCATTATATCATTGTTGGTCTGCATGTGAATAGAGTGTAGTCCCTCTGTAACGGAATGCTAAGACCACACTACGGCTCAATAGTTTGAGTGGAATTATATTCCAGAACCCAGAACTGAGTTCAAGTTACTCATTTGCATGCTATATTCCTATTCGCTGTAATGTAGGTTATTGACCTATATGTCACCAATCAACAAGTCGAATGTTTTATATAAAAATAATATTAGCATATGAATATTAATATATGTCGACATGTACAGCACACAAAACCTTTCTCTAAGGGTTTGGGATAATGTTTGATTTAACACAATCTTCTATTAAATAGCCTTACCTAAAACCAGTACTGATTACAGTAATTTGAGGGATATAATTTTAATATCTACCCTCCCACGTAGAATTCTTTAGGTCTTGTAGTTATTCACCACCGGCCAGTCTTCATCGTACTCTCATCAATGGATGATCTCCAGGCTGTTGGCTTCATTTCTCGGTTGTGGATTATCATCGGACTTTTCTTCTCAAATGTTGAATTTCTTTGCGGTCGCTGCTTACTGTTTGAACAGTTTCTATTCCTTATCGTATTTACCAACTACTGCGACTTTCATTTGCTGTTCGAAGTAGTCTCTGTAGATTATTTATCGTTTCGCAATGTCACGAGATGTAACTTCGTTGATCTAAGGTATACGCTGTAAACTGCAACGCATACACGCTCTTACCGGTAAGTACAGCGCTATATCGATCGTACGTTACGCTCGTTGACCTTCATTATAGTCCACACCTTAGGACACTAAGCGTTCGTTATTCGGCTTCCAATCGTCCCGAATGTCACGAAATCACACGATAATGTTCGACAACAATTACCAACTTCTTGCGATCGCTCAAACCTCCGCCATTACGTCCTTCTTCTCCCAGCCTCCCTAGATGCTCTTTGCGCAGGCGTAGCAGACGATCCTTTTGTTCGCCTCCCATTGGCTGACTGACCGAATGTTGCTATATCTCGAAATGTTTGCCCCTGTTTAATATATATTTTTGCCCCTAAGTACTGGTTCTAGTACTGGTTAATTAATTAAACAGAGCAATGTGAAAGTTCTGAATCAAATCATTAATTAATCATTAACTAGGGCCTCTTCCTAACTTAACATGTGTAATTAACATTCAACAATATGTATAGCAGGGTAAGAACGTATGGGTGGGATCAAGGATATCGCTACAACAATCCCCCACAAATTAAAATTTGCTACAAATTTTCTTTTCAATATCCTTATTAAACTATCCATACTTCTTACAACACTACTACTACTCAGTCATCTACACTAGCACTTATATTAGCTACGTAGTTATGCAACATTCTACTCAACATCAACATTTAACATTTTTTTGTGATAATTCAAACTGTATCACCTTTACCGTACCTATACTTTTAATTTACATTGCATTTACACTGATCCTCTTAACTACATGTCTAATTCTACTTACTCTAATCCTCGGCTTAAATAGTCAGCCACTACATTGTCGCTACCTTTGAGGTATCTAACTCTAAAGCTGTAGTTCTGAAGCACTAGGTACCAGCGCATTACTCTAGCATTTCTTATATTACCAGTCTTTAAGTATTGCAGTCCTAAGTGGTCAGTCTCTACCACAAATTCCTGGCCATACAGGTAGCGGTTGAACTTTCTAATCCCCCAAACCATCGCCAGGCACTCTCTCTCCTCCACAGAATAGTTCTTTTCACTCTCACTAAATTTCTTGCTTGCATAAGCCACTGGATGCATAACCCCATCATGACTCTGCATTAGCACACATCCCATCGCCGTATTGGACGCATCCGTTCTCAAAGTGAATTCCACACCAATCTCAGGTAGTTTCAATATCGGTGCTTCTTATAAAGCATTCTTTAAATTCTGAAATGATGTCTCTAGATCATCATTCCATTCGACTGTTATCTTGGCATTCTTCCTTGTTTATTTCTTATTTCTCGGTTTAGGCATCTCCTTTGTCTTGTCGACAGTCTCTTCCTTTGGTCTGATCCTATCTTATTTATTTTCCTTCTACTCAACATAACTCGCTAACCTACCTTCAACAATAACTCAACTTAACCTCATAATGTATTATATTTACATATCTACTTACTTAACTATTCTATACTTACTACTATTAACTTCTGTTTGCAGGACTTCTGCTTTTCTTTGGACAGCTCGTCCTTCATATTACTTTTCCTCAAAACTCCTTACACTCACATTTTCGTTAGCCCTATACCTAACACTACCTTTAGGATATGGCCTTTCTCTGTCATTCCATGACCTACTTCTCCACCTATTCATATCATTGTAACCTCCATAACTCTTATTTTGTATTCCTCCAGACTGATCAGCTGGTTCTTCTCTGTACCACGGTCTATTATTTCTCCAATTATTTCTGTATGTGTTCCTCCTATTCCACCTTATATCTCTACCATCCACATTTGGACTCTCTTCGTACTCTCCGTATCTCCATTCATTCGATCTCCTAGACTGGTTCACATTTCGCTTATTTCTGTTCTCTTCCTTTCTCCAGTCTACTCTTTCTTTCCAACATTTACTCTGATTTCTACGACTGTCACTTAACTCACTGTCTCTGCCCGTGATTAAGTATCTATCATGTGTTTCTACCAATCTTAGTGGTTTATTTCTAAAGGTCTTCTTTACTGTTTCACCTTTTCGCTCTTTTCTATCTTTGTCGTGTGTACGTGTACCGTACCCGGCTAATATCCCTTTCACAGGCCCCTCTGCCTTCGACTGCTCTATGGTATTGAACCCAAATGCTGCGTCCAGACCACCATCCACCTTATCTTCAAGTGTGTCACGTTCACCTTTTAGCAAATAATCTTCTTTGAACGTCACCTTTTTATGCACTGTCTCCTCGACATCACCAGTGACTACCTCCTTACTAGCATCGCCCCTTGTGACATCATCCTCATGGGTACTCACTCCAACGTCTTTGACCCTGATTTCATTTGTAAACCCAATTCCTTTTGGTTTCTTCTCCAATAAACCGGGATTTACTATCAACTCTTTGACCAAGTTCTTTATCACTAATGCCTCTGCTTTCCCTTCAAATTCTTTACTTTTGATGTCAATCAGAGCTGTTGGGTATTTTACTTTGGTTCCATTAGCAAATCTGCAAACCATTTTACGTCCAGTATACTGGTAAGGTTTCTCTAAACCCTTTCTAATGGCAACACATGTTGCACCCGAATCATTTAGTGCCTTCACCTGTTTCCCATTCACCAACGCCATGCTCGTATAAGCCCCCATCGTTTCTGCTCCTTCAGCTTCATAGCACGATATGGTAACCTCATGTTCCACATCTTCCTCTTCTCTATCTTCAAAACACTGCATAGTGGCGACCGTATGTGACCTTGCGCCTGGTCCCATCTTATCGCATTTTGATGCATAATGTAACGTAGATCCACAATGGAAGCAGCCTCCTCTTGGATCTTCTCTACCAACTTCCCTCCGTTTACTATTCCTGAAATCCCATTCATTTTTGGACCGACCTCTATCTTCGTACCTGTCCTGTTCTCTGTTCCTGTTCCGTCCTAGACTACTACTTCTATTCTCACTATTACTCCTTGCAAATTCTCTTGAACGACCTTCCGGTTCAGTGTCCCTTTCCTTGTGAATAGGTGTCCACTTCCTCTCGCTAATTTCTCTAGCCTCCACATAATTCTGTGCCTGTTCTAGTAATGTTTCCAGATTTACCTTTCCCTTCTCTTTGAGAAAGCATCTCATCTCATCATCGCATGTTACTAAGAACTGATCACGCAATACCAGTGTCTCTAGTCCTTTATAATCATTCTTGAATCCAGCCATTGACAACCACTGCCTCAAATATCGTCTCAATCTCTCAACATACTGAGTTACAGTTTCATCTGTGTCACGTTTAGAAGAGCGAAACTTTTTTCTATACCCATTTTCCGTGAGCTGGAATCGTTTCAACAGTTCCTCTTTTAATTTCTTGTAATCTTGTGCTTCATCTACTTCCAACCTCTCGAAAACTTGCAATGCTTTTCCGTCTAAGGATTTCACTAGTGTTAATGCCCACATTCGTTCTGGGACTTCATATGCCATGCAGGTCCTCTCGAAGCGTAGTAGATAAGCATCAAGACAATCTCTGTCTTCCCTAAATACTGGCATCTTCACATTCTTGGCATTATTATTCTGTCCACTGGTTTCCCTATTATAACCATTTCCAATCCAATCATCTCTATCGCCTTGTCGTCTTTCTTGTTCCAGTTCTTTAAGTCTAATCGTTTTCTGGTTGTCTAATTCAATCCTCTTCAGATTGGCTTCTCTCTCTTCAGAACTCCTCTTTTCTTCCATCTCTAGCTTTCGTAACTCTAATTCCTCATTACGTCGTTTGTCAGCTTCAGCTATCTCTTCTTGACGTCTCTTGTCAGCTTCTCGTTTCTCTTCTTCGCGTATTTTGTCAGCTATCTCTTCTTGACGTCTCTTGTCAGCTTCTCGTTTCTCTTCTTCGCGTATTTTGTCAGCTATCTCTTCTTGACGTCTCTTGTCAGCTTCTCGTTTCTCTTCTTCGCGTATTTTGTCAGCTATCTCTTCTTGACGTCTCCTGTCAGCTATTTCTTCTTCGCGTATTTTGTCAGCTATCTCTTCTTGACGTCTCTTGTCAGCTTGGATCTCTTCTTGTCTCTCTCTGACAAAATCCCTAAGCCCTTGATCCGAATAACCAAGGTCCGATCCAACTTTAATCCACTTTGCGAATTCCGCCGCCATTTGCCAAAGTTTAATTATCTTATAGACAATTCTGCGCTAGAAAATTTTCTAAAGCGCTATTTAAATTTTCGCGGTGAATCAGTTCAACCTTAGACCTGACCTCTTTGTCAACCAATAACAGTCAGTATAATTGAACTACCAGCTACGTCACACCTAATTAATATTCAAACGGCGCTTGAAGCTTATACACACGTGAGTCAAACTAATTTCTATCGTAATTAAACTATGCAATCTAATACTTCTTAGATCCCTTAGATTTACAGTCTAAAATTGTTCTAGATCCCTCGGACGAAGCCCCCAGTTTTGTAACGGAATGCTAAGACCACACTACGGCTCAATAGTTTGAGTGGAATTATATTCCAGAACCCAGAACTGAGTTCAAGTTACTCATTTGCATGCTATATTCCTATTCGCTGTAATGTAGGTTATTGACCTATATGTCACCAATCAACAAGTCGAATGTTTTATATAAAAATAATATTAGCATATGAATATTAATATATGTCGACATGTACAGCACACAAAACCTTTCTCTAAGGGTTTGGGATAATGTTTGATTTAACACAATCTTCTATTAAATAGCCTTACCTAAAACCAGTACTGATTACAGTAATTTGAGGGATATAATTTTAATATCTACCCTCCCACGTAGAATTCTTTAGGTCTTGTAGTTATTCACCACCGGCCAGTCTTCATCGTACTCTCATCAATGGATGATCTCCAGGCTGTTGGCTTCATTTCTCGGTTGTGGATTATCATCGGACTTTTCTTCTCAAATGTTGAATTTCTTTGCGGTCGCTGCTTACTGTTTGAACAGTTTCTATTCCTTATCGTATTTACCAACTACTGCGACTTTCATTTGCTGTTCGAAGTAGTCTCTGTAGATTATTTATCGTTTCGCAATGTCACGAGATGTAACTTCGTTGATCTAAGGTATACGCTGTAAACTGCAACGCATACACGCTCTTACCGGTAAGTACAGCGCTATATCGATCGTACGTTACGCTCGTTGACCTTCATTATAGTCCACACCTTAGGACACTAAGCGTTCGTTATTCGGCTTCCAATCGTCCCGAATGTCACGAAATCACACGATAATGTTCGACAACAATTACCAACTTCTTGCGATCGCTCAAACCTCCGCCATTACGTCCTTCTTCTCCCAGCCTCCCTAGATGCTCTTTGCGCAGGCGTAGCAGACGATCCTTTTGTTCGCCTCCCATTGGCTGACTGACCGAATGTTGCTATATCTCGAAATGTTTGCCCCTGTTTAATATATATTTTTGCCCCTAAGTACTGGTTCTAGTACTGGTTAATTAATTAAACAGAGCAATGTGAAAGTTCTGAATCAAATCATTAATTAATCATTAACTAGGGCCTCTTCCTAACTTAACATGTGTAATTAACATTCAACAATATGTATAGCAGGGTAAGAACGTATGGGTGGGATCAAGGATATCGCTACACCCTCCCCCATTGCTAGCGATTATAGCGCATTGCCTCACTCACTTACCCACAAGATTGTCCGTTCTCACGGTCCAGCCACAATGGGTCATAATTTTATAGGCCCACTAGATAAACTCAACGAGGGGTGCTTCTGTAGATTTAACAGTTTAGGGTATTTCGTTTTGCCATTTGGATTTTGAACACTCCGTTTGGTAGCGTCAAAATTTCCTGGACGACAATTTCATATATCAACGTGTGTCAATGCTAACGTTAACTAGCCTTCGACGTGTACTGCTTCTATTTTATTCGCCATAGAAATTTCTATACCGTATCGTGTCTCATCTCCCCCATGTGCACTGGTCTGCTATCCGTTCATTATAATTTATTAGACCTAGAGATTGAAATGTATAAGTAAGCCTACGATAATTCCATTTAAAATTATTGCCAACTCATATTCGTCTGAGCAAATAATTAGCAGCCTGCATAAATAAATAGCCCGGTGCATAATGTACAAGGCAACAAAATTAATGTTCCACCGGCACACGAAAGGTCCAAAATCAAATCGTGTTTGCGTGACACTGAAAGGTCCATTAATTATAGGCCTGCGTAGAATTCATAGAGTTGATTTATACGCAGTGCTTGTTCTAGACGTATGAGGAGGGTGGAAGTTCCCTCAAGGAACGGAATTCTCCATTTCCCTAAAAAATTGAAAAGTTGTTGTTATACATGCAAAGTGAAAGAGTAATCCACTGATAGGATTAAGAGAAATATATGATAAAATCAGATGATTATAAAAGACTAGAAAAGGTCATCAGAAAAACGAGAGATGACAAGAGAGGACAATAGTAAAAGCCTTCCACTGGTCAGCGACACGTATCTCAGCGGTTGACCGTATAATATTATATGCGAAATGGTGAATGGTGGTTTGTCCTCTCCCCCCCAGTGGCGTAGACAAGGGGGGTTACGGGGGTTAAACCCCCATTGGCTTAGGAAAAAGTTTTTTTAAAAGTTATTTATCCACTTAAATAAGGAAAAAAAACATCGCTTGTAGTAACAATTGTTTTTCTTACTTTATTCCCTTTGTTACCTTATTCCCTTTTTATTTACTGTAAACCTGTTGGGTTGGTGTCAGAAAGGGCATCCGGCCAGGCCATAAAACCCCAACCCCATCATAAATTTCTGGCTGCACCACTGCCCCCACCCACCCACCCACCCCCCAGAAACCTGAATTCACGCCGCCCCCCCTTAGCGGAGGGACAAGAAGCTAGATTAAGACTGGATGTATGGCTTGAATTTCAGTATGGTATCAAGAAGAGGGAACAGCAGGCTGCAGAGGGGCTACAAGGAGGAGACGGAGGATTGGACGGACGCAAATCGAAGAGCACGGATAACAATTCCGGAGACGGCAATCGCCAATCAGAAGGTTGGCGAAAATTCATGTTTACATGCATACTTATCATCTGCAAAATGTATGTACGAGCACTTGATATATATATCGTCCGCTCAAGATCCTACTGAGAGACGCTCACGACACAGCGCGGACACTGAATCGGAGTTTCAGGCCGAAGCGCTGAGCAATAATTGCGAGTGAAGGACTTGATCAGGGTCCCTACGCGGCGCCTTGAGGTGGATTCGAATCTGGAACCCTCCAGCTCCAAGGCACCGAGCGTACCCTTACACTGCGCTCTAAAGATGTTCATCGATTCCAACGAACCGTTTTCTTTTATTCAAAATTTTTAATATTGATGTTCAGAATTCTTGAGGTGGATTCAAACCTGCGTCCTTCCGGTTCCAAGGTAGGCAACCGAACATACCCCACACTACCGCGCCTAACGAATAATTATATTTGCCTCTGCAACTATGTTTTCATCTGTACACTGCGGAAGACGCGCCGCAGAAAATTTCCCAAATCACTGTTGCTCTTTAGGTTTGGGTCGAAAATGAATAAACGGCGTAAAACATTTCTAGTCATGACTCTTCAAAGTTCCGGAAGCCAGTTTCAAAGCGTAAAAGCAACACAGTCTTTCAGAAGCGATTCAAGGTTCTATGTACAAGGTGCTCAATAGGTTAGACCAGCCCGGATTAAGGTTGGTGCTAAAGGTGCTGCAGCACTCGGGCGGCGTCGGGCCCGTAGTTTTGAGAGACTAGCACGGGCCGGATTAACAAAATTAATGTTCGGCCCATGCAGACCCACAGAATCCTAAAAAAATGCACATCAATCGCATAATTTTTGGCTTTGTGCTATAGATATTTTAGTGTCACGATATCTCTTTCTTCTATAAGCGATAATAACATTCCGTCACTGATATTATTGGACATGATTATAATGCTATATTATCGATAACTGTTCTATGGACTACGCTTCTCCGTTATTTTTATGCAATTTTTGCTACGACAATTATAGTTTTGTACTATCATGACGACATCTTTCTGAGCTACACAGATGTGACGTCTTTAGCTATAATTTTTTTATATGTATAATATTACGCTGCTAGGATATCCATATTATGACGACACCTAATTGTTCTACAAATACATGTTCACTAGCTTTGCTTTGTTCATGAACATGTAGGATGTTGCTCACTTGCAGTAGGCCTAATGACGATAGCTTTGTTTAAGTGATTTTTGGCTAATTAATCCGGTCTATAGCATTGTTTGCTAGCCTATATAAAAAATATACAAAACTAAAGTGCATTTCTTTAGTTAATTGCATTTAGGGTAATGAGGAGCTGAATGGCTTCGCGGAGTTGCGCGTGTATTGTAGGCCTATATAGGGAATATACGTGCCAGGCACAACTTCCGGGGCAAGGCAAGACAAAGGACCTGACTACAGACAAATTGGATTCTTAATATTAGATTGTCTCTCGTTTCTCTTTGTACGATTCTCAGCGAACACAGTCCTGTATACGCTTTGATTGACTGACATCAAATTGGAAAGAGTCAAGACGCCTTTTTTCTGGTCAACCATGCAGTCAAATGACGGACTCCTTATGATTCCTGCCCTAAAGTTCTCGCTCGAAATTTATATGGCATGTCACTGTCTTGCAATTCTGCTTTTTATCAAGAGGCCTAAAATACTTTACTACTATATCATAAATCATAATCTTGTGATTTCTACAGTGCTCAAAAAAGCAAATTCACGGAAAGTAGCTTAGGCCCCTGTTGACAGGCGGGGTCAGTCAAAAGAAAATCGACATCTATAATAAGCCGGTATAGGTCCATATTATTGGTCCATGGACGATGGTACTTAGAACAGTTGTTGAAGCAATTATTGTTTTGCACATTGTCGCTTCTCTAAGTAGCCACCAACGCGTCTAACTTGAACACTTTCTATTGTATCAGCTCGTCCATCTTCTGCCATTTTAGCACTGTGGTTAAAGACGCCAGCAGCAGCAGCTGCAATGATGAGCCATTTTTTATTTTGTAATAGGAGGAACGCTCACGAAATGCGCACATTAATTGGCAGTTACATGTAGCCTACTTTAGACTAAATGACTGTGAACGCCATCGAAAATTACGCAAAGGGATGTTACTGATTTCTACGAGAATATAATGCTAGAACGAAGAAGCGGTTTTAATCAAACATTTACTCATTTAATTATTTAATTAGTCTAATTAGAGTTAGCCTGGCAGTTCGTTAATTTTAGGCGTCATCTGAACGATCTGTGACATTGGATAGGTTACTATAGCAACCGGGTCAGTGCCGAAAGCAACCTTACCCCGTCCCCCCCATAGTTTGCGCTTGAGTCGAAGAGAAAAATTCCATAGGCTATACACCTATGAGCACTGTGATCGCGTTTCTGCATGGCAAGTATATAGATATTCGTTTAATTCGTGAAAAGCGTCCAGGTTGACACACCGCAGCCTGGTTACATGGTGACATTAAGAGAGACAAACATCATAAAATGAAATTAAAACGTCTTTCTAGTGGGCCAATGTGTTATTGTCACCTTTGTTTTTGCCTCTAATGCAGGCCTATAATAATTACATTGTTGTCATCCATTTTTGTAGGGGAGTCTGGATTTCCGAGAAGTCTCAGCGACCTGTCGTCAAAGGTTTCAGATTTGCCCGGCAAGATGGCGGCGACGGTCACTGACGCAACAGAGAAATGCATCTTGCAATGATGTTTCATCGCTCATGATGATCAATTGTCACTTATTCGTCAACGACGAACCACCTACATCTTGATTCAGCAGCAGCAGCAGCAGCAGCAGCAGCAGCCATCGCTATTATAGTGACAATCGCAGCTTATAGGCCTATACAGCGGTCTTCTGCTGTGTGATAGAACAACGGCGATGCTGTAGAGTTGCGCCTCTGCTCTGAACGTGCAATGCAACGATTTAGAAAGCCATACATTTGTCGACCATAATTTATCTTTCATTTATGTAGGCCTATAATCGTTTACATAATTCGACCCGATACAGCATTAGGGTAGGCCTATAGGCCTACCTATTGCGCTGGTCTGGCGTTGTCTCTTTGGCTGTGCTCTGACCTATCTATAGCCCTAAGTGAGCATTACTGTTCAGTATCTGCATGCTGTGCTAGCCTGCAGAGCCCTTTGCTTTGCCATCAGAGGGGATCTGTTGGTCCTTCCTTCAACCTGTCAGGGTAGTACTTTCTCAGTTGTAGGTCCATCTGTCTGGAATTGCCTTCCGTTGAAAGTACACGCTTAGGCCTACTACAGGTCTAGGGTTGACGCATCAACGTTTTATATTCTCCTCTACACCTATTTGTATCATCGTGGTTGAACTGGGAGCGCCTCTGAGCAGATTTCTTGAAGGGCGCTATGTAAATTCTTGAAATGAATTAACGAACTCAATGCAACTTAATTCCTACACAGAAGCGTCTGCGCTTTATATCTGCACACAGCCTATAATTTATTGTCAGATGAACTTGATTTCAAATCATATAGGAAGACAGTGTTAAACTTCCTTAGTTTTTTAGAAATCGATATTTTTGCATCATCTATGAAGGATCGGACATTATTGAGAAATAATTAATTGTGACGCTGGGTCAACGAATTGAGGTCAACAACATACATGGGTGCACGCGCACTTAGGGGAAAGATGGGACCCTCGATAAATCAATTTCTATTTTTATATACTACCGTACTATCTGGTTTTAATTAATTTCACCTGCACTAAATCACTAACCACACACAAAGCGAAACTGAGAAAGTACGTTTAGAAACCTATTATAGGCCACGCCTACAGAGAATACAATTAGCCTATAGCATATTATGCTTCCTGCTCTTCGTTTCTCAAGCTCTAGCCAAGAATTTAACCGTCGCCATTGTAAGTTACTTTTCCTGCAAAAATATCTGTTGCGCGCCCATGTCAACATGGGTTGATCCGGTTGGGTAGGCGTTTGATATACTGCAGTGAATCGACATTTTTATGGCCGTATTTATTGGTGAACCGCTGGTCTGTATTTTGTGATCCTGGTAGCCTACTATTTTGACGATTTGACGAGTTGAAAGGGTCCAAAGCGGAGCCAACGAAAGTGGCTGTCAGAGACAATAGTTTTGACACTGAAAAGATTTTGAAATTATTAGTTTCGTCATTGTGCTCGATGTATAATCCAGGGCTGTAATCAAGGGTATACGCGGGTATACTCATAGGGGTCGTCCATATAGGACGTCCGCAACGAGGGGGGGAGGGAGGGTCATACAAATGCGGACAAATGCGGACATGGGGGGAGGGGGTCGTGACAAGTGCGGACGTCCGCATACAAATTTGGTAAATAGACCTATTTCTGTACAATCTGTGCCATTTTAAAGCCTGTTCACCCACTATAATCACCAACAATAATTTGCTCGTTGAAAGACCTAGGGATAGTTTCTTTTCCCAGTGTAGTACCATACACTGTCTAGTATATATATATATACATATATATATAAACACACATATATATATACACAATATATACATAATTATAGGTAGATTGGAAACAGGTTAAAGTGCATGTCAACAGCCGCCTACCCTGCCAGCCTAATTTCGTCCCAAGGGATGCATTATCAGCTTCTCTAACATAATCCAGATGCATTTAAGGAGCTTGGCGTGCGGACGTCCGCAAATGGGGTCGGGGGGGGATGAGGCTAAATGCGGACAAATGCGGACAAGGGGGGAGGGAGGGGTTCAAAGTTGGTCATTTTCTGCGGACGTCCTTTATGGACGACCCCATATCGCATACTCATCTCCCGGGAAAAACGGCATCATAATTATAGGCTATATAGCCTACTCACCGCCGAAAACCAGAGTACACGCGGGTAATGGCCTACAGCGTATAGGCTACTCACCTCACAAAGAGCGTGTGGGCATACGCATGAAAAAGGAAAAAGCATTTAGGTGTATTTTTTTTATGAAATTCGGAACGAATGACTAAAAAAGTCGTCAGTTTTTTCGGACGGGAAATTGTGGACCAAAAAAGTCGGTTTTTCTCCCGGTCAGCGCGTGTACTCACCTCAAAATTTACCAGTACAGCGCTGGTATAATCAGCCTGTCACAGTAGATATCGGTCTATAAACACTGCAAACCTCTTTATGAAAACATCTCTGTTATTAAGTCTTAATGTCTTAGGGTATCAAGACTAAACAACCATATATATAGTTCTCGTTGAAATTAATGTTTTGGAAAGTTTGCAAATTAATATTTTATTAAACTTGTAATGGACCTGTACTGCAGATTAAGAAAGCCACATCTTGATAATGGAACTGGAAACGTGATCTGATTAACAATTATTGTTCGAAGGTTTTTCAGTGCATTGTCTTCATACATTGTCTTCATACATTATGCATTTTTAATTCGCTGAAAGTCTCCAGTGACAATGGACTCTGAGACACAGGAAAGAACGACAATGACCTGCAGCAGGTGCCTTCTTGGCCGCTGTCATCAACGCTCGGCCAAGAAAAAATGCATAGGCTTAGTAGACAGACAGACAGACAGACAGACAGACAGAAACGCAGGCAGACAGACAGACAGACAGACAGACGGACAGACATAAGGACAGACAGACAGACGGACGGACGGACGTACAGACGGACAGACATAAGGACAGACAGACAGACGGACGGACGTACAGACGGACGTACAGACAGACATAGACAGACAGACGGACAGATAGAAGGACAGACAGAGAGAAGGACAGGCAGACAGGCAGAAAGACAGACAAGCTCACCAGGTGGATTTAAAGAGGGAAACTCAGACAGACAGACCAGTGATGGGGCAAACACAGATACATAGAGAAGCTTGTAGACAGACAGACTGATATATATAGGCCTATATATTATATATATATATCCACTGTCAGGCAGATAATTATGAGATATATTTATACAGGAAGGCAGGCAGACACACACTAACAGACACAGACAGGCGTATATGCCTACAGGCAGATTGGCAGATTGAAACAATGCTTCCTAGGCATATATTGTACCTATATAGTTACTGTCTACCATTATATTCGTTTGTTTGAAGATGAGACAAAACCCGGACGGCACCCTGCATGGAGCTTAACTTAGACATAATCATATATTTTTATGGCGAATCACATTAGAAGTAAACAAATCAAAATTAATGTGAACCTGTGTCATTTATGACCGGCAAAGAGGACCTCGATCGGAATATAAAGTTTTTAGCATTCCTAATTACTGGTAGAACAAACGGACGCTGTCTATAGGACGCAAGTTATAACAGGCTTTAGCTGCAGATGAAAAGTCTTCTCGGGATGTGTGTGACATTAATTCTTGCATGACAGCACGAAGCAGCACAGCATCAACTCCAGCTGCAGCTTACTTCTCAATGTTCAGGAACATCGAAGGAGCTAGCTGAACCGTTCAACATTCAATATTGTTCAGCTCTGTCGTCACCAATAGTGGACCCACCAGGCTGGGGTAGCGAGGAGGATTTTTGATCGCGACGGAAGTGTCATTTGATTAACCATTGATACATCTTTGGACAGTGTTTAATATAGATCCCCTGTTTTTTGGGGGAGGGGTGAAATGTAGGTTTCCGGACAGCAATGGCTCAGCCATGCACAGACGACAATCTTTGGCCGGAAATTTCCTGATGTCCTTGCTTTAGTCTTATCGTCTAAACTTAAGAGAAAAACGCAGTTGAATCTTGAATCCATACTTTTAAATCTGATGACATTTTTTAGTACTTCAATGCTTCGCAGTCGAATTCTTCTTCAAAAGGTTAAGGCGAAACGACACAATTATAAACAATGAAAACACTGCCCAACAGGAGCTGTCGAATTTTTCAGGGGAGGGATGGTATAATCATGGTACGTATATAAGTGTGAAAAACACCTCTAGATTTTTCTGAGGGAATTCTCATTCATGGCAGACTCCCCCCATGCAGAGATTAAGCACTGGTCCTTGCAGTAGGTCCCTATAAATGCCCTAATTTCAACAATTGGGCCTCAAAATTGCGCCTCGTTGCCAAGATCGTCGATTTCATGTTTGTCTTTTATGCTAACACTGTAGCTTTTATGTTAGTCGAAGGTGCAGTATCATTCTAGATTAGAGCTGACAGTGGAGTAATTCGACAACGACATAATTATCTAT
This sequence comes from Lumbricus terrestris, assembly GCA_949752735.1. Lineage (NCBI taxonomy): Eukaryota > Metazoa > Annelida > Clitellata > Crassiclitellata > Lumbricidae > Lumbricus > Lumbricus terrestris. The sequence goes on from OX457047.1 coordinate 30,716,024, forward strand.
GCGTTCTAGCAAATGTTAAGAGCCGCTGCTTAGCAGAAGATCTTGACCGACTATAATGCGAATGATGGTTGATTACAGGCGCAGATGGTGGTGGGATTAAGCGTTAATTCTGGGTCTTGAATTCATGGGCATCGATCAGAGGCTATTGTCTTCGACCTGCAGCTCAACTGCATTGTATATATAATTATAGGCTGATGCCAACGCGGATTACGCAACTGGTTGCACTCTGTCAGTGCCAGTCCCAAGCCTGGATAAAGGAGAAGGGCGACATTAATCATCTTTAAATGAGAAATAATAAAGAACACAAATAAAGAAGAAAACGACTAAGAAAGAGCATAACCAAGAAAGAAAACGAAAAGAAAGAACATAACCAAAAGCGGAAACGACTAAGAACGAAAACAACTATAAAAAAATTGAAAAACAACGAAAACGGAAGAGGAAGAACACAACTAACAATGGAAAGGAAACAACGACTAATAAATAACATAATAGACAACAACAAAAACGAAAAATAGCATAATTGACAACGAAAAGAAAAAATAACATAAGAACAAAAAGAAAAAATCATATCAAAAACGAAAACAACCAAGAAAGAACAAACAAAGAAAACGAAAAGAAAGAACACAACTTAGAACGAAAACGAACAGAAATACCATAACTAACTACGAAAATAAAAAACACAACTAACAGCAAAAACGAAAAGAAAGAACACAACTATCAACGAAAACGACTAAGAAAGAAATCGACTAAGAAGAACATATTTTGCGAAAACGATAAGAAAGGATATAACCTAACTAACAACGAAAAGAAAAGTAAGAACATAACTAAAATGAGAACAAAATGAAAGACCATAAAAAGCGAAAACTAGTAAGAACGAGAACGACCAAGAAAGAACTAACAAAGAAAACGAAAATAAATAACATAGCTAACAACGAAAAGAAAAGAAATAACACAACCAACTATCAACCAAAACGACTAAGAACAAACCAAATAAAGCACGAAGACGAAAAGAAAAAGCATAACCATAGCAACGAAAACGACTGCGTTAGACCAAAAGTCTTGGCAAAAGAACGTAATAGACAAAACGAAAAGAAAGAACATAGCCTAATTGACAACGAAAAGAAAACAAAATAAAAGACCACAACAAAACGAAAACTTCTACGAACGAAAACGACCATGAAAGAATAAAAATACGAAAAAAGGAACATAACTAACAGCGAAATCGAAAATAAATAACATGGATGACAACGAAAACGAAAAAAAACATTACTATCAACGAAAACGACAAAGAACGAAAACGAGATGAAAGTACTGTCGGGAAACTGGGCCACAAGCGAGCTCACCGACGTAGTCACCTTATGCTGAGGCAATGCTGATGGTGTTTCTATCTCGACTGGATGTGGATTCCCCAGAAACTGGTCTTCCAACAATTTCACTGGCCGGTCATTAAGATTAATGACTCGCACCGGCAGCTCTAATGCGTCGTCATCAAAAACCATTCTTGCCACGCAAATACCAGGTCCGATTTCTCTCGATTCGGTCATCCACACCGACGTTGGCTGGGCTGACTTTCCTCCAACAGTTTTGCTCAAAACGTCCTGCTGTGATCTAGGGGCGAGGGTGACTTCTTCCGCCACCTGGATTCGTCGGCACCACGACTGTCCATTACCTTTGACGAGATTCATACGATGTCGTCCCACAAAGAGTGTTGCTGCCCCAAATCCTATTCTGCAGCGATGATGTCGGAGCCAGTCCATTCCGAGCATCACTTCACTAACCTGGTCAGATACAAGGAAAGTGGTCCGTTTATCTAAGCCTTTGCGGATCTTGAGAGGAATCTGTACCTCTCCAAGTACCCGGATCCTCGTTCCGTTCGCTGCGAAGAGCGTTCGCTTGCATGGTTGCCAGGCAAGACCGTTCACAATTGTAGCAGGCACGAGACTCACCTCTGAACCGGCGTCGATCAGGCACTGTTGAGCGTTGCCATTAATTGTACCTCTGATGTATATCGCATTCTTCGTCTCTCCGTTCGTTGTATGTCTGGTGTTGTGGTTGACAATGGCTTCGTCAACTGGATCCCTGTTGAAATTTCCTGAGTGAGGAGGTCGTCGTGCACGGCACTCCCTTGAAATGTGCCCCGGTGTTCCGCAGCTATAGCAAACAATCGGCTTTCTCCTCGTTCTTTCGTCCGTGAAACGATTCTCGACGTTGGCTGTTGTCCCTTGCATCGGTTGTTTCCGCAGATTGCTGAGTTGTCTCTCGATTCTGGACTCCATTCGTTGTTGCCATTGCTTCTGAGAGTCCTGCTGGGCGGCGAAGAAACTGCTAAGTTGTTCTTGTATCTGCGCGTTGACATCTGCTTCCTGTGTCCCTCTCACGCGGTTATACGGTCGTCGTTGCTCCTCTGGCTCCCGCATCCGTTGATAAGCGTCCATCCTTAGAGCGACCCGATAGGCTTCGTCCAGCGTTCTCGGCTCTCTCTCGCGCACCTTCAATGACAGTTCCCGGTCACGGAGCGCCTCCAGAAACGCGTCTCGAGCTATAATCTCTGTTGTCTCGCTAGATGGCACCGGATATGCCAGCACGACCAACCTTCGTATGTCGTGAAGCAAATCGCTCATGCTCTCGTCGGTTCGTTGACGGCGGTAGTACAGTTGAGTTCGAAATGTCTCAGCTTGTCCTTCAGTTCCGTACCTTTGGCGAAGCCTCTCGACCAGTTCCGCGTACGTGACGTCAGTTCTGGGCCCGTAGTCCCACAGCAACTGTGTCGCTGCTTTTTCTAGGGCAGAGCGCAGAAAGTCAGTCTTATCAGCTGCTGACCACTGGTTATGCCTTGCACATACCTCAAACTGTGTCAGAAACGATTCGAATGACCCGGTACCATCGAATTTACCAGGCCTCATCTGCAGCTTCCTGGACGTGGTAATCGGCAGCATCTCGACCATAGCGTCTGTCTTCCTCGCAATCGACCTTGGTTCTCTGTTCGTCCCGTCTGTTGCGGCATCAAAGTTGATACTCTCCAGAAGACCTCTCGATTCACGTTCCGGTGTTCTGATGAAACCGGCAAACGGCGCTGGAGTTGTGGCTCTTCTCCCAGGTGTCGATGTCGTCGGCTGAGCAGCGGCTGTGTCGCCCATATCTACCAACGAGTAGACGATTGTGTCGTTGTCATCCATTCTATCCATCTTCTTTTGACGACCCCACTTCTGGTACCAAAACATCAAGAAACTGGGCCGGTCTTGTTTCCTAAGTGTCGCAGTGTCTTATTCTTTGCCTTTGCGCAAGTACGGCTTCCGCCAATCGGCGAGAAGGCTTGTTATTGACAGAATGGAACGACAAGTCAATGTTCGTTTTCTTTCTACTTTAATTCTACTGAATAACTGATTCAACGTTATCCCTATTAAATTCTACGTATAATATCCCTATCTACACGATGTTTCAATTAACCCGAGTCAGAGTCTGTCTTTCAGTTCTGTCATAGGATTCGAACCTATGCCCCACGGAACGTCAGCCTTCCGATGTCCCTCGATGCCGAACTTCTCGCCCTTTCTCGTACTAGACGAATCTCCACGGATGCCTTTCGCTTCCGAACGCCGCTCTTTCTCGTAGTAGACGAACCTCCACGGATACTTCTCGTTTCCGAAGTCGAGCCTCTCTGGAACTGTCCCCATGGCCGTTTTATGCCTCCTTATATAGTGTTTTCTTGCCCTGTCCAGGTCCACCCATCTAATCTGTCATAGCCGCCTTCGACTGCTGGCAGCAGTCAAGTCTGTTGACAGTCAACTACGTTGTCTACTAGCGGCAGTCAACTATGTCAACGGTATGTCAACTACGTCTAGCGACTATGTCAAGCGACGGTCAACTATTGGCCTGTCATAGTCTGGGCCTAGCCCGCCGTGGTCCGTACTAGCGGCAGTCTGCTGTCAACGGTATGTCAACACTGTTGACTGTCAACGTTGTCTTGTTTACGTAAGTCTGTGCTAGCGGCCGCCACACGCTTCCGTAGACCCTGGATTAGTGGGCGTGGCTAAATTGGCCTAGCCGTCTGCATGCAAGCATCTACAGTCGTTGACTGTCAACGTTGTCTGTCAACGTCAGATCCAATTTCTCTACAGTACATAACCAACAACCAAAAGATAGAGCATAGCTAGCAACGAAAACGAAACGAAAGACCAACAGAAAAACGAAAACTACTAAGAACGAAAGCAACCAAGAAAGAGTTAACAAAGAAATCGAAGAGAAAGAACATAACTAAAAACGAAAACGAAAAGGAATAACAGAACTAACAACGAAAGCGAAAAGAAAGAGCACATCTGACAACAAAAAAGAAAAGAAAGAACACAACTAACTAAGAGAACGGAAAAAGAACAAAACTAACATCCTAAACTTCTAAGAACGAACTAAAAAGGTACGAAAACGAATAACATAGCTAACAATAAAAGTGAAAAGAAATAAATTAATATAACTAACAGCGAAAACGAAAAGAAAGCACACAACTAACAACGAAAACGAAAAGAAAGAACACAACTATCAACGAAAATGAAGATCACAACTAACAACCAGTAGAAAAGAAAGAACGCGACTAAGAACAAATAGAAAATGAAATACCCTAACAAACAAACAAAAACTACTAAGAACGAAAACGACCATGGAAGAGAGAACTAACAAAGGAAACGAAAAGAAAGAACATAATTGACAACGAAAACGATAAGAAAGCACACAACTAAGAACTAAAAGAAAAGAAAGAACACAACTATCAACGAAAACGACTCAAAACGAGCATAAATCTAACACTCTTACTTTTGACATGTTATGTTCTAAGACAGATGGGCGTAATTGCAGAACACGGGACCCTAGTTTTTTTAGTTTTTCTTAGCGATTTCAAAACAAAAACTATATTGTAGGCGTGGCTTATAATTATGATTGATGTAATCACAGAGACAAAGAACATATATACCCAGAGAGTTAACAAGTCATATGTCATTGAAAGTCATTTAAATTGACCGTTGTATTAATTAACTAAAAATGGACTTGTTAGTAGTTATTTACATGGGAATTAATTTATATTTGCGAAATCGAATGAAATGTCGTATTTTAAGGATTTGAGACAAACTTATGTCTCTGAAAAACTGATAAAAGTCTACCGCTGTGTGCGTTGCAATGTCTAAATGTTGCATTGTTATAATATTATGAAGAGGACTGCGTCGCCCAATAATAAACGACTTAAATGAATTTCGGAGGACTTATCTTCGATCGGGAAAGAAAACTATCCTTCAACACGGACTCTTTCCGCTTGCAACTTTTAGGCCTACAACGCCATACGAAGCCTAGCTGACAGTTTAGACTTTTCCTTTATTAAACCACATTCTTCTCGACACTTTTGACAGTAAACGTGACTGTGAATTATTCTTTGCGCCTGTAAATGCTCCAAAGAGACTATTTTGTCTCTACAAACTTCGTTAATATGAAAAATATTCATTTCACTTCTGTCTTTTCAAAACAAATAACGAGTAGGCTAGGCTTACCCAGTTATACATCAATAACGGGTATCCAAATATCCATCATCCATGTATATTTTTATTCAACCAATCACAGCGCGACAGACACATCGTCACTAAGGATAACGCTGAAATCGGGGGGGAAAAAAACTAAAAAAACTAGCGTCCCGTGTTCTGCAATTACGCCGACAGATGTATCGATCCTCTTTTCTTCTATCCTCTAGCTGTGACACCTGAACGTGTAACTGCATGCATGTTACTCCCTTAGGCACCGCGCACATAATCTAGAGATAGGCCTACCACGTACGATGTGATTCGAAGTTTTGATTAAAAGGGGATTTCTCACCAGAATGCTATATAGGCTAAAGTTTACTTGTTTGACGATAATAGTTGAGCAATTATAGGTCTATAGGCCTAATTAGATTTAACTTACGATTTTAATATGTACGTTTTATTACCTATTACTTCGATGTATTATAATGATGTTCTATGTCCAATTGTGCGTTTGCAAGTGGAGTAGGCCTAGGCTAATAAAGAAAATACTCACCTACTATTAATTATCAGCCAACTCTTAAAACAATGCGTTGCCATTGGCGACCGTCACATAATTATATGGCCTAAACGGCCATCGGCGAAATTGTTAAAGACGCTAAGAAAAGACGCTGATCGATTAATTATTTATTAGCCTACTTTGCTTGCTGAAATGTCTTCAACGGATGCTATCTTCGAAGTCATAAACTATATTGACTTAAAACGATGAATAATCGAACGCTGGCGGTTACGGAAACAACTAAATTTTCGTAATATTTACGAAGCTTAGACGAATAGGCCTATGTCTTCGTCGACTCTTCAAAAGCGGATATCAGCAGATGACGTCATTGTCTTCATTGTTTTATTTGTAGCTGGATTAATGTTTATCGTTTTCTGTAGGGTCCTTGCAGGTAAAGCGAACCACTTTGGTTTAGAGTGCAGTCTTGACCCCAATTTTGTGCAACTACGGTAATTGACCTATTCCCCTTGAAAGAGAGGCTCCTCAACTAAGTTAAGCACTCAATAGATAAAGCGAACTGCTGTCATGTAAACTGAACCAGTCCCAGTAGTAGGACCTGTCGTTATTGTGATGATTCAGGTTAAGCGAATCACCATTGTAGGAAAAGCGAACCACTGTTGTGTAAAACCGAACCACACATTTAATGCCTTAGGCCAAGGCTATCACCATATAGGAAAAGCGAACCACTGTTGTGTAAAACCGAACCACACATTTAATGCTTTAGCCCAAGGCTATCACACCATACAAAATGCCATGAATCAGGACCATACAACAGGTTACATGTTCAAACACATAGGGCCTAGCATATAAGCAAAAAAAGCAATAATAGCATGCTAAAACGCAACGCCAATAGGCCTTACTACAGTTGTTAGAAGTACTAGGGACTATAAATTTGCCAGGATTTCTTCAAAATAATGACTTGACTTAAGTGCAGGAAGATGCATGCTTGGAAAATTTTCATCACATGAGTTTCACTTAAGCCTAGCTGATTCTGGAACTGCTGATGGTGATGGCTGGTAAACTTGCAAGTAGACTTACAAGTAATAACTCAGTTCAAATACTAGTATGCTCAAAATTGGAATGGTCTATCGCTGTAGAGTTCATAGCACTGGATAAGCCTGTTAGACATTTGCTGGAGCAGCAGTTGTAACAATGGATGGTGCTGAGTTGGGTGAATGGTCTCTTGCATGGCATCAGGAATGGCAGGTGTGTTTAGGGTTGACAAGGAACCCACAGAGCTGAACAGCTGATTGTCCTCAGTCCCAGTACTTGTAACAATGCTGGTGCTGAGATTGGTGAATGGTCACCTTCATGCATGGCAGCAACATGGTATCAGGAATGGCCAATGTGTTTAAGGTTGATGAAGAATCCACAGAGCTGGACAGTTAGTCTGCGGCATCAGAATTCATGATTCGATATTGACTTAATTTTAATCTTGCCATCTGTATCTACACAACACAACAACAATGGTCCAAAATACCTACTAACACAACACACCAACAATTTAGCAATAAGTTAACATGCTTACTAAATGATATAGGCCATTTAAGGTAAAGCGAACCATGGTTCGCTTTGCCACAATACAATTTAGCAATAAATTAACATGCCTACGGCCATATAAGGTAAAGCGAACCATGGTTCGCTTTATCACAATGCTGGCGGTTCGGTTTATCTAACAGCTAACGTTAAGCGAACCACGCTGTGTTGTTACTGCCACAACATATATTATCGCTCGCATTCGATTGGAATTTATGTTTTTAGAAACTACGTCGGCCACGCTTGCATTGTAGACACAAGTTTTAAGAATAGAAGTGTGCCTGCACGTGCCGCAAACAAAAGTAAAAAAGTCGGAAAATGGTAAAGTTTTGTACGAAACGTCCAAAACATAGGACACGACGAAAGTAAGCTTCATTTCGATTTTATATTTCGCTGCAAGAAGACCCGATGTTGTGTTTCTTTTATGCATAGATATATGACCTATGAGCGAGAACAGCCATAGATATATTACGACTATTACGCTGCGCTAGATTGACGGGTTATGAAATTTGGTTCGCTTTACATGATGGTTCGCTTTACCTGCAAGCACCCTAGCGCCATCTCAGGGAGGTTCACAGTGCGGTGCCTAATGTTAGGCCTACTAACATTATTTTTCCCCCGCTTGAGGTAGAATGAATACCCCATCAGCTCTTAAAGATTAAAACTGAGTTCCGCCTTTCTCTGTGATATTTTCCCCATCTTTTCAGCACCTAGGCCTATATTTCTCTTAACTCAGGTGCTTTATAATTATAAATCTTGCCTTTCACAGGAAGCGCTTCTGAAAGGCTGTTGCTGCAAAGAAGCGCTTAAATGGTCATAATAATGCAGTAGCCTCCAAGGCCTATAGGCCTATATAATAATTATAGGCCTATGTGAGCATAGGCGCACCCTATGAGACCCACGGGACGCGTACCCCCAACTTTTGAGTGGTCCCCTAACTTTATTATTATGGTCCCCCCAACTTTTAGGACCTGATTCATTATGGTCCCCCCAACTTTTAGGACGTGATTGCACCTATGTATGTTAGTGCTGATTAAGTGATGCAGCACCAAGACCCGCAGTTTGATGGGAGTCATGGCCACTCGATCATGGGACCCGAAGTTATAAATATATATAGGCTTATGCGCGTGGTGGACCGGTTATCGTAAGTTATCAGAGGAAGTCAGAGGTTCAGAGCACCCGGACCCGCACTAGACTTGATGCAACCTTGGTTCAACTCGGTCGTTCTCCTTTCACCCTTCCACCCATCTCCACCCTCGCATGTTCACCTCATCACTTAAATCTGCTGACCTGCCTTTTTGAAGCAATCTCCATTCCCATCAATAAGGAAGTAGGCCTAGGCCTATCTGATTCATCAGACGAACTCCAAAACTTCACATCTTGCAAACTCTTCGCAAATCTTTCACTCAAAACTATAAGCTGTGTTTCAAATGGGTTCCGTGGCTCATGCTGTCAAAGTGCCTTAGTAATAGCAGATATTTAAATTAGCACCCGTCTACAAGCGTGTTTTTTCAGAAAATTATGGTCACCTTGTCAAAATAGGTCTATGATATGCTTTAAATTGCAATTTGTAAAAATAAGTTTAATCCTGGTAATTTTGCGCAAAGCAGTACAAACAAGTCAAACAGCTACGTAGGAAACACCGATTTATAAGCACATTAGGCCTACCGGATATAATATGACTTTCCAGACACTAATAAAAGCGCTACATAACTGATGCTGCTTCTGATTTATATAAATAGATATCTTGGCAACCTCAGCCGGTGGTGGATGTAGGGAGATGTGATGTCTCGGACTGGTAAAAGATTTATTTGTGGCGTTTGGACAGAACGTTTTCTATGCAAAACATATTAATTGGATTATTCCCATAAAATGAATACTCTGCCATTGATGATCTTTCCTACAGTTTACGCGAACTTATGTCCAGAGGCGATTCTTGCAGTCTGTGTGTTTGCGTATTCAACCTTCTTCTCTGGTGGTGTCTACGGTAAGTAGAGAAATGGACAGGTTTAAGGTTTTCAGTCGTTGCTGTAAATCTCATAGAAATATGCATTTAACTTTAAGTACACCTTTAGCTGATCTTTATGTATTAATCGGCGCGACTTCTGTTTGACATTGAAGGGCAGGCTGTGATTTGTTTAACGCGCCAATAGTAGAAAATTATAATGATGATATCGTGTTGTATAATGTTTCAAAATCCATTAGACGTTCAGTGTGGAAATAGGAGAGTTCATATTTGAATATTAAAGCTTCCAAAATTAGTACAAGCCGACTCTGGTGCTCACCAGCATATTGTTGCTGAAAGTTATGAAGGTGGTTTGTGTAGCACTGCCACACCTGTAGATTATAATTGGTCGTTGATACAGTGACTGACTCGATGCAGGCCTATGCATCGGACTCTAGCTGCACCAGCTGGGACACAATAATTGGTCAATTGGCGGAAAATTTTGCTATTCAACACATGCAGAAATACTAATGCAGCGAAAGGTCTTCAACAAGCTTTCTAATTATGACACTAACCCTAAGCAACCTTCACGATGCCCAAAACAACACTCACTACACCATTTTATAGCTCCTTTGTGCAAACATCGCCTAATTTGATGTCCACCATATAAAATACCGACAGAAGTAAGTTAGTTCGCATGATTTGCTTTTTGCTTTAGTCATTTGCATGATGGTGTAAATACAGTTTTTGTAGTGCTTGGGTTCTGCAAACATCCAGAGTATGAATAGATCCACTACCTTTATAATTTATGTAAGTAAATTAGTATGGCAGCCATAGAGAGTGCCATACTAAATTCATAGTGTGACACTGTGAAATAGTGCCAGTTGTTAAAGTTAGTGTATGAATGGTTCTATGCAAAAATTATAAAAGCAAGTAATAATTGTGGAGTTGAAATACTTAGACAAGGACCTTTCGACTGAACAGCTGGGAGTTATAGGCATGCAGATGGCAGTCTAGAGAGCATTCTGCAATAAATTAGCCATATCAAGAAGTTAGCCATATAAGAAGTTAGCCATATGGAGTGGTGTGTTGTGTAAACAGAAGCAGGGCCAGGACGCTGATGCTTAGACCTGCAGTCCTACAGTTCTAGACACGTGGCAAGTGAATTGATTGATATAGAATTAGGGTTGTTAAAATATCAGTTTATTTTGTGAACCGGTTTTGGGTTAGGGCCATCTGATTTTAGACCTGTTATCAGATTTTTTAATGGCCTTAATTAGAAAATCCGCATTTCGTAGCATAAACATAGATGGTGGCTGCAGGCGGGGTTGTATTCTATGATGTTTTTGACATAAAAAGTGTTTAATTGATTCTATAATCAACTCATCTCATTTGCTGACAGCGAATTTTATTTTGCTTTTCATTTTCACCATCACAAAATGTTAAAATTTGACAAAATGCGTGATGATGTTACTTTTGAAGTGCCTCGTCACTGCCGTGCATTGATATCTTTTGTATGGCCGTGGGTGACGCAGTGTTGTAGCTGCTTGTTTGTTGCAGTTGGTTTGTTCTCCCAGCAACCTTGTGCTTACTGTCAGCACAGATGGCTGAATCATCTCTTAAAATTTCGCAAATGATTTTTAAAAATGAAATTGCTCAATCGGTTTGTAAGCAATAAAATTTGATAGCCGCTTTTGAAACCGACATTCGGATTTCCGGTATTCGTTTAACATACGTAATATAGATTGTGAGTTTTAGAGTGTAGATCTAGATGTCAAATTGGCTGAATGCGGGATCAGAACTTAGACAAAACCAGTGTTCAGAGCTTGATAATGAAACTTCACAGACATTAATATGGCCTACTGCCAGCAAGTGAGAAGTGTGCAGATGCCAGCTCCTGTACAAAGCTTCAGAACATTGTACTCTATATGGTGTTTTAATGGTGTATTAGGGAGCAGAGATGTCTCCACCCAGGTCTTCCAATCTTTCATCCTCTTATGTCTAATCAGACTCTGTGTCTCTATATCACATTCACAGTCTTCTCTTCTTCTTATGCCCAGCATGTCCCGGACTTCAGTACTACTGTTCCTCCAAAAGACTGCTTTGAAGTTGTGGGCTCAATTGTAACAACCAGTATCAACCTCTCTTTCCTTGCCCACTGCATGCCATAGTTTACATACTTTCTCTTTAAAAACATCTATCTGCTTACTATCCCTTATACACCCTTCATGAACATTATCTTGAAACTAACTGGAAAAGTACTTTGCAAACCACTTGAGTATTCAACATTAAACTTAGAAACCGGATAAGCAGTCCTGCTCTCTTTTGCACTGCATTTTATACTATGAATTACGATCTATGTGACACAGGGGTCAAAGCCCATCACATGTCGGTTTCTTAAGGTCTTTTTATTTTGTCATACATGCTACAATGGCTCTGCTTTAAAATACTTTTTCCAGAATGAAAATATCTTTTTTTCTTACTGAAGTTATATCCATTTGTTTCTTTAATTAGAACTATAACCCTTTAACGACCAGCATGTACTAAAATGTATGGGAAAACATATGCAGCTGGTTGTTAAAGGGTTAAAGTGAGAGAATCGAATAAAAAGTTTCTGAATATTCATGTCATCAAAGTCTTCAGAAACCATTGCTTGATTATTCTGCAATTTTTCTGGGCAATAAAGGGATATATTCTGAATCATAAAACGCAAACCGCATCAAAATCGGTTTAACGACTTCAAAATCAGTTTACGACTTCGCAAATTAAGGTGAATTCATGGCTAACTTGCCAAATTGAAGAATGTTCTACATTCGTGATCCTCTCACCTATTTTCAGCTTTAGCACAATATCGATGAAGCGACAAGCAATGAGTTTCAAGCCCCGGCGGTCACATATGAACGCACTTGGAGCGCTTCTGAAAGGCTCTTGCTGCAAGAAGCACTTTACAAATAGTCAGATGCAATACATATGCCTTAACTACATTGAAGTCATAAAATGGACCCATGCATGTCATGGTTACATTCAGGGAATTGTGCTTTCAGTGTTTGATAAGTTATCTAATACTCAAAAGTGCAATTAAGAAAGTTATGAGCGTGCTCCAAATGGCCATTATTGCTAATATTAATTAACTGTGAATAGATCTATGGTTTTGGCATCATTAGCCTATTGCATGCCAGAAATTTAACCATAATCAGGTCAGTGTACAGCACCTCAGTTTGCTAAGCTAGGAAGTAACGAAAGGTGGTTAACAATTTGTGAAAAGGTAACCATACATTCTGGTCACCTGCCTCAACCGAGTACTGCTTAGATCTAAGACCCACAAAAGGGTTCACCAAGTTCTCAAGTTACATGGCTAGGCCATGGTTCTTGAGTGCATATTTTCTGTGTACCAGCTTTCCTAATTATTTGGTGTGGTTAAAGCTCACATTGATTTAATATTTATCTGGTTTCACATACTTATTCACAATATTTACCGGTACCAGTTTGACATACTTATCTACAATATTTGCCTAGTTTGACATGTATATGTTTTCACAATACTTACCTGTTTGTCATACTATTCACAATATTTGCCTGGTTTGACAAACTTATCCACAATTTTTACCTTGTTTGACATACCTTCCCACAATATTTACCTGGTTTGACATACTTATTCACAATAGTGACCTGGTTTCACATAGTAGTATCCACAATATTTATGTGGCTTCACACACTTATCTACCTTAGACTGCTTGCATGTTCTATATCATCAGACTGGTGCCATGCATATGCCAGATTGCAGTACCCGGGTACTGTCAATGTAGGGTACAGAGAAACCCAGACACTCACCGAAGGTTGCACCCAGGCCCTGAATGAAATACTGGATACTATACTATTTTTGGACTCTACTTTG
>OX457047.1:30734447-30826947 GCA_949752735.1 Lumbricus terrestris
AATGTAACAGGTTGTGTGTGTCTATGACAGTTTGGATTAATAAATAAACAAATATTGATTGATTGATTTTATATTGAATTATGATGAAAAGACGTTCATATTCAGAGTGTCTCCTTTGATTTTGCTTTTATAGAAAACAGCTTTGGTAAATATTACAAACCTCTTGCTGCATGTTAGTTAAATGGTTTATCATTTTTTCCTTTTTTTCTACGTAGACTTATTGACTTTGGTTTGAATGAAACTCAAATTGGAAATGCTGTTGCTACTTGCTATCTAGAGGATGCAGGATTGCAGCCTGGGCTTTGTTTATTCTCATTTATAATGCTTACTTATTGACATATTTTCAGTGACTCACAGTCGGCTTCTTTACTCTGGTCTAAACAAGCTGTAAATAAACAGGAATAATTCTGTCTTGCATGGAATGCAGGAGTTGTCTGGTCCAACGTATGTATATAAACTCTCCTGATAAACGATCTGTTAGATCTGTATACTGGAAAGGTTCTCTATCATTAGCTGTATTGCTGCAGTGGTTGGCTCCCTCTTGTTTTGATCTGTGCAAGTGTCTCATATTTATGCCAGCAGAAAAAGAAAAACAGGGTCTGCTGAACCTGTGGCCCACATTGGTTGAGTGCAGAACAAAACCAACAAAACCCAGTGAGCTATACTTATTATTATGACTACATGCAGAGGAGTTTAGTGTGACCCATGTCAAGGTGCAGTGGAAAATGGAGCTTCAAGTGGGGCTGGTTGGATGCTGATATTATAGAAACTATTTCCTGTGTCCTGTTGTGAGGTTTTTGGTTAACAAAGAAGAAGAATGAAATAATTGGTGCTGGTTGACCGTGTTTGTGATAGAATTACCTCAGTAAGGAGAATTCATGAATCTTATGACAACACTCTTGCTATTGTCAGAGCTCTACATTGTAGATGTTGTTGCCTGTCGTGGTCTATAATTATATGAGAGAATAATTAGTTCAGAACTGTTAATGTTGTGCTGGAGATCTCAGTTGATGTGCACTGACCAGTGACCTAGAAGATTGATGTTTGGTTGACACCCTTTCCTTTTGTATAAAGTTCAACTGGACTATGATAAGGTATGGACCAAGTTGTGGGCACTAATTTGAACATCCGTAATTACTTTGAACTTGACTATTGTTCAGCTTCCATATACATAGACCCAATGAGCTGATTGTAGAAACTCCTGTGTTTATGGTACTAAAGAAATTGAACCCAATTCATAAGAATGTCTACTGACTTTGTTGAGTGAGTATTAAATGCCTGTATTTATAGTAGAATATCTTTATTAATAAACTTGACCCTGGAGACAGAACAACATGGAGACAAAGGATCTGAGTGGCTGACCCCCTCCACAGCGAATGATTAATCCTAGCCAGAATGAAAACAGAAGAAGTCTATTAATAAACTTGTGTGCAGCTTGTTCATTGATCAACCCAAGCAAAGCAGGAGAAATGTGTCAGCATTTATTCCATTGAATATGACTGTTCTTCACTCTTTTCCAATGGCTTAGTGGAAATAGGGACCAGCTTGTGATGTATCCGATAATATCTCCATGTATTATGTAACACCTTGTGTTTTCCTAAAATGTATGGAAATGCTGAGCAACATCTGTGTGTCTTGTGACTGAGAGGCTTCTACTTGTGTCTATCCTTATCAATGGTAGCATTTATTCTGTTAATTAATAACCTCTGTAATTCACTCTTTTCTCCCTGAAAATCAGCACCAGTATTGGTGTTCTGGTTACCATACATGTGCGCTAGTCGGTATTTAGACAGATGGATGGAACGTATATTCCTGTACTGAATTGCTGCTGACACAGTGAGATACAGAGATAAGAGATGCCTCAGAAAAAAGATAATGATTCACTGATTCAGTCTGGCTAGTCATAATATGGAGAGGGGTCTTGGACAAGTGTCTGTATTGTACTCGAGGAATGAGAATGGAGATGGAAGTACTGGATGTAACAGGCAGACTAGACATCTGGACAGTGGACACTGGGGGTGTAGGACATTTCCCCCCTGGACATTTCCCCCCCCGGACGTTTCCCCCCCTGGACATTTCCCCCCCTGGACGTTTCCCCCCGATTTCGACTAGGACATTTCCCCCCGGACATTTCCCCCCCGGACATTCCCCCCCGTTCTATGCATACCTTCTAAATATGGTTGAAATATTTCAAATTGGTCATTAAACAGTTTATCCAACGCTTTGTATTGTATAATTTGTATTGTATTGATGCATACGGGGTTTAACTTGGAGCTGGATTGATGAAAATATTCTTGTCTAAATTGGAGCTGGATTGATGAAAATATTCTTGTTTAAATTGGAGCTGGATTGATGAAAATATTCTTGTTTAAATTGGACCTGGATTGATGAAAATATTCATGCTTAAATGGAAGCTGGATTGATGAAAATATTCTTGTCTAAATTGGAGCTGGATTGATGAAAATATTCTTGTTTAAATTGGAGCTGGATTGATGAAAATATTCTTGTTTAAATTGGAGCTGGATTGATGAAAATATTCTTGTTTAAATTGGAGCTGGATTGATGAAAATATTCTTGTTTAAATTGGAGCTGGATTGATGAAAATATTCATGCTTAAATGGAAGCTGGATTGATGAAAATATTCTTGTCTAAATTGTTGAAGACGATAAAAGCAATGGTTTCCGCATACGGGGGGGAAATGTCCTAGGGTAGGGGGGGGAAACGTCCAAGGGGGGAAATGTCCGGGGGGGGAAATGTCCAGGGGGAAATGTCCGTTCCCGGACACTGGACAGGCATTGTCTTCCTTGCATGTTTGCTGATTTGAGCTCCTGCTGGCCGTGGCCAGTTGAGGCTCATAGATAAGAATGTTGTTGCTGCAATGTTTGGTTTTTCTGAAGAATATTTTTTTAAATTTTATGTTTACTGATGATTATGATGTTGGTTGTTTCATTTTAAAGGGCTTTGTATGTTATTTTAGTTTGGTACTACAGTTTTGTTAGTTATTTTTGAATGAATATGTTTCTAAGAGGCTTCTGCTGTCTATTTTTCGTTTTTTTTCTTACCTGCCAAATGTTTATTTATTCTTTGTTAGTCAGCATTTCTTATAATATGATTGATGCTCTGTTTTTGTATTTCTGGGCTCACTGTTTACTTGTTTGTTTGTTCATTCTGTTTATCATTTCATGCTGTGTGGGCAATGACAGCGGGTGTGCTATATGTGGGCCATGCATGGCAGGGTGTCGCATCCCAGCATGATTAAAATCGACTCCGATCCATAAGTTTACCAAAATGACAAGGATAGGGTACCTGCCAGGGGGGCAGGCTAAATTGGCAACCTCTGCAGGTAGCAGATGTTGGCCTTTTTACTGTTTTTTTAGACAACCAAGATCAGTTACTGCTTCATAAATTGCTCCCACCAAAGAAACCAAGATCCTGCATGGCGTCCGTCCTTGATCTCATGATAGACTGAGCACTTGTTCCACTATACACATGAGTGATTTATTAGTTTATTGGGATTTGGGAGAATGTTGTATTCATATATATACCGATGTTGTATTTTCTATTGCTTCTGTTACTGAGGAGCGAATCATCTGCAACTGGTTCAGTAAAGAATATACTTTCTTACTTACTTAATACTTGATTTAATATACATCAATTTTTAAAAAATATTTGCCCTCAATCACCTGCCTCTAGAAGTCAAACTTAAAGCTGTCAATTTGCCCACTGCAGGGTTAAGATATCTGTCTGTCGCACACCCATACCGAAGCATACGAATTTCTATTGACTGCAGATTAAAGAAATTTGTTTTTTATCCTTCACTGATTTCTGCTAGAAGTATTGACTGCTTGTAACCTGATACCCCCTCCATCTGGTTGCTTCGAAGGCCACTACAGGATTTGCTCCTGACTAACATGGCAGTGAGCTTAAAAATAATGATTAAATTATGTTTGAAATGAGACACCGAAAAGATGGCGGTCGGGTAACATGTTGTTGTGCGATCGCTGCCGTTAATTCTAAATTAATCATGCCACGACGGTAAACTTTCAGCGGATAACTTTGCGAACTTAATGGATTTACTGAGGATTCATTATCGTTCGTCATTTGTGAAGAATTGAGCTCACTTTACGTCGAACATGGCGAAAAAGGGGCCTAAAGTCGAGGACTTTCTCGAACAGCTCGTTCAAGACGATAACTTAATGGATGTACTAATTACCCGTCTGACCACGAGACTAACGCCTATAATCGAAGAAATCTTCGACAAGTACGCTAAGGACTTTACCTCTAAGCTAGAGGGCATGGTAGAGAGGCTTACTGAAAAATTTGTGTCCATCCATAGCGAATCCCAGAATCAGAAAATAACATCCCTCGAGCGGGATAAGGAGCAGCTACAGGCGCGAATGGATGAACTCGAAAATGACCAGAGATCGGACAACCTCGTTATCCATGGCTTAATCGAAACTACCAACGAAACCTACTCGAAGAGTGAGTCCGTGTCAGCTCCTTCTACCTCTCATGCTACTCCCTCAACACAGCAATCTTCGGTTCAGTCAGTGGTGGACCTCTGCAACAAGGCTCTTCATCTCAACATCTCTGAGGCAGACGTCTCCTTCGCTTACAGGATCCCACGGAAGGGAAAAGAAAAACAGCGACCTCTAATTGTGAGATTCGTCAATCGTCATGTCAGGAACAGGGTATATGCTGCAAGAAAGGGTCTCCGAGGCACCTCTTGTGGCTACGACTCAGTAATCTACATCAACGAGCACCTGACCAAATTGACTGCACAGATATTCGCTGGAACAAGGAAGCTAGTCCGGGAAAAGAAAGCTTTCTCAACCTGGACTGCCGGCGGGAGGGTCTTCCTCCGTCAATCCGCTCAGCCAGATGAAAAACCTAAGAAGATCCTATCCTTGAAGTCTCTCGAGGACCTGTGAGTCTTGGGTTTTGTTTCTACACTCCGGAACCTGCAGGTCGTGTCTGTTACTTACTATCTCTTATTCTGTCGATATACGCTCTCTAGCCTTCCAGTCTTCTACTTAAATCTTATCATCTGATGTAATTCTTACTCGTCTTAATATGACCAGCTTCAGTGGCTGGATGATTTTTTTTCTTTGTTTTCTTTGACACATTCCTTTGCATTAATTGCATTTTTTCAGTTATCATCAGCTGCAGCTGTTGATCTTGCATATTGAGTCAGCTGAATTATGTATTTAACCAGTTAAATGTTAGCTTATTATCTTCCGGTTATCTTTTCTGACCTATAAAAGCATTCATAGCACCATTCAAGTGCTTGATTATCTGCCCATGAATGATCTCTATCTTCCTGGCCAGTCACTCTGGACTGGCTCATTAGATATACTGCACACCGCACTCTTTTGTACCTGTTGTACACATTGATGTCAGTGTTAATCACTAGTTGGCCAGGTGCCTGTTCAGCACCTGACTGTTATTTCCTATGGCGTACTTAACCTAATGTATCGTGGCCTAGTTTCGCCGAAAGTTTACTGGACTAATTGCAGTGGTCGTGCACTACCACACTAGTAGCCCCCAACTGTTTGGTGGCTGTGGCCTATGTGTACACTCTATTGACAATTCATATAAGGCAATTCCACAACAGGAGTTGCAAATCTATTGTTCTTTTTTAAATTTATCGTTTTGTGTTCCTTGATTGTATTTAGTGTTTGTCGTTAAGCAACATTGATGAACAATGCCGGGCAAACTGCCCCTTTCAATCACTGTAGCGTTTGCATGGACATAATTAAGCCAGGAGATGACTTTATCTGTACTTTATGTGGCACTCCTTGCCATGAAAATTGTATCATTAATAATACTATTGATTTAAACGCGGACTCCTGGGCGTGCAAAGATTGCATGGAAAATTCGCAATCATCCACTGAGGGACTTGACCCAATGTCTAACATATTGAATTTTGATAAATTTCCTAAATTTAACATCTTGCAAATATCGGATGATGAGGATCTTAGCAAACCTTGTTTCAACAATAATGAATTGGATTCCGATTCCAATTACTTTATAGATCTCGTAAGAGAATGCAAATATTTGACTCCCTCGCAATCTGCAAATAGATTCCATAATGACACACCTTCCTTCACCATAATGCATCTTAACATTAGAAGTATAAACTCCAAATTGAATCAGGCTCAATCATTGTTGCAACAATTGCCTGCCTCGATTTTTGCAGTTACTGAGACTTGGTTAAATGATACTACGGCAGACACCATTCACATTTCTGGTTACAAATTTGCCTACAGAAATAGAAAGGTGGGAGGGGGCGGGGGTGTTGGGTTTTTCGTCAGAGAGGGCATTGACTTTAGGGAAATGACCATCCCTGAACAATTTACCACCTTTGAGAGCCTGTTTATCACTGTCCCCTCTCACAAGGACACGGATATTATAGTAGGAGTCATCTACAGAGCACCTGGCACTAACCTGGATCTTTTTAACACTGAATTTGAATCATTAGTTGACTCCCTAACACTCAATAAAAGTAGGAAAAAGAGGATTTTTATAGCTGGAGACTTTAACATTAATTTATTAGCATCAGATTCTCACAGTCCTACCACTGATTTCATTGACTGTCTCACTTCTCACCACTTTCTTCCTACAATACTCCAACCTACAAGGATAACCACCACCACAGCCACATTAATTGACAATATCTTTACTAATTGTACCACTTCGGTTATTAACTCTGCTATTATAGTATCTGACATATCGGATCACTTGCCTGTCATAACTTGGGTTGAAAACACCCTCAAACCCCATAACAAACCCAGTAATTTCCGACTAACAAGAGCTATCAATGACAACACCATTCTTGCATTCAGACAGCTGTTAGAAAGAGTTGACTGGTCACCCATATTATCTCTTTGCAGTAATAACGAGACTGACTTAGCATACAATTTATTTGTTAACTTAATTAAACAAAATTACGACTTAGCTTTTCCTCTACGACCAAAATCGACTGCTAAAAGAAAAACTCCTCAAAATCCTTGGATGACTCGAGGGCTGTTAAACTCTACTAAAAGAAAAGAAAAACTTTATGTTAAATTTATAAAAAATCCCACACCAGTAAATAAAGCCAAATTTACCACCTATCGCAACAAATACAAAATTGTTCGCACAAAAATGGAACAAGATTACTATGCCAATGAATTTGCCAAGTATAATGGCAACATAAAACAAACGTGGCATTTAATTAAATCTATTGTTAAGTCGGAAAATATGAATATACAATTAGAGGAACTATTAATCAACGGCAAAACGATTGATGACCCGGCGCTCATAGCGCACACTTTTAACACTCATTTTGCAAATTTGCCCAAACTTTTAGCGCAAAAAATACCACCCTCAGCCAAGCCATACCAAGACTACATGCCAGCTTCTGCACTTAATTCCTTTGCTGTCCTACCGACTTCCTTTCAAGAGCTATTAACTATCAATACAACCCTCAAAGACACCCACAGCACTGGTCCTGATGACTTGAATCCACATGTATTGTCTTCTCTCATGGACTTATTAGCATCTCCACTTAGCGAGGTGATAAATTGTTCACTTAGAACTGGAATAGTCCCATCGGACATAAAATTAGCAAAAATTACACCTATCCATAAGCAAGGTAATAAAAATGAGGTTTCAAATTTTAGGCCAATCTCTATACTACCATTTTTTTCTAAATTTTTTGAGAGGGTAATGTACGACCGCCTCTACTCTTTTATCACCCAGAACAAAATATTATACCCCTTTCAACATGGCTTTCAAACAGAACACTCAACCTTTATGTCATTACTGGATATACAAGACAAAATATCTCATGCTATGGATAATAATGAATATTCCATTGGCATTTTTCTCGACTTAGCTAAAGCTTTCGATACCGTCAGCCACAATATCCTGTTAAATAAACTTGAGAATTATGGGATCAGAGGTATCGCACTCACATGGTTTACAAATTACTTAAACAACCGTCACCAACAAGTCTCATGCAATGGGAAATTATCCAGCTTCCAAAAAATTGTTTTTGGGGTCCCTCAAGGCTCAATCCTGGGGCCTCTTTTATTTCTAATATACATTAATGACCTCCCTAGCTCTGCAACTTTTTTACATTACATCCTATTTGCTGACGATTCGAATGCTTTTTACTCCCACCCCTCTTATGATCAGCTAATTAAAATAGCAAATAATGACCTAGAAATGGCCAGTGAATGGTTCAGAGCCAACAAGCTTTCCCTGAATATTGCAAAAACCAGTTATATAATTTTTAGATCTAGTAAAAAAAACCTTGCTCCACCTCCTGATAGTAACTTGCTAATTGATAATATATCAATACCGCAAGTATACTCATCTAAATTCCTGGGGGTACACATTGACCAGCACTTAAAATGGAATATACACACAGCTGAGATTTCCAAAAAAATTTCAAAAAATATAGGCATAATTCACAGAATAGCCTATCTCCTTCCACCTCATGTACTAAAAACATTATATTTTACACTTATACACCCATACTTAAGTTACTGCAATCTCATTTGGACATCTACATACGACACTCACCTAACTAAGCTAAATAGACTGCAGAAAAAAGCCATAAGAATTATTACTAAATCTCCCTTTAATGCTCACACTAGCCCCTTATACCAACAATTGAACGTGCTAAAAATATCCCAAATTAAATTCATCCAAACTAGTACATTTATGTATAAGTATGACAACAACCTTCTTCCACTTGCATTCTCATCCTATTTTAGACCTAACTTATATACTAAAGGCATTAGAAATAATAGAGCCTACATAAGTGTCTTTGCAAAAACGAACACTAGAAAATTTTCTATTAAGTACCAGGGTCCTCTTTTATGGAATAACATACCAGAAAGTATTCGTGCATCCAGGAGTCTCGCTCAGTTTAAAATCCAAATCCGTGCATACACATTAAACAATGTTAAATGAACTCCTTTATTTAACCAATGTTCATGCTTATTATTATGTTTTTGATATATGTTTTGAGGGAAAGTATCCCGTTGCTTCTGTTCATTTGCTTTCAAAGCTTTAATATCGCATCTGCTTTTTATCTTCTATTGTTACCCCAATGAATTTTCTGGTAAATAGGCCCCACTAGCGGGATCATTCCCTTCGGGTAGCCTATTGGTTCTGCCACTCTCAGTATTGGTTGCTTACTTGTCCATATAATCGCAAATGTTAACTAGCAATCAATCACTGTGTGTACTATCCTGTAAGCAAAATTGTCTGCTTGTCTTTGCTTTTTTGGTGGATCAATAAACCAATTGAATTGAATTGAATTGAATTGAATCATTGTGAGCACTTAAAATAATCATTATATACTTCTGTGACCTGGTTTTGTTTACATGCTTCATGGTCTATGTGCCACCGTTGGGTGGGCACCTGCTGGGAACCAGGGTGGGCACCTGCTGGGAACCGGTGGCCACTGGCAGGCCTACCACCAACCAACCAACCAACACTCTGGTAGAGACTGGAGATATATGTGTCACTGTGGATACATTGCTGACTCTAGTGCAGCGAAACAACATTGAACTGTATTAATAAACTAGAAGGAAGCAATCACTCTACATATGATGGAATGGCCGTCCATGTAATACTAAATATTGCTCAGCAATATGGATCAGCTCCACTATTCATCATTCGAAAGTCAATAAATGACTGACTGTCAGTGCAAGTTGAGTCAGTGCGAAGGGATCCTGTTGCTGGAATGGTGTTTATAAGTGCGCTTTTAAAGGAAGTTTTCAATAGATCCATTGGCCAATCTTTTGAAGAGTTTCTGTGAAGGCCTTAGAATAAATGTGCTATAACCGTTACCTTTTCTTGGTTTAAATAGTGCTTTTGGGTTTTGTTTTTTCATGGTTCCTGCACCATCGTTCAAAGGACTATTGGTCATGAATTAATAGGACAGTCACCACTATCACTATGACTAATATATGCAGCCTGCAATTTTAAAAGTGAACCTTCTTGCAAGTTTTGATTAGGCTGGCTAAATTATTAGGTTGTCCAGTATACTGGAAATGAGCAATCATATAGCAATTAAGACAGAACCGAACTTTTGAATTGTTTATTTCCTGCATGATCTGTGCAGTTTAAACACCAATACTTATTTGCCTGGAACTGATGAGTGGTCATACTTTGATGTAAATAAATATTTGAAACATGTATAATAAATATATATGATGGATGGTTCTATGAGCAATAGTGTAAAGTTCAAATTGAAAAATTTTGGAAAAATAACTCGGAGGCAAATGAAATTTATAAACAACTTTAAATGATTGGAATATATACATGTTCTAAGTTCAGTGTTTTGAATCATTAAGGCAAAGGAAACATGTTACATATCTACCACAGCACTTGTTAAACAGTTGGTAAATTTGGAAGTTGTAAAAATGTATCATTTTGCATGTAAGGAATGCTGTAATAATCTGCATTTAGTTTAAAAATTATACATGGCCTAAGATGATGACAATAATTGCTTTTCATAATTGTAAAGTAATCCTTTGTTGTACGCCTGTACGGTAATTATTGTCATCATCATGAGCTGCAGAACCAGCATTTATGTTTCGCATCATTTTTGTGGTGAATTATTGTCTGCTAGTGTAAGGTTTGATAATTGGTTACCCTAGTTATCCAAATGGTACCGACAGTCCCTAGCATCATCCAGAGTGGAGTGGTGGTAAACTGAGGAGTGAGAGACCAAAAGCTCCCTTCCCATTCCCTGCTTAGGCCAGCCGCTGCTGTATGTTAGTCACTAAGTTATAAATGCCCTCTGGTAGGGGTTTATTTAGCAAATGTTCACTTGAGGTCCTGTGCTGATATAAAAGATAAATTAATGAATGTTTCTAATGGATGCAATGATAGCTGGCTTTTGAACTGAAGGAAACAGTCACAGGATGACCTGATCAGCGTCAAATTGTGCCCTAGATGACCCTTGCAGTGACCTATGAACTGTGCAGCCGGATAAAATTGGTTTAATGGACCCTGATAGGAGGCCTCTTGAGTCCTTAAACGGAACCTCACCTCCTGCAGTGAATTTGTCTTAATTGTGATTGATCTGTTTAGCACAGTTAGATTTAATTGTTCTGGTATAAAATGCCTGCCAGATATGGACCTGTATTTATAGAACTCGTATGAGATTGTAAGCTTGGTTTCTAATATAAATCTGTTGAATTCAGTTTAGATGCGACATTAAGAAGCTTGACAAGTTTGTATCTCATACTGAGACTAATTTATTTCCTATAGACAATTTAGGAATATAAACAAAACAGCTTAGGCCAAGATCAGACAAGCATCTCAAATGTTTTGCATCATATAGACTTGTTTAAAGAGCTCCTATTGTCTATGATAATAGGAACAATAACACAAAAATTAGACATGGCTACTTAGGCCAAGATTGGACAAACATCACAAATGTTTTGCAGTTCATCATGTAAACTAGTGCATCAGTGCTGTTGTAATTTGTAAAATTTTGCAATGAATGTAAGGTGGAAGATGAGAAAGAAGGTATCATCATCATCATCATCAGTTGCTGACAATGGCAATTTGATGGCATTGTGTACGAATAAATGAGCTCCAATTTCCTTACTCGTGCTATGTAAAGTGCTATTGAAGGACTGTTTCTGATTCAATGGATCCAATACAGTCCAAAGTAGGATTTGAAAGAAAAGAAAGAAAAGAAGACCAAGTCTGAAATTGTTAACTATATGAAGTCAGGCATGACTAGACTAAGACTAAACACATGTATGCATTGATGTTTAAAGTGATGTAAACCGAATAAAAAAACCCGGAGTAAAACGTCGGGTTTTTTGAAAAAAAATAAAAACGTAGTAAAACAAGAAAAAAAATGAAAAAAATAATGAAACCTTGTTACATCCTTTAGTACAGTTTAAAATAAAAACCTTGTTAAAAAAACCTTGTTAAGGCAATTTGATTTTAATCAGCACGCAATAACACACCTTTATTAGTAAAGTACGGAGACAGCTCAAGGGACACCAGACGAAAATAAAATTAGGGAGAATAATATAACTATAGACAGTGAATGTAAAAATATGGCCGTGACATAAAAAAATATTTAAAAAACGGAAAAATGTGAGACGAGGAAAAAACGAAAAAGGGGATTTTACTGAGAAGGATAAAAGCAAAAAAATGTATTTTACAGAGTCTCTATGCTTGTTTGTAAAAATGATGACTTGATAAAAGACTGAAAAATAATGGACATTATTTATTTGTTTACACCTATATGCAAGATCCATTTTTAAAAAAAGCTGCTGTTGTTTGGCAAAATGGTATTGTAGTGGTGGTGGTGGATGATGTCAATGTTGAAGACAGAAGATCTATGTACTTGATGATGATGATGGTGGTGATGATTATGATAACCTAATTATTTTATGATGACGATGCCAGTGACAACAATGGATTTGTATCATTGTATCCGGAGTGTGCAATGCATTCTATGCGACTTAAATGCTGCAACGCATACGATGCTACTCCATCTATGTCGTTTGCTTCATCATCATTATTATCATCATCATCATCACCATCATCGTTGATGTCACCATCATCATCATCGTTATCATCATCATAATCGTATGAAAATTTTCTTGCAGTCTAAGACTGTGTTCTGCTAGGTATTTGTTTTTTATTGATGCAATGGTGCTGATGTCTTTGTGATGTAAGAAAGCAGCAGTGTCAATGTATACTGAAAGTGCCACCACTTGTTGTT
This sequence comes from Lumbricus terrestris, assembly GCA_949752735.1. NCBI lineage: Eukaryota > Metazoa > Annelida > Clitellata > Crassiclitellata > Lumbricidae > Lumbricus > Lumbricus terrestris. The sequence goes on from OX457047.1 coordinate 30,747,205, forward strand.
TGTTACAACAGGCTGCCATTCTTCCAGGCGATATTTTTGTCGAATTTACAGCTTTTCATCAGCTCTTCACCCTCCAGCTGATCCTAAACAAGTAGGTCCAGATGTTTTTACTTAGGATCCGGTGGCAGCCATGTTGTTTTTTCTTCCTCTACCAATGCTTTTGTGTTCTTCTGTTTTAAATGAGCTATAACCATAGCTATAACCATAGCTATAGCCATTGCAGATGAATTTGATTGCTTTTTTGCTTTGTTAAGCCCAGCTAACTTCTGGTAGCAATTTGGACAATTTTTTGGTGACTGACGGGTGTAATTTAAGTGCAAATTAGCCACTTTGGGTATTCCTGTAAAGTCTGTTGATGGTATTGGCATTTGAAAGACGAATTTTCTGTCAGCCATACAGTTTTCTGTATAATTATTATTACTTAAACGGAATCTGCTGGGCGGTATATTTTGTGGTGACCCTGCAGTAAATCAAAGTTGTCTTGTAGTTTGAGCTTTTGGATTAGGATTTACACCACGAAAATCATCTAATCAGATTGTTTGGAGGTGTTTTACAAAAATTGATAAATTAAATAGTGTGTGTATGGTGAAATTAGACCGTGCTGTAATGTCTGTTTAGCAGCTCTAGTTAGTGAAATGTTGAACAGGTTAGTCGTTGGGATACGTGGCTGTCTGTTAGAGCAATTCATGGAAACATAATCCTCTCACTCCTCCAATGGAGGCTGTAGGGACCTGGAAACTGGAGTACTTAACTGAATGAGATTGGGTTTCAAACTTATTTTCTAATTGGCCATATTATGGGAAAGAAAAAGTTCTAAAGGATAATGGAACAGTATCATAGGTTAGTCATGTATCTAATGGGCATCACATGTACAATTATACATCTCCATCCATTTCAATGCTGGACCATGAGATATATAGTATGCATGTATATGATACATGTATGTCTGGTGGTTGCCGAGTGCATTACAAGTGTAGTTTTGTCTGGTTTTGAACAAGGTTGGCTTTTGCATAGATTCATTCATTCATTCATTCATTCATTTCAAACACTTATATAGCGCCTCTTCAAGAGTAGGGTAGATGTCAGTAAATGACTTGTGTGGATTGCGTATGTTATCTCGATTGCCTTGACTGCTGTTTCACCATACATTATGCATGCTTTTTCATCGAAATCCCTAATTATTTCGGTTGAGTATACTGTAAGGTGTGGATGTATTCAGGCTATACATGGTCTTCTGGGTATGATTGGCTGAATATGTAGCAGTTTCTTGCCCATCTGATTGGGTGTATAGGAGGCACATGGTTCTAAGGGGCTTTGGTGTGACCTTGCGCGCGTAATAAATTTATGTAATAATAATAATAATAAGGGTGGGAATCCTTTTTTGATTTAGTGGCACATTAATGAAACTACAGAAGCTTAATGTTAACTGGTTGATATTGTTATGGCACTAGTTCATAATTTTATCTGTTGAATTGTGTCTGCGCTATCTGTCATTGCACCCGCTCCCTTATTTCTGTGGCTTACAGAATTAATCTTTTAGATGAGAGATATAAATGTCATTATTTGTCAGTCTGGGCATCTGTATATGGTATCTTTTTTTCAAAATGTAAAGCAGGTAGTGGCCGAACATTTTCATATTACAAACGAGGTGATCAGCCATAAGGCAGCTTTTTAAAGAGTGAATTGTTTAGCAAGAAGTATTCTCAACAGTGAAGCTGAAGCTGATGCAAAATGAGGGTTAAACTAGAAGTGACATCAAAAGTACTGAGGCACTGAGCATTGGTTAGATGTGGATATGATCTGAAGCATTTCACAGTGATGCTTTTGGGTTCTGTAAATGTCAGGGTTCAGACATAAAAAAACTTGATACTTTTGAAATGGGAAACTCCAGGTAGACCCGCTGATCAAAGAACTTCATTACTAACAGGTGTCAGAGCAGATACCAATTTGTGATCTCAGTTTAGTAATGATTCCTTTGCATGCAAGAGCTACATATATACTTGACGAGATAGTGGCTTTTTATCCTGATGCTCAAAGCCTCAGATATGATGATTTTGCCATGCGATGGGTTGATGTCATTTTGACTTAGAGATTATGCTCTTTAACATGATATCTCCTACCAGCTGACTGTAGGGTGGGTAAAATGCTCTTTGACATAACTCTGTGTCAAAGAACACTTTATGCTGCTTTGTGGAAGATGTCTAAGTTGTGTAATTGCTTGTGACCAGGCCAAAACAGGCAAACCTATATTTTGTCGCATTAGCAGAAGTTATATAGCAGCAAATGAACTAGGAGCAGTGACATAGCCATGGGGTGGTTTGCATGGTTTGAACTTTGATCCTGAAAATATGACCCACTACAGAAAATATTATGTTCCATCTTGTTAGACATTGATTTTGAAAGAATTTATTGCTCCTGAATTTGCTGAAGCCACTATACAGATGGCTGATTGCTTTGAGCTTATTTGAGAGTTCCTGTTTTAGGCAATGGTTGAAAAGGATCGCTATGGTCCAATCCAGATCATTTGCTTGCATTGGCCCCTCCCTGTGGAATATACTTCCCCCCCCATCAGTGCACTTCGCCATCCTCCATGGTAGTCTTTCATCGTCTTTCTCATGTCTAAAAACCTGCCTTTTCCCCTCGGGATTGCACGCACTGGGAGTGCTTCTGAAAGACTTTTACTGTGAGCAGCGCTTTATAAGTTGTCAGATACAATACAATGCAAAAGACAGTAATATAAATTTATGTTAAAGTGGGCCTATAATTGGACTTTCATATCTGGATCTTTGTGTACCAGATATTTGTCTCTAAGAGCATTTTGTTGACATTTTTATTTGTTCCAGTTTTTAACTTTACTTTGTTGTTGTTCTTGTTGTTGTATACCTTCAGCATCCAAGTCCAACACTGATCATAATTGTTGTGTCTGATGTTACCGTAGGTCATAATTATGGCATAAATCATCTCGAATGATTATGTAAACGGATGATTAGCGATGATTTTGCATTAAATATGGCTCTTGATTTGATGCTCACTTGTTTATGGTTTTTCTTGTGGTGAATCTAGATATTTGATCAGTTCAAATTTCACGTTGAAGAGTGTGAAGGATGACATCGAATTGTATCACGACGCTCAGGTAGTCAAGATGAACCAGTAATTTTCATTTCTGATGTTACCATAGGTAACAATTCATTTCTTTTGTCAATTTTATTGTATTGACTGTCATTTATTTGTTATCAGTCATTCATTTTCAAATTATATATTGTGTTATGTCGTTTTCAGTCATTCATTTTCAAAATATATTGCGTTTTTTAATCGAAAGCTTTCAAAGTGCTAATGATTACATGTCCAATTTTTCCTCCGTCAAGCGCATGCTGACGATGAGGCCCTTACAAGACAAGACGTCTCCAAGTTGCTCTGTATCTGGTGTTATCCACCGCTCTTCTTACCTGTAGCTGCATTTTATGTATGGTTGGGCTGATTTGAAATTTGCAGATGCAGTAATTGGATGCTGTTGATACGTTCATTTGTTGCTGAAATTGTTTAGTTTAATTTTGACTGGATTTAATTAATTTAAAGAAATAAATTTGTACCGCGTGCAAGGTTTCACCGAAATGTTAATTTACGTCACTATGAGAATGAAAATAATAGTGCGAACTGGTATTTGTTTCAAGAAGGTTGGGCTTTCCTTGCAGACTTAGATTCATATGACAGCAGGTTGGCTTTGTATTATTTAAGTGTGATGCAGGTGTATTGTAGTATTGTATTGATTGCTTGTTGTTTTTTTATTGTCTGGGTTATGGTTGAGTCATGTTGTGTTTTCTGTCTCAGAATGAGTCGCGCTGTTATTACACTGGCCACGTGGTTGGCCAGCCACAGTCAAAGGCTGCAGTCAGTACGTGCAATGGACTAAGGTCAGTCTGTGTCTAATCTGTCGGATGACATGTTTTCTAGATATATCAATTCCATTTAATTTGCAATGAACTGTGATGATATGTTGATTGAATGCAAGCACTGTGAAATTTTATGCAGAATTATTCATAAATGATATTGATGAGGGAATATTGTCCAGTGAGAAGTCTGTATAGTATGCCGTTCAATGATGATGCTTTGCAGGTTGAACCAGCGAAGCACTTCTTGCACATTATTGCATTTATAGAGTGCTTTTTATTTCAAAAGAGCCTGCAGAAGTGCTCCAATATGGCTGACAGCTTGTAGAAACATGATTAGAACATTGGTGTTTTAATGATGCATTGTATAGTGAACACAATGATGATAATAATAATAATTGTGATAATTTATGTGGCACTGTAACGCAGCCGGGCCATTACAAAGGCACCTTACAAAGCAGCTGAAATATGTCAAAGTTTGGTCCATAGATTGAAATTTTATGTTCGACTGTTGAAGTTGCCTGTGTGCAGAAACTGTGTAAAAGGGGGCAAGCATGTCATGGGAAGAATTGCATTGTGAATACTTTGTTTTTTTAATGAATTCTGCGATGCAAGTAGTGAACTGTGAGTGGTTTTTCAGGGGCTATGTTTGGACAAGGGAAGAGGGGTTCCACTTGGAGCCGTGGGAATGGAGTCCTTCTGGAAGACATTATGTATTTCGTGACTCCGATTACAAAGGTCCGAACCTCACGTGTGGTAAGGCTGCAGTATTTATCAGGGTTTCTTTTTTTAATCTTGCAGATGGGAAACGATTGTATGGCATATTGGGTTAATGATTTAGGTTGATGTGGTATTTTTGTGTTTTCATTTGACCTGAGAGCAGGAGCTTTTTACATACAGATTTGACAGTAGAAATTGTTTACAACGTTTTGCTGTCTTCTCTGGAGAGTATTATTATTATTATTACAGCGAGAGATTTGAATGATTTACGCCCTGTGTGGACTTTGTCCATGGCCGAATTGAATGTGTGCCGAGCTGGCTTCATGTCGGCTTAAGAGTCTTTGACTTGGTTGCTGGTCTGATCCATCTGATCCCGAGGTGAATATTGCTGCTTTTCGCATCCAATGAAGCCAGTCTGTGGGATGAATGAGAAGAGAAGGGAGGAGGATAAGCAGGCTTTCCTTCCTTCCTCCATGAAATCCAATCTATTTTCTTATTCGACCTTACTAGAACTGTGTAGCCTGATTTGTAGGAGGGCATTATGGGCGTGTGGTTTTCATCAGCTGTGGGTGGATGGTTTTAAATGACAAGTTCCTGTATATTTTGAGCTGCAAGGCTTGCCATAAGTGCCCTGAGGCCAGACGTTCTGCTTTGCTACTCTGGAAGGGAGATCGGTGGTGGTATGCTTTGGTAAATATATAGCAGAGGCCGTGATGGCAAGTGTGTTGTTGTGTATTGCCTTCTCTGGTGGCTGCTGAAACATTGTGCAAATACCCTATTTATTTACTTAACGGTTGCAAGGAGCTTCTGTGCATATTATAAAGGGGTCAGCACCCTATGCTTTTCATAGGTCCAAAATAGAAATATCCATTGGAGTCTGCTTGCGACAACATATTACTTTGTGTACCATCCAAGAAATTCAGGTCTGCAAATGATAACTTCCAACGTTCTATACATTATCTGCCAATTCTGTGTCAATTTACCTCCAATTCGCATGTGTTCAGTACCAGGTTTGAAACGTTGCAAAAGTTTCTTAGCCTCGTAATGATTGTGTATTACATACTGATATACAAATGTATGCATTATGTTTCTCATTCTTTGGTTCCATTGTTCCTAATTTTCATTAAAACCAACGGGTATTTGTTATATGACTACATTTTGGTGCTATCTTATTGCTTCTAAGAGAAACGGATATCCTAATTAAGTGGGATTCTTGTCCGTTTTTGGTATCCCTATGTATCCCAATAAGTTGGCTAAGAGTAATGTTTATTTAATGACCATGTTCATAATGGTCGTGTTCATCTTATCTGTTAGCTCATTGCATAGATCTATAAAAACAGAATTAAAAACGGGAAAAAGTTGTTTTATTCTAAAAAAAATAAAAAAAGACAAAACCACAAAAAAACGGAAACTGAAAATTATTTGACTTTGTAACATAGATCTTCAACTGCATTTTAAACTTAAAAGCGTTGTTTATGCAATTTTATCTTAATCAACAAATAGCACAACTTTGTTAGTAGGCCAAACTTAATTATAAGTGACATTAATGTACAACATTTTTTCTTATAACTTTGGTTAAATAAGAATTGAGAAAAAATAAAGGTATTCAAATCCTTTCAAATTAGATTGTGAGCAGAAGTTCGCATAAGATCATGCTGATCAACATAATGCAATTAAAATCTAATCAGAAGTAAAAACTGTAGATGTGGACTAAATTATATATATAGTGCATAAAATTGTTGTTATAATTATAGGTTAGACCTAAGAAGTTTGTATCAAAAATGACTCTTATAAATTTCACTTCTTGTAGTGACCTACTTAATGTATTTATAAAATGATGATGTTATGCAATCAAATAATGACATCAGTACTGTTAGGCTAGCTGAATCCTTGACAATATGGTGAAGACGTAAGGAATATCAGACAAAAATAAAATTAAGGAAAATAATAGGAGACAGTAAATAAATAAAATAAAGTTACATAAAACAATTTAAAAACTGAATAAAACGACACAAAAAATGAAAAACAACGTTTTTGGGAACGAATAAAAAAATGTTTTAAACATCTATGGCTCATTGGTAGAAACATGACGTTTTTCCTGCACCCAACTTGATACTTAAATTATTTACCAAAATGTTACAACTTATACTGGAGTATATATGGTATTTGGAAAAGTCGCTGCTGAAGGGCTTCACCATGGATGTCAGAACGATTCCACAGGATGTATACATCTATAGTCTGACAGCAAAACTCCACTTGTTTTTCTTGTGAGAATGTTGCACCTTTTTAAAACTTTGACAGAAATAGTTTGTATCTAGACATGTTGTCACATAGGTTAGATATATGTACAGATTGGCATTTGTTTTGTAGGTTATAAAGGACGAACCGTGCATGGCCGAGTCTGGAGGGCTCTGGATGAGGCCATCGAAAAGGTATCTATTGCTTGATCTATGGTGTTCTTGCTCTATCAAGTGCAGGTTGTTCATATTTGGTATATATGTAGTGTAATGCAATGTAATGACGACAATTTGTATGGCGCTGTAACATAGCACATGCTGTTGCAAGAGCGCCTTCAAAAATATAAGCATACAAACTGTAATCAATATATTTTGCAGTACTTCATTTGTTTGTAAATGTGTCAGTTTTTAAGCCACTGTGGAAGTCTATAGAAGAGCAGGTTGATTTTAATGACTCATGGGGCTTGCCCATAATGTCTGTGATCATATTACCAAAATAATATTTGACATTCTGAGTGCATGAACTCTGGAGATGGGAGGCAATAGCCTTGTGCTTGTGTCTTGTGGATTCGTGATAGAATTCATATCCATATACAAGACATTAGGTACAGTAATACACCATAACTGCTTTAAACCAGTTTTGTTAAATTAGTATCTTTAGTATTAATGTAGTTGTGCTTTTCTGACTTTATAATCTGCTTCTGTTACTGTTTATTTTTAGATGTGTGTAATAAAGGCTACATACGCTACTCACCACTTATTTTTGTTACTTACTTACTTAGAAAGTCATTAGGACAGTCACTGGAGTCTTGGAGTTGTAGCAATAGCCTCCTAATCACGAGTTTGCATTATATTGAGGTCATTAATGCTCTGAGTAAAATTTGGGATATATTCATCAAACTGCATTACATTGAATTTCTGTTTTGAAATGGAGTGTGTTTTAAAGAGTTTTTGGTGTGGTTTGCTGTATGTGGTAGTATTAATTTTCAGTACATTTAAGTAATTTAGCAGCGGTTACTAATGCTCAGTCGCTGTACTTGTCATGCTGTGCTGTTTTCACTTTTTAGAGGAAGAATTCTGGTGGATGGTCGCAAGACAACAGAGCCAGGGTGGTTGAGCTCTATGTGGCAAATGATTATACGCAGGTTGAGACAAGTTTTTTGTGTTTTGTTACCCATGCTGGCACCTTTGATTGCATCTTGGATATATATGCATCTGCTGACACATCTTCTTAAATGAATGAATCGTGTTTAGTTAGTCTGTGAGGTAGTGTCCTAATGAGCGCTTGGAATTATGATCTTCGTTTTATTGCTTGGAATTATAATCTTTGTTTTAGTGTTTTAAATTGACACACTGCAGTATGACTGTGATTCATAGTATGCTATATGGTTTTTCGCAAACTTGAGAGAACTCCGCCACTGGTCGCACTCTGCCAGTGCCAGTCCCAAGCCTGGATAAAGGAGGAGGGCATCGCTAATGGTCTTTGTTACCACACCGTGACGTTAAACTGCAAATGCCGAGGATCACAAGTTATGACAGGAGTTGAGTTTAAATGTTTGGCAGCCATGCAAGGTGTCCATAATTTCCTATTGCTCATTTTACCAATTCGATCTGAACGAACGACCTATGCTATGCTATGATTATGAATCTGTTATAAGACTTTTAAAATTTGTTGTGATTGTTTTATTCAGTATGCTGCTCTTCGAAATGATGTAACAAAAGTCTTTAGGAGAACAAAGGATATTGTGAACATTATCAGCTCAGTAAGTTGGGGCATCCTCAATCTTTATTTCGATACTTGATCACATTTATTGTTTGCAACAATGATAAATTGATCAGATCAATGCATTGTTTATTATAGAGAGAGATGGTCTAATGAAATGATATTATTGTAATTAAATTCTAATTATGCTGACAGAAGGTAATGAGTAAACAAATGTAAAAAAATGGTTTATAGGCAAAATGTATTGGATAGTGAACGAATAATAACAAATTCTTACTGGTAACCCTCCTTCTCTTTTGCGTTTCTCTTCTCTCATGGTCTTGCACACTGGGAGCATCTCTGAACAATTCACCATTGTATATAGGTCCTTTATAAATGTTTGAATACAATACAATTATTTACAATAAATAATGGTTGGAATCAAGAATGACTATAAACACTCCAGGTGCTGAAAGGTAAAAAGTAGCATGATCTGATTGTATTTTATTTTGTTCTTTAATCTAATAGATGGAGTATGATGGTTAAGTTAAGCGGACATAGTTAGTCTCCCAGGGTAAAATCACCCAAGCTAGGACATAATACCCCAGGCTCGGATATAATCATAATTACCATTTTTTTTTCGAATGGAGAAGTTTATTTATACTGGTCAGTCCAAAGTTATAAAAAAATTGTTACAAGCAGTAGCAGAATAATGTGCATCTGTATAAAAAGGAACTATTTCAACCAATCCTGCTTCTGTTTTGACAAGAATTATTTTTATCAATCCAACTTGTATTTAAACAAGAATTGTTTCATCATTCCAGCTTCGACTTAAGCTAGAATTACAATGGGCAGAAATTCAGAATGCTGAAACAATAAATAACCGGATTTTGCTCCATCTTATTTGCTCATTTCATCTTGCGAACCATTCGTTCATTGTAACTTTAATTTTAGAAATAAATTACAGTAACAAGATGCAACTTAAGACCATCATGGCATTAGCAATTCTTAACTTTAGACCTAAGAGGCAATTAAAAAATCTTAATTCTATACCTTAATGACATTTACCAGCTGAAACAACAAGCAAAAACTAGACAATGAACATTTGCCAGTTAAATGCATAAATAGGTTAATTTGCACAAGGACGGTTTATGTCCCAGGAATTATGTCCTATGCAAAATCGGGCAGGATTTCGTGTTGGGTGATTATGTCCTACAACGAATGCTTAGAGAGCATCCTTTAACTAAGTGATTGACTCAATGTTTAACTATCTGATTGATTGATGGATTGCTTGATTTTATTGGGTCATTTTATATTGTACAGACATTGACTGACTGACTGGCTGGTGTTATGTTGTGTTTTTTGCAATTTGCCGTTGACTGGTTTCTAGTTTTATCATCCGATGAACATCTACATGTCACTCGTTGGAGTGGAGGTGTGGGTTCGAAGGGACAGATCGGATATCGTTGCAAGCGCAGAAAAGTCCATGACGAACTTTCTAGAATATCGTCGCTATCACATCAGCCCGAAGCATCGTAACGATAACGCTCAGCTCATCACGTGAGTTACTCTTGGAAGTTGGTCCTTCGTGCTTTGTGATTCCGACACTTCCTTTTTCTCATCTTCTGTTTTTTCTGTTGTATTTCTTGCTGACGCTTCTAGGATCTACTCTATCATCTTGCCCTGTGTTCTGGGCAGATCACCTGTCTATTTCTGGGAGCTCTTTACTTTAAATTTGACATGCTCCATTCGCTGATCTCTACTCTGAGGAGTTCTCTTGAAGGGGTGCTATATAAATGTACGATTGCATTGAAGGGGCGCTATATAAATGTACGATTACAATTACAATATGGTTCTGCTTGCTCTCTCTGCCACAAGATAGTGTCGAGCATTCTCGATTGTGGGCTCTGTTGTTCAGAATAGCCTCCAACCTGTATTCTCTTCCTCGAGACATTTCTGGTCGTGTATTTTATAAACTGCCTAAGACTTTCGTTTTGGGCTTGTGTTGGGAGCACTTTTGAATGGTTATCTTAATGATGCACTATGTAATCAATCAATCGTAATTTATATAGTGCCCCTTCAAGCTAATGTAAATTTCATAGATAAATGGATGAGTTACATAGGCTCAGCACAAATGCATGGACAAGATAGATAGATGGATGATGAGTTACTTTAATTCTTCCATACACAATTTATTATCTTTTGGTTCATGTGATTTTTCAACAGTGGCCGCTATTTTGGTGACGGCATTTTTGGCAGAGCTCCAATCATGACTATCTGCACGCTGCAGTACTCAGGAGGTGTAACAACGGTATTTGGCATTTACTCAGTTTTAACAAAATTCTGAATTGAATCTCTATTGACTTAGAAGTTAGTCTTACTCTTGCTCCTCTGTCTTTGATATTGCAGTTGTATCTCGTACTTCTTTACTGTTGTTTCTTCTTGATACATTGACCAACGCTCGAAAGTTATTTCACAGGTGCATTTTAAACTGCATTTGAAAGCAAAAAGGCTTTCGGCTTCGTGAATTGGTGCAGGGGACAATTCCAGGCTTGTGGACTATGGTAGTGATCCAGAAGTAGAAGACCTCTTTGGCAGAACTGTGGCACTTTTGAAGGTATTTTAGAAGGTTTGAATGCAAAATGAGAATGAATGCATGATTTGTTTACCCAAACAGATGTAAAGATTTATTTTGTTTAAATTCATTCAGGATCACAGCGCCCTCGTAGGTCCAGTTGCTGCGACTGTGGCTCACCAGATCGGTCATAACTTAGGTCTGTTGCACGACACGGACGTGTGTCGATGCGCAGACGACCGTTGTATCATGGCTGCCAGCAGTGGGTAAAATCACATTTGTATTTCTCGTCTTTTTTGTTTAATTGGCCGTTTGTAGTTTTGCATTGAATTTATTGAATTATGGGATACATTCTAGATTCTTCAGCTGATGAGTTCTTGAATGCTGAACTAGCAATTTATGCATTCCATACCGACGCAGTGTGTCGAAATACGATACTACTGTAAGAATTACAGAAGTCAACATTGGGACCTATAGCGCCTCTGAGTAGTCCTTTTGAAGAGGTGCTATGCAAATGCACTTAATGAATGGATGAATGAAAGAATTAAAGAATTAATGAATGACTATCCTGTGCTGCTATTCTCAAACTGTTGCAGATCTAGTACGCACCATCCTTGATATCATCCACCCACTTCATGTTAGGACCTCATCGTCGCCGTTTCCCATTCATAATTAATTCTACAAGAACCAATGCCTTGTGCCCAATTAGATTCAGCTTCCTACTTATTATTGATGATATTAGTTCTTGTTTTTGCTTAGTCTTCGTTGCACCACTTTTTGTCACCTTCGTTGCACAATTCATTCTCCTGTAATTATACATTCCAAACGCTGTTTTTTCTCTCGTATATTTCTGTATATAACCCACTTGATACATGTGTATATAACGCTCTGTATTTGTGTGCTTCTGGGAGATTTCTTCCATGTGTGAATGAACTAGCTCTGTAGCAGTTAGACCAAACTGGTCAATGTGCGAATATTCGATGACTGTTTACGTTTAAATTGCTAACTTTCTTTCAGTGGTCTGAAACTTCCGATCCATTGGTCAGAATGTTCGAAGCAGCAGTTCTCAGATTCGTTTCATCAGGGCATGGACTACTGTTTGCACAACATTCCACAACCAACGTACACCAGCACGATCTGTGGCAATGGATTCATTGAAGAGGGAGAAGAGTGTGACTGTGGTCTCCCAGAGGTGACGCACACACTCATCTAGACTAAATAAATGTATGTGTAAGTGTATGGGCAATGTGTGCTGATCATGTTGGTCTCCCAGCTGGGTATAAGGGGTGTCTTGACCTGCCGCTTGCGTTTCTCAACGCGTCCCTAGATTTGGTCTCATCTCTGACTTTATTCTTATGTGCTGCATTGCCTCCCCTTTAGTAGCAGATCGCATGCAGGATGGCGTCTTTTATGTTCAGTATCTGCTGGGCCTGGCATCATCTACCTGCAAGAGTTGTGCTGCCTTGGATGTCTGAGGTCCCTTCACTCTACTGGACAGGGCATGCTCCATATCCTTTTGCCTGTGCAGCAATTTGGCTGATCCGCATCTTCTCAGTCATTGTTCTGTTATGGCTTCACTGCGTTTACATCCAAGGGTCCACTCCAATGCATTCTTTTCTAGCCTAACAACTGTCCTTTTTAGTAGTGCTAGAGTTGGGAATGTTTCTGAGTAGTAGCCCTGAAGAGTGTTATGTAAATCTCTGTAAGGAATGAATGTAGTGTAGTGTATTCTAATGAAAGGCAAACTAGTTTTTATTTGCCACTTGAGTTTTAGGTTTGCTAAAGATTCGGTCTTTCACTGTTTCCTTTAGTGTATCAAATGCAGATGCATTATGACTTTTGAAATTGATTAATATGTGCGTGACCATGCATATTGCTGGTGTTTATTTAATTATATAAAAAGATTTAATTGCTGTGCAAGCAGATAATATGACTTAATGAGTTACATACATGTCTTGCGTTATTTGAGTTGATTATTCTTGCATGGTGAATGTTTACAGGACTGTAAGAATTACTGCTGTAATGCCGAAACGTGTAAGCTTATGGCGAATGCAACTTGTGCACAGGGTGCTTGTTGCAATCAGTCAGTTTGTCAGGTCTGTGCTCAAAATTTAACTTATTAATTGGAATGTCGTTTAGGGATATATTTTGACATGCACATGCATGCACATACACAAGTGAAAGTTAGCCATTTAACACAGGCTCTAAGTTCCCAGTATCTTTTAGTACATCTCCCAGTCGCTTAGTTCATCTTGTCGTTTTAACATCCAATATGCATGAGAAATTGCCATTTTTGGAGTTTTAACTGGAAGAGAAAACGATGTTGTCAGAGGCCTGTGGCATCTGCTGTACAGTAGATCTGTTCAACTTGAAATATGATTAGCCAATAGGAGTGTGTATGTATGTGGGTCTTGCAAGGCAGTCTATAATTTCTCACAATCAATAAGCATGGCAATAATAATTATATTTTAAATGCCATTAACAGTTGTCATTGGCATACTGGAGCATGGTATATGCTGCTACTATACGCTTATTACCATGAGCTAAGGTACAAGATATGCACATGATATTAACTCCAACATGATTACATTGGTCTATAATTATACCCAATATTATGCAGAATGCCCTAATTCCGAATACCATATATTAGTTTTTGTGTGCAGTCTGTAATAAACACTAGCATTCTGACTGGTCGCTGTGGGCGTGGCCTAATGATAATCTTATGTCCAATGGCGATTTGCGTAGACCTTTCAACCTCTACCGTCATAGTACCACTGATTTAAATTAATTTGTTGTTTGACAGCTGTTGCCAGTGACGACCGTGTGCCGTCCTTCAAATGGTGAATGTGACTTGAGTGAATACTGTGATGGAATTAGCGAACAATGTCCTTCGGATGTGTTCATGGCAGATGGAACTCACTGCACCAACAGCATGGTCTCTGATTTCTCATAGAAATTAATAACTGATCTCTTGCAATGCTTTATAGACAAATGACTCTTTCTGTACTGCATGCATTTCATGTGCCAGAACAATTACATATAAATTAATTAGATTATATATGATGCTTCTGTTTGCCATGATGGTATGCTTGCCGGAATTGATTCCAGACTGCCAGGACATGTGGCACCCTGGTGCACCATAAAGCCTGTGAGTAAGTGCTTCATGAAGTGCTGATTATTGCTGTCAAACATTAATGAACATTTTGTTACTCCAAATGCATTTATGTCTTCTCATGTAGTAAGAGATTAACAAAGTCTGAAAGATGTCTGAATATAACGAAAATAACATTCAGGAATTCACGCAAGGTAGAGTCTTGAAATTATTAACTTATTTCTGAATGAGAAAAAGTATTAGAAATCCAAAGTTGCCCATGTGTGTGACAAAGGAGTTAATTTTTTTGTCACTTCGTAACAAGTGTTGTTGTTTATGTGGTGTGTTTACAGGTTTTTAAATTCTGGCTTGAAGATAAGGTCCTGTTGAGACATTGTGATTGCTACATTGTGATTGTATTTTAACAGGTAACCTCTTACTGCTATGCGGGTCAATGCAACACTCGTGACAGTCAGTGTCGTTTGTTGTGGGGCGTCACTGGCCGAGCCTCCCATGGTCTCTGTTTTGAGCGTTACAACATCCTGGGCAATGCGAGTGGCAATTGTGGAATCAGCTGGATTGGTGGAAAGATGTCTTTCAGAAAATGCGAACCTCGGTATAATAGTTTGTGATTTTAAAATTGCTAGGTAGTGCTTTATTTTCTTCATATCTTTTAGCATAGCTTGTACTTTGGAAATGGTTTTATAATATGGTTGAGTTGTCTTCATTTTCGAATTGTGGTGGTTTCAGCCACTTGTGTAGTTGTTCAGTACAATGCTCTTTTCATAAATCAGCGTAAGTTATCATTGACACTACAGTTCTCTCCTATCAAGTTATCGAAATACAGGATTATTATTAGATACCAGTTAGCACTTGTAATTTCTAACTAACATGTTACAAATATATCGGATGGCGGATTTTATTGGTTAACAATAATTAAGTTCTAGTTCAGTTATACGTATCTTATGAAATCATTCATGATTTTTAATTGGGAAGAGGGGTCAGGATAATATAAGCTACTAGCTTTTACTGGCTCCTAATTGCATTTGTGCTGTACTTAGTCGTTCATGATTGTGTAACCAGAGTTGAACGTGCAATAAACCGATTTCAATCAAAACAGCAATTTGATTACAGGTACGAATTATATGTTTCAGAGACAGCTTTTGTGGAATGCTTCACTGCCATCACTTGAATGAAAAGCTGATGTTCTGGAAGGAAAGCCTTGCGTACAATCTCCCTGAAGCGTTTGTCTTGGTGGATGGTTCAAGACAGGAATGCAAGGGCGCCATTCTTGACGTTGGTCTTAATATGCCTGACCCAGGATTGGTACCCAATGGAGTTGCCTGTGGAGATGGAAAGGTTGGTAAAACGTGATTAAATTGACCTTTAAGAGAATGTTAACTTCAATGGATATACGAAGTTGAATTTTATTTTAATTGTAATTCCATATATTATTTAAATGGCGCATCGTCCATCAGAAGCAGAAATTACCAAGGAACCCATGTCATAAGATGCTAGGTAACTTATGTGGACAGTTGGATAAGCCAGAGTGAAACTTTTATGTTGTATCATGGAAGTTACGGGAGTAAAACCAGGGGACATGATCAGTAACACACTGATCAATACATGTACAGAACCTCATAAATTCCTCTCATGATCTGTATTGGGAAACGTCCTGCCATTGTTGTCACTTTCTATATTATTCAAACGTTTTATAAGTTTTATCTGGAAATTTAACTGCACTTGTCATTCTGTTGGTGAAAAGCAGCTGAGTTCTAAGGTCGCTTGAAATCCTCCAAAGATTTTTGTATAGTTGAGTTTTTGTTGCTGTTGTAGGTTTGCTTTGATCAACAGTGTCAGGATGTGACTGGTGTCTTTCCAAATACATGTCCCGATTGCTCTGGACTTGGCGTACGTACAGTTTTACCTATTGACAGACTTTTCAGGTTTTTAAGATCTATATGGCTTCTTCTGTGTCGAGTTAGAACAGGGCATCATCTTCTTGGCAAGCTCTAGAATATGATCCACACTGGACTCATTGTATGGAACAGTCTTTCTGACTGCATGTAGGATGCACCATTCCTGGAGACTTTGAATCAGGCCTCAAGACCCGTCTTTTTTAACAATCATATGATCACTGATTTTTGGACTCATGTAGTATTGTAGGCCTACAGCATCTTTTTCTTAGCCTTGACTAGCTATGGCACTATAATAAATCCTCATTATTATTATTATTACTACTACTAATATTAAATATTATTATTGTTCTGATGGCTTCACGTGACTGTATTCTAAGCACTGCAGCGCGCCTTATTGGTCACCGGTCAGATTACCAAATTCAGTCACATTTCAAATTACATGCTGGAAGATTACATGCTGGAAGTTCTGAACTGGCTCCCTGTCCGTCTGCATATTGAGTACAAGGTTGCTTCATTGGTATGGCGATTGGTCAAAGCTTATTTACTTGATCTTTGTCAGCCTGTGTCGGGTACTCACTAGTTGATTCCTATGCTCAGCTGGAATGGGAGTCCTCCCAGTCCAATCTGCTAATACCCCATCATGCAAAGCCGTGCTTTTTCTGTGGTTGGCCCGGTGGTATGGAATGACCTCCCTCTTGTGCCATGCCTGCCTGTTCCCTAGATCACTCTCGGACGCATTTTATAAGCACTTGAAACTGTTCTTTTTGCCGTGCTGTAGTCGGAAGCACCTCTTGAATGAATGAATGAATGAATTGTAATATGTATTCTATTGATTATGACTGTTGTTGTTTTAGGTATGCAACAGCTTGGGACAGTGTCACTGCCAGTCAGGCTATGCCCCTCCCATCTGCGACAGACCTGGCAATGGTGGAAGTTTTCACAGTGGGCCAATACTAATCCACCATCATCATCAGGGTTACTGCCTTTTTACTGCTTTTAGTCCTTGTTCTTGCATCCTTTAAACTGAAGTCACATACTGCGACTTATGCAAGTCTTTTGGTTGTTATATGGACCATTATAAGTAATTGTTTCATGATATCCCTCTCTTAAGAACATTATTGCTGTTAAACTTCTGCACCTGATGACTTGTTTCGGAAAAGCATTATACTCGTATGCACGTTGTGAATAGCGATTGAAGAATGCGCTTCTTCGTTTGTCTAATACAATACAGAAGTTAGCGGATATGAGAAATCTTCGTTTACTTGTCTGCCTCTGATTGGTTGTCTGAATTTTGTTTTAGATGATGACGATGTCGGAGTCACCGTTGGACTTTGTATTTTCTTCCTCATCATTCTTCCGCTTTTGATTTTGCTCATTGTCTGCATCGTTCGACATCGTCAAAGAATCAAACATTACTGGGTTGAGAGAAATTCAGAAAAATATCGGTCAGTTTGAGTTTGAACCATTAGGGGATAAGATATGAGACAAATATGATCAGTTTAAAGTTGCTTTGCAATTGCAGAATTGCTGTTGCTTATGGTGATGACTTATTTAATTATAATCTGTTCATATAGTTTGATCTTTCCTTCAGAAGATGCACTGCAGACCCAGATTCTGAGGTTTCATTCCTAACTTAGAATTCTAAGATTCTCTGCTGCCTTAGTAGGCCAACAGTGCAGTCTGTCAAAGGATGATAAGGTGGGTGACGTCCAAAAAGTGAAAAATCAGTATAAGGTTTCATGTAGATAGCTGCCTTGCTGAGTTGTTTGAAGGCATTGATGTTTTGGTGTTTATCCTAAGCTGACCGATTTTTGTAAATGGTTATTTTCTTGTGCAGTTCTGTTCAAAACATCAACATCTGCTCTTCGGATTCGGCAGATGCTGCGCTTACTGAAACGTTGATGGAAGAACCAGTTCCGGTTTTCAAAAATCGCGGCATCGTAGTGCAGTCAAGTGCACCACCTGTGAGTGCTACTGTGAGTGCACCAACGAATACACCTGTCAGCGCACCTCGGATTGTGCCAATCAGTGCACCTGCGAGCAAACCATTGAGTGCTCAGGTGAGTGCACCTGCGAGCAAACCATTGATTGCCCAGGTGAGTGCACCTGTCGTCGCACCTCCAAGTCCTCCAGTTCCGTCTCCTGCTCTTCCTTCCCGACCGCTTTCCGTCGTCATTCGTCCAAATCCGCCGAACCGAGCCTCGCAGGCCAAGCGTGCGTCCAGCATCACAACGCAGGACATCTCGAGTCCGAAGTTTGTGAGCAGCACGAACATCAATCTAGAATCAACGCTTCCGCTGTCAAAAATAAAGCGAGGCGAGTTCGCTGGTTTGAAGCAGCAGCAGGCTGGCAGTTTTGACGATGAAATCGAGGATGAGGCCAAGAACTTTGATGAATTCCAGTTCAGAACGTTGCCTAACCCACATGCGAAAACTCGAGGCATCAAGGCCACTCCCCCGGACAGAACTAATCGCAAGAGTTGTCTTGAGCCGTCGTCAACGCGCCTGCCGTTCAATCCGACATCTACCAGGGAAACTGTACCGCCTGTTCCGAAAAAGCCTGGGGATAAGTTTGCTGTGCCTCTTCTTGACGACGGTGGCGTGGAGGAGGAGAACGTCTACGAGGAGATTGGTGGTCTTGCCGTTCTATGTCCAAAGATTCCTCCTCCTGATCCCCCAAATAATTCTGAACAGAAAACAGTGAGTAGTCGTGATTCTCAACCTCCGAAAACCCGCGAGGAGTCTCGCATCGGCAGCCGTCAAAATTCCACGCGAACGAGTAAAGTTGCCGGTCCGAAAAGGTCCGACTCTGCTACCACGGGCTCTGGAAAGGCCAAAACAAAGCCTGATGCAAGTGACGATGCAAAGGGAAGTCGAATCCCAAGGCGACCTCGACAGTCGACCAGCACCCAGCGTACATCGCAGAAGACGCCTTCGTCAACAAACGGACCTTCGCCGTCTGCAGGTAGTTTGAACGTAAAGCAGCCAAAGGTGCAAAAGGAACGCATGCCACGGTAGACGAAACTTTGCCTTGTTCATGGCTTTTTGCGCTAATAGAACTTGTGTTGATGGTGAGCTTGATTTTGTGGGCTTGATTTTGTCGATAATACTGATCATGACGTAGGTGGTCTGTTTGATGCCTTGGTATTTATTTTTCTAAATGCTAAGACATATTATCAGACTGTAATAAGAATTTTAGGTTTGTCGCCTTCTAGCACCTAATGTTAAGCAAGCAGTACAATTTTAAGTTACAGAAATATATAGCTCCTTCTTAGACTGGCTGTCTTTGGACGTTTTTCGAGGATGGCTGCTGTGTTTCTTTTTAGAAAAAAATTGAGTTACGTGTTTTTAGGAAAACCTTGGAAGTGTTTCTTTGAGAGTTTTTTTAGATTTCGTAAAGCTTCATCAACTGGCGGTTTTAATACTGTTATCAGAGTTGTGTTGTAAGTGTTTGCATTCTATGTACAAGACTGTATATTTTATTGGATGATTCCAAATTCGCTTAGGATTTTTTTATGGAATGATCTTGCCACTTCAGCTGACGTCTACTGTAGAGTGAAGTCTTATGTGCATGGTTGCATAGATCTGCTTAGCTGCAGGAGTTCGAATATGGTGTGTGGTGGCAGATCTACTCAATTAAAAACTTTGGTTTTTTTATGAGCTTTCTGCTCATGCTGAATTTTGCGTCATTTAGATTGGTATAGGCTGCACTTTGTTATGGCTTCACTCAGTGTCTACATACATGGCATGATAGTTTTGGGTAGATGTCTGAAGTTGCAGTTATGCTTAAGATGCTTGATAATGGAGTTACCAGTATATTTATTTTTGGTTGAAAGGTTTTTTCTGTAATCTGAATTTAATTACTATGTTGTGAGGTCTACGTACTCTGAATTTAACAGTAGTCTCACTGTATTTATGTGAACTTTTATTTTGAGTTAACATCAGTGGAGTTCATCTTTTGATGATCATGTAATCCTTGAATACTCAGCACTTTGAACAAATGAATGCTTGCTGAAGCGTTTTTGTTTGTTTTTAAGCTGTCCATTTTGAGTTAAGCAAATAACTAAGGACTATATTAAGTCGAATGCAAGAATTTATTTAAAACGAATCTCCATTGATTAGTCTATTATTGTGTTTTTCTTCGTTTTCAGTCTGTGCGGAATTGTAACGTAGCCGAAAAATGAGCTGATGCTGTAATCTTTATTGCGTTAACATCCAATTGACATTTTAAGATGTGTTGCAAATGATGCATGTAAATATGCAATTGTTTCTACAAGGACCGCCATACATGGCCTTGACCCTGATCAGTTTCCAATGAATTGGTCAGCTTTGATCTGTTACCACTGCTTGCCTTTTTTAATGAGCACCACAACGCCACTGAAGGTCCGGTCCCTGTTTACGAACTGTGCTAGGCCAAGATTTAAATCTTTGAAACACCAGTAGTTTTGGGGTGGGGCTCGTTGGCGCATTGGATAACATACTGGCATGAAGATCAACAGAGCTGAGTTCGATTCCCAGATCCCCCGTAGGATAGACGCGCTTTGTAGGCTGCTATTAGCGCTGATGTATTGCAGGCTGTCTGTTCTGTTAGTAGTCGAGACTGATGTGGATTAAGATAACTACATAAACTACAGAGGAGTCACTGGAGAGGATACATCAAAACTGTCGCCAGAGTTCCAAGAGCTGACGGCACCAGGTGACCAGGTGACATAAACTACCTTACCTTAGACCTTAGTCCTTCCCGTGCAGCTCTGCACATCGGGCAATGCAGTTTCTCCATTCCACTCTGTTCCTCGCCATCTCCACAGCATCGTTCCACGTCATCTCCAGCCCCTGCAAATCCTCTCGAATAGTCTCCATCCAGTTCTTCCTTGACCTCCCTCTACCACGTTTGCCCTCCGGAGTCCAAATTGTTGCTTGTTTTGCTCTCCTCTCTTGCCCCATTCTTGATACATGCCCCATCCACTTCAGTCGCCTCTTTCTGATGGTAAACTCCATTTTTTCCTGTCCAGTCCTTTCTCTGATGCTTTTATTTGTTATTCTATCTCTCCATGAGATGTGTAGTATTCGCCTCAGCCACCTATGGTGTGCCATAGGTGGCACATAAACTACACTGTAACCATTTGCGGTCTCTCAACCGGAGGGTTGAATAAATGAAAATGTTATTATTGTTGAGATGTGGTCCATATGCTTTCTAACTCAGAGGCGCTCTGGTCTAACCATTGTTGTTCACCGGCCTAGTATAAAAAATCAGGTATGTGCACTTGTTCTGTGCATTCGTCAGGTGTGCTTGTCAGAGGCACTTGTCCTGTTCCAGTGTGTACAATAATAGGTTGCACAGGTGAAGTTATAAACTTTAGTCTTCATGATATCTCGTATTAGGTGCTTAAGAACACAGAATTCACTCTGTGCAATTTTGGCAGCTTTATTCAAACAAATCAGTTGACTTTTTTGAGTTTATTTTACAGTATGTGCACATCATTCTAGTCTCGAAGATGTTCAAAGTATGACATTCCTACTGACGTAGGATTTTATCTATTTGTTTTACTGCTTTCTAGCATCACTGTAGACTTTTATTGGCCTAAAATGTGAATCATTTTTTAGTTGCTAATTTTCTTTTAGTTGTTATGGTCAGTATCAATAAAATTTGCACTCAGTTTATCAGTATGCAAGCAATTTTTTAGCACTTGTAAGTCGATAGAAAAGTATGGTTCACTGGAGTCACTGACGCTGTGTTAGGAAAAGTTGATGAAAATGTGATGCAATGTTGGAGACAGTGAACACTGACATGGGCCAGAAAAAATTAATTTTACATTTTATATTTTCTTTTGGTCAAGGATTCAAGATTCCCTAAGTTTTTTATAATTTGTATCACACCTATGTCCTTAGATTTAAATATCCAATCAGAGTTGGACATTAGGTAGATAGAATTACCTGTTGGTTGAAACAGTTTTGTTATTTAATTATGACATCTAACCTTAAGCATTCATTTCTTAACTTGGAGACACGGTTTACCATGATGCTGGCATCTCGACAATTCAGGTGGAGAAACGTTATCCGTTAACCATTTGGATTTCGGATGCTTTTCTGTCCATCTGGTTAAACTTTTTTTCAGTATTGTTTGGTGCCATTGTTTTCTTTGAATGGTTGAAAATTTTGCTGTGAACTGTTGCATCTCCGTGTTTGTTATTGCTATGATTAGTAAAGTAAGGTAATTGTGTTTTAACGCTGAGTGTCTTTATGATTAATAATTGTGATGTTCTGTTATCGTGTTGGCCAAAATTTTATCAGTCGGAATTTCCTGCGAGAGTTCAGAGACATCTTTTGACGGAGGAATTTTTATGTTGGTTGTGATATTGTGCTTGAAAACGTAAAGAATTGTCTTTTATTACCGTACTGTGGATCTGGGTTTTTGGGCTTGCTTTGTTTTTTGTACTTGCCTTCTTTTGTGTATGTCTAAAATTTATGAATTACTGCTTCATCTGCTTAGTTGATCTTAGTTAGTCTTCACTGCTGTAGAAATGCAAGATATATTACTTATTCTTTCATATTTATTCTTATCTGCGTAGAGCAATATAAGGCATCTTGGCCTGAAATAAAACGTTACTTGCATTATTTTAAATTAACATAAAATAATGGTATAATCACCTATTAGTTTTCAATATTGAGTTTGTTAGCTTTTAGGTGGTGTTAAAGATACGTGAGAAGTGGTCAAATTCAATTGATAAAAGGTGTAAATTCTTCAAAATGTTGCAGAAGTCATTAATGTAAAGCAATGCAGCGAACGTATTCTTAAGAGAAAGAAGTCTTAAGCTTGTTTAGCACAGAAAACATTCCCAGTTACCTGAGAATGGACAATGAATATTGAGCTGGAGCGTTATTATGAATGCATGATTGCATCGTTGACTGTTGTATAACTTAAATATAACCATGTTAAGCATCATGTTAAGTATCATGTTATGTATCATGTTACAGCTGTCTGAGATGTCTGTAGTCTGTCTATTTATTTGTTTGGCTTTATTTAGCCGTACTGACTGTAGTATCAACAGCAACAACTAAAATGAGGATTCAACTGACAGAAAGATTTAAGTAGATCAAAGCAGTCTATTTTAAAACAGGTCGTTGTGAAATGGTTAATTTCTTTCGGGTCAGCTGATGTGTGCCTACTGATTAACCTGCTCAGCTGTATTTCATGGCTTGAAAACTGTAACAAAATTTAACATTGTTTGTTTATGTGCACAGCATTTGCAAATAAGTTTGGCAAATCACTAGCTACACTGTTTTGTTCTCATGTTATTTGCCAGGTTGCAGCAACCAGCCTTCATTATCACGTGACTGTGTCAGTTTGCATCTGCATATTTGGTCTATTAATGTAGGTTATGCACTGTTTCATTGGCTTTCTCCTGATAGTTAACCCAAGTGGTGACGCTTCTTCCTATCCTTTGCTGTTTGCAGAATTGTTAAACTAGTCGGTAGCATACCTCTGAAAGGTTTTATCGTAGCTTTGCGGCAACACTTGATTTCAGCAGCTTCGTAAAATTTAATGTCGTGTACATGATTCGCAATTCGGAATGTTGTCAGCCTCGTGTGGTGTTGCACAAATTGTTGGTCATTGATTGGTAGATGAAGAACAGTTTGATTTTCGATGCGTGGATCTACTTTTCTACCAGTTAGTTCTTTTCTTTAATGACGCACAATGTTTTCTGTATTCATCCGCAGCATTGAGAATATTTCTACACTGCCTTCAGTTTAAAAAATAGTTGTTGATCTACGTCAGCAGTGATAATCGGTAGTTCTTCAAATCTTTTGACAGAAGAAGTTGCAGGAATATCATTCTGACATCCAGCTGTGACACCACTATGGCTCGTTCATGCCAGGCTACAGGGTTCTGTAACTTCTGTGGCACCCAGGTTGGAAACATCAGATTAGAGTTTGTGGTGGTAATTTGTAGCTCAGGTTTGTGTTCAAAAGTAAGGGATGTTTCAAACACCAGAGTATATGTACGTTTGGGGAAGGTTTGTGTTAGTCTGCAGGGTTTGTTTTTGAGTCAGCAGCATAAGTGGGGCGTGGTGGTGTAGTATTGGGTTCCAGGTTTGAATTCACCTCAAGCCGCCTCGTAGGGACCTTGAGTAATTGCTTGTATGCTTTCGCGTGAAACCAAGGCAGTTTTCGCACTGTAGCTGAGAGCACCTCTGAGTAGAGAGCTTGAAGGGGTGCTCTAGCAATGCGAGAACTAAATTTTAAAAAGACGGAACATTTTGAGAGGTTTATGGCCAAGGCCGTAGCTAGGAGGATGTTTTGGGTGTTTGAACACCACCCGAAATGGAAAATGTGAAAAATAATAGAATGCATTTACGAGCACATGATGTAAAAACCATGAAATAAAACCATGAAAACACCCCCCGAAATGGAAAAATGTAAAAAAGGAAACAGAATGCCGGATGACTAAAAAAAGGTCATCAGGTTTTTAGGAAGGGAAATTGGTGAGTGAAACACCCCCGAAATCAAATCCTGGCTACGGCCTTGTTTGTGGCCATCTGCTGAGGATCTATGAAACAGCTTGGGGAAACTTGTTGAAACTGAGAGAAGCTTGTATGTGGCATGGTGCGGTGACTGTGCTATTGTAAGTGTATAGAAGATAAAAAATTGGATGGGTATCTAGTGTTACAAAGAGAGAGAGAGACCTGCAGATGTGATTAATGAAAATTAAGTGACCGCTTGGCTAAGAAGACAACTAAATTCATAGATATATTATCTCCCCTCCGTCCACCACCATCTGCTCTTGCTTGGTGAATCCCAGTGTAAAGTTCTTTTCTTATCACAATTGCAGTCACACGGCTTGCTTGTTACATGTTTAGCGACACTGCCATATCAAAGATGATTAGTTTCGCCCTCCTCGTTTATCCAGACTTGGGACTGGCACTGGCAGAGAACAACCAGTGGCGGAGTTACGCAGTCACACGGTTTCAATAGCCACTCTTTATGAGAATGGGTCTATCTTATCTGGCCATTAGTGCAAAGGGACAATTTTACTCGGCATTTCAGGAAGCAACTGCATTTTCTATAGACTTCCTCTTGTCCTTCTGTGTAACCTTAACTAATCCGTCTGTTACTTTTAGAATTTCTTGATAATCGTCATCATAATCGTAATCTCTAAACTTCTAAAGTGCCACTCAAAGGCCAAGCGTGGGGGCACCAGCTTATTCACGAGCACTGTGTTGGGTCAAAAGGTCATGAGTAGTCCAAAGGAGGTCCCGAGTCCAGTTGCCATAGCTACTAAGGCGGGTGTCGTCTGGGTCGAGAATTGGAAGATGGAGGATAGGATGAGACAGACAGGGTAAGAGTTCTTGAAGAGGTGTGACTTCAATTTTTAATGGAAAGCCCAAAGTGTGATGGATAGAGAGGCCTCGAGGCAGGTGATGTGAGTAAATGACGGTGGTGTGGAATCGATGATGAACGGAGTTCAGAAGGAAGATCATTTTCAAGGCGTGGTGCTGTGTTGGATATGGCTCAGTTGAAGGACTTGAGATATATATATATTTATATATATATATATATATATATAGCCTATTCTTCGTTTATTGGCATTCAATCTGACAAACCGCAGAACGATTACAGGTACAAGTTATACGAAATACGGCCTGCTTCGCACGACACGCAGGTCGGCTACAACAGGTTTGGTAACTTAACACTAATGGCCTAAGTACTGGAACGCTCCTGATTCGGCCAAGCCAGGAGAGGGAGGGGCGATCTTATTTTCAGCAGATCCCGAGTCAAACAACGCAACAGCAAAGCGCCATTGGCAGCTAACAGAAAATTCAAATAAATTTTTTGCCCTGAGCGAGGCTTGAACCCGGGTCGCGATATTGACTCTCAGTGCATCGACCAGCGTTCTCTCCACTGAGCCACGGATGAGTTGTGAGTTAGACCGGTGGTCAAGAGAGACACACACACACACACACACACACAGAGAGAGAGAGAGAGCGCGAGAGAGCGAGAGAGAGAGAGAGAGAGAGAGACGAGACAGAGAGACGAGAGAGAGAGAGAGAGAGAGAGAGAGAGAGAGAGAGAGAGAGAGAGAGAGAGAGAGAGAGAGAGAGAGAGAGAGAGAGAGAGAGAGACGAATGATCGGGTAGAGCGGGTTGGCTGGTTGGAGAGAAGTCCACAAAGATATCTGGGCGGGGGAGTATTGTAGGGAGTATGGTAGGTCTAGTAGGTTAAGGAGAGAACTTTTAAGTGGGTTCGCTCTTGGATTTTTAAATCATCGCCAAATCCCGTTGGAGAAGCCAACTCTCTAAAATAATAGTTGAAGACACGACCGAAATTGCCATTTTAAAATCGCCCTTGGAACGGAACATCACCGAAACCAAATTTGCGCATGCGTTCGACGCCGATAGAATGTGAACGACAGCCTCATTAATAGTAATTATTTATAATGTCTGTTCACGCCAAATCTAGATCACGCAAAAAGTTTAGCGCGTCAACCAATGATCTGTGACCTGCCGATTCAATACTTTTAACTAGTAACTCGGGGAACCAGCGTTGATAGGTACGTGTCTAGTGACATCACCGAGTTAAACAACAGACCATATAGTTAACTGATTCCACATAATATTTATGCATTATGACGAAATTATGATTAATAGTTGTAGAGACTATTCTCAGTGGATTGCTTTCTAAACGTCACACTAGAAATGCTAGAAAATTTAAAATTTTAATATGCACGGTTTCATTTTTCTAGGAATGCTAGTTGTATGCCTGTATACTTGTCATAATTGTCGCAATACCAAATCCTGCAGTCTTCACCAATTTTCTTTCACGATCGACGTATTTCTCTCACGGCATCGTTGTTTAGCGCTGAAGAAATGTAGCGTTAATGATTGCGCATGCAACGATATTTTCAGAGCTAGTTGTGAAACGTCAGATAAGAGTGTGGTATCTTGCGGTATGTATGGTTACGGCGTAGTTAAATCCCTCGGTCGACATCTTGAAAATGGGAATGGCTTTATCTGTCTGTTGCTAAAGTTGGTTTTTCTTCATTGTAAGGTAAATACAAGTAAACGACGGCACTTGCATCAAATGGCAAATAGTCGTGCTACATTCGAAGATGGTGGAATAGGACTTGTTGCTTATAACTTCATTGACTATGCGCTGTGTTATGTTGATGTCTAAAGTCTGCTACTGATATTTTGCTCTTGCTCCCGGGCCTTGTTTACACGTCGCCTCCGCATACAGCTGAGCAGTACGAAGTAGCGGTCATTAAACGAGACGAATGTCTTTTTAGATTTTGACGATTATTTAAAAATTGTGAAAACGAGCTGTTCCAACGTTAATTTGCGAATGTTTCTTGAAAAGGAACTTTTTTGTCTTAGGGCGTAGAAGCTAGGCCTACTGGCTGTGTGGGTGTGAATGATTCCAAACGGATATGTTGACGATTTGTTGCTAAAATTCAAAGTGTTCAATGAACCAAAATGCAAGAATACTGGAAACACTGATCAAACATGTGCAGGTAATATGCTGAGAGTTTTTATGTGTGATGATGGAATGCAAAAATTTCACGGAATGCTTGCAATGAAAATAGAAGTGTTTAAGTGGTGCACCCTCCAAGTCAGAAATTAAATAAAGTGAAGGTTTAATGAGCAATCATTAATCTACTGATTACAAAGACCTTCAAACTTCAAGTGGAACAGAATTATAGGAGGTTATGGCACAGGTAGAATATTTGGAGACATTGTGAGGAAGGCATCAGACGCCTAAGGGGATTGTTCCCACAGTTGTTGTTGATGGCCATAACTAATTATGCAGAGAAAACTAAAAAGGAAAGAAATTCAATGGAGAAAACCAAAATGGTGTGAATGAACATCAGTATCTAAGGAAACCTTTTGAGCAGGTAGAATGATTTGTCTACCCCAAGCGATTGTTGCATACATACATGTGTGTCATGCAGGTATGTATGTTTACATATTGCTTACTCAGCTGACAACAAGTACGTAGTTGTAATAGTGAAAAGACCTACAGAGAGAATTGGGTGTACTTTGCATGCATTTGAATGAATGGCCTAGATCAGTGGTTCTTAAACTTTTGCAGGCCATGGACCGGCAATTTTTTGGGACTGAAGCTCACGGACCGCTAACTTAAAATGAATTGGCTAGCGCAGACAATTGCAAACAAAGCCTTATTTTTAAAAAGATTATTATGAGGCTAAAAATATTTATAATTCTAAAGGGTTTTGTTTCAGTAATAAAAACATACCCATAACAGCATTTAATTTATTTCTCAATTTAATTCTCATTTGATTACATTTTTTAAAGTAAAATTCAAAGTTTCAGACAAGATAAAAGCGTGTTATTGTAGGTAAAGTGGACGTGAAAAATATAGCTAATGCCGCATTACTAAAATTATGCACTAATGATGGAAATACCTGTTCGAAATAAAATGCAGAAACCAGAATATCACCCTATTTTAAATATTGTGGATCATATTTTCGTGCGAATGGTCGATTCTTTTTTAGCTTGGATGTTTCTTTGAACAGGAAGCCTGTTCAGAATTATCGTTGTCTTCTCTCAGAGTGTCCGAGCGGTCAAGTTCTTTATTCTTTTATTATTCTATTAATTATTCTTTTTTTCAGAGTTTATTGTTTTACAGGTGTGTTTGCTCTTTTATTTAACTAAGTAATAATTTTTAGTGTATGGCAAATTTTTTGCACGAAAGACTTAATGATACGCAAAGTGAAACTGAGAAGTTTATATTTAGCGACCTATATGAAAGACCCACATGTTCTTTATTTTCGGTTTTACATTTTTCAAGCTCTTGCTTTAAAAACTAACTGTGACTGTTGTGTTTTGTTCCTCCTGAAAAACATCTGTGGACACACATTGATGAAGCACATTATTGTTATGTTAACAAATTTGGAAAGTTATTTTTTAAACCACTGATCAATTAAAATTGAATTGGGTATCCCAGTGACCTGAGCTCTGTTCTGCTATTAGCAGAATCCAGTTGACACGTATAGCCTGGCTGGCATAACCTTTGGCTTGCTTGTTTTAGAGCACACATGCAGACATAGTTGAACTTTGGGTGTTGGCCCCGGCATCTTGGCATAGTGGACTGCATCTGATTTAGTGGGAGTTGTTTTGTGTAAAGCTTGAATAAGGATGAATTCTTATGTGAATACAGACCTTTGTGTAGCTGTTAGCGTCTGATCAATGTTTTGCATATTGAATTACGTTGACCGAATAGTTATAGGTTAAGTAGCTAAAACAAGTAGCACTATGTACGGCTGTCACTTGTTAATTATGTGTTTTATTGTTGTATTTGGGATTTCATCAATAAATCATTTGATCGGCCACATAAATTACCTTCATTTTCAGTTGATTCATCATGGAACATTATCACCAAAAATGAATGAGCACCTGTGTGAATTTAATTCCAAATTGAAACCTTTTATTGAACATCAAATGTCAATGTCAATATTCAAGAAAATAAATTATGAATTGGAACCCAAAGATGAAACCAAAATAGCATGTCCTTCAAATTGGGATAATGGATGTCATGAAACTAATTTCATGATGGCAGTTTTGGGAATTATGTATTACATAATTTAAATGACCTGAGGTGGCATTGAAACCAGAGTTTATTAGTTTACAGGTGTGTTTGATCGGGAGAAAGCCTGAAAGCAGGACAGTAATAAGTTAGCGGTAACCTGTAATATTAATGCCGTTGCTCTCCGCTCAGCTGCACGGGCGGAACTTATTGTTCCCCGCTCCGCTGCCCCTTCTCCGTGACCTGGAAAGGTCCCTACTACTCTTCGTCAAATGCCTGTTGGTCTTTCTGTCTCATTTCTCATTATTCTTAAGACTGTCCTACATGTCGAATGGGGTTGCACTGGGTGCACTCCTCGGTAGGCATCCTTGAAGAAGCACTATATCAAATTGCTGTGATATAACACTGGTGCTTATGTTCTGTCATTTGTTTGTAAGTTGCAGACTGAATTTTCTCTGAAAATGCTAACATTCTGCCAAAGCCGTTGATCCCTTCTCCGACGTCATCATGTGGTGGAAGATAGTCTTACTGACTTTGTACTTGTCAGTACTCTTTGTGCTGTCTCGTATTCTGGAGGCGTTCGCCTACTACGAAGGGGGCTATCTGGCCAGTCGCCTTCTTGACCCCGTTTCGCTCAGTGTGCGTAAGTTGAAGGCCATCCTTGACCAGCGTGGCGTTGGATACACAGGCGTGGTCGAACAGCAAGAGCTAACGGAACTTGTCACAACTTCAGGTGCAGATTCTGTCGCTAGTCTTTTACATGTTTATTCATTGCTGTTGTATCTTCCAGGTTGTGCAGTGTGCTGAGTATCAGAAAATATTTCAGCGTTGTGTGTGACTTTTCATGTTGACGTTATATCTTGTGGTTACTCTTTGTTTTCTTTTAATACCTTGTGAGTTCTATAGTCCCATGTTGCAAGGCTAGACAAATAAACTCTTTATATTTTCTGCACATTGTTGTTCTCTTGCCTCAGTGTTTCTCTTAGTGTTTTCCTGCAGCAATGATTGTCTTATTGCTGTATGTTTAGTTTCAAGTTGGAATCCTTCCAAGCTCTGTCCAGTAAACAATCAATTTTCTTCAATGCTCCACAAGATCCATTTATAATATCTGTGTTATCTGTGTTAGCACACAACTTAAGATCTGTTAATCTTAAGTTTTGTGCTACCTCTCCTATACTGATATTCTGCTGTCATTTTTCTGCATGACTTGCATTGTCCTTTATAGGTAATATATTACTCAAGTCAGAGAAGTTGGTTTTTCACAATAGTACTTAATTAAATGCAATTAACTTCAGGTAACTTTCAAGGCTCACGTGAAGTATAGAATGAATTACAACATGTGCATAACTAACTGCAGTGCTGAAAATGCAACTTTTCCTACTCAAAGGACTTTGATTTTAGGATGTGATTTGCTTAGAAGTGACAGTCAGTTGCATTATTCATTATGACAATGGCTCTATGGAAGGTTTTTGATCTTAGGTATGATTAAATATGGTAACTCACAGTGGCATAGCCAAGGGGGTTTCGGGGGTTAAACCCCCCATTGGCTTATAAAAGAAATTTAAAGGTTATTTATCCACTTAAGTAAGAAAACTAAAACAATTGCTTACAGTAACAATTGTTTTTCTTACTTTATTCCCTTTGTTACTTTATTTCCCTTTTTATTTACTGTAATACTGTTAAGTTGGTGTCAGGAAGGGCATCTGGCCAGGCCGTAAACCCCCACCCATCATAAATTCCTGGTTACACCACTGGTAACTCCATCAGTTGCAGCACATGCCATGATCACTTGAGTTAAACTGTTGGAAGTTTGAACTTCAGTCTGCTACTGGATTTATGCAGGTAAATGGAATGTTTAAAAAATGATGTCAGTTATGAGCAGTATTCCTATATATATTATAAATCTTATTTTGCAATTATACTATTCTTTTAGGTGGAGTGACAGACGGAGAGCTGGAAGTGGCGGCTCTCGCAATGTCTGATGAGACGACAGAGGCTGTCTGTACAAACTTCACCTGTGGCACGCACTTCTACGAGGAGGTGGAAGACACAAAGGACAGCGTCTGGGTCGTACAGGTCGTCTGCGATCGGTACGGCCTCTTCATGCAGCATGGCAACTGGAAGATGTTTGTCAAGAAAGTCTCCCGGTTTGGAGTTCGGACTGGAATATTCGATTGTACCCTTGACAGACGGTGGGAGCTGGTTTTTCTTGCATATGTATATACATGTATGTACCTCGGCTAATAGAATACCAATAGATGTATATTGGGGTCTACTAATAGGGTATTGACTTTGTTATTCATCTGAGTTCATTTGAGGCCATATGACTTTGCAAATGCAGTAGCATTAGAGAGAATGTTTGTTACATCGCCCCTTGAAAATTTATCCTCAGAGACATTCCCGACTACATACAGCGTGGACACTGAATTGGAGTTTAAGGCCAGTGTATGAGCAATTGCAATTAAAGGACTTGCTCAGGTCCCTACGAGGCAACTTGAGGTGGACTTGCACTGCAAACTTCTGGCTCCACGGCCCAGAACATGCCACTGCACCAACGTGCTCCACATTGTGTTAGTTACAGTGCAAAAACACTTGAGATGAAAGCAAATTTAGGATAAAATATTCGTTCTGATGTTGGTGCATTTTAACATTAAATTATTCATTTTAACATTAAATTATTCATTTTAACATTAAATTATTCATTTTAACATTAAATTATTAATTTTAACATTAAATTATTCATTTTAACATTAAATTATTTGATTAAGACGAAACTGATTTGATCTAAATATCGATTAGTATGATGATCTTTTGCAAATTTTTCGATTCCATAAATCATTGAGCCTAACTTCCGATAAGGTGATCGCTGGAAGGTGTAGAAAGTTTCAACTTCATAATGTATGCTTTTGTTTGAAGTCGTGTTTTTTATGAAATGTCACCACTTGAGTAAGAAGTTAGCGTAAAAGCAGGGCTTAAAGTGTGCCTGGACGGTCATGGACGGCGTCCATGCACTTATTTTAAAATCTGAACGCCGTCCTGCCACTTATTGGCCAGCACTAACTGGAAAGGTAAGGGCGTCCAGGCACTTCTTTTGGAAAGGTAAGGGGCGTCCAGGCACTTCTTTTTCCACACTTTTAGCACTGCGTAAAAGCGTAATTAGGTGAGCAAATGTAAGAAACTCTCACTATGTTCACATAGATAAAAGATGTTGCCCATAATTAAACTTTCTTTTTTTGCCGTGCTAGAGTCGGGACCGCTTCTGAGTAGTCCCCTTGAAGAAGCGCTATATAAATTCTTGAATGAATGAATGAATAATTGACCTTTGTAACAGCAAGATGGCTGTTTAAACACGTTACCATTTGATTGATCTTCATTCTTAAAGCCACATTAATTATCCCATACTAAGAAAAAAGTCTGAGATGAAGTAGAAATAGACTTTATGCAACTTAACTATTGTCAACAGTTGAACAGATGTGGTTAGTTCATTGCAGAAATCCCGTACACCAGATTCCTCATTTGTATGTCCAACTGTTTTCTTTTCTGCAGCCTTTGCGAGAAAAAGAACTGGTACCAGTCACAACTTGTGCTTGCAATGCCGCAGGGATACCGTGCCAAGGATCATGTCACCCTAAAACGTTACTCAAAGTCGTCGCAGCATCAAGCCGTCTTCGACTGGGTCAACGCCAACCTTGCGTCGCGCATCAGCGAGGTTCACAGCCTCAAGGAACTTCGAGAGAACTGGTTCCACTTCCGGAAGAAACGAGGCTCCGAAAAAATCCGCGTCCTGCTATTTTCCCGAATGAGTATACCCCCAATGTTCTACTCGGTGCTCAGCGTTAAGTTCACGGGCAGGGTGAAATTCGGCGTGGTCGACCTAAGCAGCAGGGAAGGCAAGGAGATGGCGTCGCATCTGAACCTTTCCGAAATTCCGACGTACATGGTGCTCACCCCGGAGAAGAACGAGACGTTCGGGAAGGGAAACGGCGAATACCTGAACTACCAGTCGATGGGATTGCTGTTGAGAATGCTTCATCCGGAGGTAAACGACATATTCCTTCTCAGCCTTATCGTTATCAACATGGCCTGCTGGTTGGAGTTCTTCATCGCACGCGGCAACCTCTTCAAGCGACTCGGCCGGGTTCTCTGGGACATCGTCAAGTGGAACTTCCTTCTCATCCTGCTCTGGTTGCCCGTGCTCGGACTCTTCCAGCTGCCGTACATGGACACCATCTTCGATCACCTGCTGACGGCGCTCCGCGTTGTCGGAATGACGGACTTTGCCGGCTACGTCCGCTCCGATTGGCTGTGGTATTCGTCCGTCGGATGGGTCTTCTTCATTGCGACATTCCTGTTGTTTTCGTGCGGCGCCGCGTTCCTCCACTACGTCTACCAAGGACCAGAGCAGCTGCCTTCCGTCGAGACGCCATCCGGATTCTGGAGCTTTCACTGGGAATCCTACCTGAGCAACCTTTTCCAGCCGGTCACCAACCTCGCGCGTCCGACGAACGCACACGCGTACAGCATGGAGCTGGGAATGGAGCTGCTGATCGAGAGACTTGCCGTGCCAAACCTGTGGCTGAGACCAATCATTTCGAACCAGTACATCCACGAGCTGCCCGTCTGGAAGTACCAGGGTCCGTGCGCCGACTCCGACATCGGTAGCGACTCGGAGTGTCTGAGCATGCGAGCCGAGTCCGACTGCGAAGAGTCCGCTGCGTCCGGGTCGGAGATGGCGGTCGGGTCGCAACCGCGCGAGTTCGGACCGAAGCCGTTCATGTTCATCTGCGAGAAGTGTCGCATGCTGCAGAACAACAACACTAACACAAAGTCGGAGCAGGAGCTGGAGGAAGAGCGGATGGCTTCGGAATCGGCGTGTGCGAAGTACCTCATGGACGGAGACTACAAGTGCATGTGCGGCCAGCAGGGCTCGGGACACGGCCATCAGGACGGGGCGAACAAGAGTCCGCAGAAGGACCGGTCGAAGACGGGAAAGACAAAGACTGAGCATCACCACCAGCAGCAGCAGGAGTCGACGCAAAGCACGGATCCCAACCACCAGATGCCGCCTGGAATCATAGCGATGATGGAGTGCTCCATCTGCTTGGAGAGCTACAGATACGAGGCTGTGCTGTGCGGTCTGCCCTGCGGCCATGCGTTCCATCAGCAATGCATCATGGGATGGCTGAATAGGGACAACCACCATTGTCCGATCTGTCGATGGCCGGCGTACAAGGCAAAGCCGTGCAACGCGCACCAGCATGCCGACTAAGTGGCGCGGTTTCATGCGAGCGAAGAGATGCGTGATGGTCGCAACCAGTTTCCGATCCGTTACTGTCCACTTTCCTCTTACACGCTTCACGCAAACGGTCACTGTTTTCTTTCTGTTTTACAATAACCAAATCGTTATCAAGAAAATGATTACTACCATCCCCTGAAAATTCTGGCAACTCATAATAATATCAAGTTTACAGATGTGCGATGCTCGTCTTTGTGTAAGTCATCCTCTGAAAATAAATGTACGCTTTATCGTGCTTACTGGCAAAATTTTGTTTTCATTTTGTAATGGTCTCTGTCGTGCAGATGGACATAGGAAATTTAAACGTTTCTCTTTTTACGCTTGCTGGATGAAATGTTGACAAAAGAATTGGAACCTACCATAAACGTTAAAAAACTGTTGTGAGCTAGTCGGTTCCAATTGTTTTTCTTGATTAATGCTAGTATTAGGATGATTATGGTCTTGTAGTGGGTTGCCTTCAGGTCACACATTTATGAGAATGGCCCTTGTCAATTTTATATAAAAATTAGGCATTCATTTTACTTGCAGTGTGTAACCAATTCGAATAGTAGTTTTCAAAGTGCTGAGAAAACTATTGAATTGATTCTCCGTAAATTAATATATTCAAAATGTTTGCTGCTAAAAACCTGTAATCAAAGCCATTTTGTTTCTTTGCATATATGATTAGGGCAGCAAGGGTCACAGTTGAAAACTGGCAAATTGTTTTTCTCTCATACCACTGATTCTAACTTTGGTCTTACAGGCTAAATTCTTGACTTGATAAAAAAATTTGATCTTTGCTTAGACTCTTGCAACCAGGCTAATTACGCCAAGTTATAGAATCCTGTTGGCTACCAACTGAAAAATCATGTTTAGAACTTCCACCCCCACAGTAGTTCTGTCAAACGAACGAATTACCACATGTATTGTTCTTTTCTGAAGTCTTAGCTTTTGAACTGGAAAATGGCTACATGTGATATCTTTCAGTATAGGTCTATATAGTCAAATGTCTCCTAAATATGATACCTCTTGTGACTATTGATTATCTTGAGATTAACGGAACCTGGTACCTAAGAGGCCAAAATCCCATAAGCATGCGCCAAGAAAAACCGATTTATGCCGAAACGATTACCATATTTAACCGCAACGTGCTCAGCAAATGATTAAATGTTGATTGACACATGTATGTATCTGCAGTTGACACTACTTTAATTTCTTCTTTCGTGTATCCAATACGCTTGACAACGTTTAGGTTATAACGCAAAAGTTGTCTCTTAGTTATCACTTATTATAATCATTGACTGATGCTTCTAAGGCAGATCACTGCAGATGGAATAAAAAGATGCTTAATGATGTGTGTGTTTCTTCCATGTATCTGTTGCCTCGAAAGATGACCGTAAAAATAATTGCTTCTAGTCTAATCTTTTTCTAGGTCTAGTAAAATGCCCGAGGCACTAATCAATTGTAGCTGCAATGAAATTGTAATCAGGCATCATAATGTCTCGTAGAAGCAGAATTGAATTGCAATGGACCACAGTGAAATTGACGGAGATGATACTATGTAGTTTTTGCTGCAGTCTAAATTAATGGGCTTGTTTAAAATCCAGATTTCAATTTTAACATCCAGTGCCAACATCTTGGGAGTGCTAAAATTTGGCATTTTAAATGTTCCGAACACAAATCTCCTTGACGAATTTCAACCATAGTATCGAAGCTGCGTCATGGCCTAAATGCTGCTAGTGCAGAATTCCGGTCTAAAACTGCATAAGAATATGTGTGGCATTAATGTTAAGTCATTTTTACTCTAAAAGTCCAACAATGAGAATGGACTGTACGAATTTTTTAAACATTTGTATCAGTTCAGTATATACTATATATATTATGCCTATGTGGCAAGTAATTCTGCAAACCACATTAATAGCAGTTTGATGTTAAAAATGCTTTTGATCACATTCAAAACACCGGTGTACAGAGAAAATTGTACACAGAAAACTGATTGCATATCGTCAGCTGTACAAATCACAGAATTGTACCAACACCAGTAACACGAATCTTTAAATCGGCTAAATTGCAATATTACACGCTATATTAATTAAGACTGTCCGTGCTATGAGTGCCCGACAGCAAATCAAAGTCAAACTTTGGCATCTCAAGTGGTGGAAGTTCGAGCGAACCAAGTTGTAAGCCGGGTTCGTTACGAAACAGCGGATCAGATGAACTCGTGACCCAGCGGTCGTCATGACGACCCCGATCCCGACAGAGTTTCTCATTCTCGGACGTCAGTCTATCGATTTCGACTTTGAATTGTTCTCGTTCTTGCAGCAGACCGAGGATGTGATTCTGTAGCGACTCGTTATGGACTCGCAGTTCCTCGATGATCTGCTTGTCGTCCTTCTGAATCTTTACGCCGGACTGGTAGAAGGGCTTGAGATGCTTCTGGAACCTCATCTCAGAGGCGGTCATCCTCGCAGTTTTGCCCTCGAGAAAACACAAGAGAGTGTCGCACTGTTCCATTGTAGTGTACAGTCTTTCCGACATGATCTCCGGGGTTTTCTCAACTGTCCCGTTAACAGGCTTTTCATTTAATGTTGCTTCATTTGTGTCCACGTACGGCTTATCGCATTTCATTTCCACAAGTTGTTTCGATTTCCTGTTGCGAACAATTTCGATCTGACGCAAGTGGCGATCCTTCTGCAGGTTAAGCGATTCCAAGGCGGCGTTGGAAGAGGTCGCTGTGAGTGCTTTTGTCAGATAGTCTACATATAATAGAAAAGTCTACAACGTGATATGCTGCAAGTAGGAATTTTATGCACGAATGGAAAAATTAAGCCAATGAAAGGGTAATCGTACAATTGCACGCTTCCGTCAGATTTCAAAGTGGATATCCGGTTGATTTATACACCATCTTGTTGCAGTTTCACTTTAAGTGAAAATTGACACATTGAGGATTATGGTAATGGGTCTAGAGAAGCTGAAGATTAGATTAGAATAGATGCACAGAAAATGAATGCTCACCAAATCACATTCATTCATTCATTCATTACTACGATTTATATAGCGCCCCTTCAAGGTGACTACTCAGAATTATTCTCCTCAACATTGCAACTTGCAATCGATTGTATTACCGGTATACATACATTTATTTATCACTTTTCACGGTGACATGTAATTATCCGTTTCAGCTATCCATTTCCAACTTACTGAAGTCTATATTATTAGATAATGAAATACTTTATTGTGTCGGTTGCGACTGTCGCCGACTTGCTTGCGATGTGTACTGTACAGAACAGCGGTACATACATATCATATCATAACTGGTTAATTGAATTTCAAAACCTCACTAATCTTAAAAAGGTACCTCTTCGTCCCTTCGTCAAGCTCAGTTTTAGGACCTACTAACTGCTCCATTACTGGCTCAGACCCTTCTCAATCCATCAATCTTATGTCCAAATTTACAAATAAAACTTTTAATATTGTTGTTAATGCTATGCTATTAATGTTATACTTCAATCTAGATAAAACAGCTATTGATGATCTTGGGCTTTTTGATAATGGCACTAGATAAACTATTACATGTAATACATATATATTCAAAAACACCAAATATAGCAAAGACAGTGCAAAGAGGAATTCTCTGCGTCGGAGCCATTTGATCCTCTATTACCTGCAGCTTTTTCATGGCAGGTAATCGCTTCATCGAACTTGCCACAAGCCTGGTGCACTTCGGCTTTCCGAGCTTGTTGGTGTGCCTAACACAATACACGAATAAAAATTAGTCTTTACATTTTGACATGGCGATTCAGAAGTTAAGCTAACGTTAGTGTCATTGAAAAACAATTCTATTTAAAAATGACCCTTGAGAATTTCTGTAAATGACCAAGAAAGGGTCAGCCCCCATTAGCAGCTGAAATTTCAAAACAAGCATGCTACACTTTAGAGGACAAAGTAAATCTTGAGAAGCTTTCCCAACAGAGTAATAGACACTTGGAATAGTGCCATTGCAACCACAGCGGGGTCCAGCCAACGTGATAGGATGAAAAGTTTTTTGCTTCACACCAAGTGCTGAAATGCAAATTTGAAAGTGTAGAAAACAGCTATCTAATATAACCCCGAATAGTTTTCAGGAGTTGGCCTTTTAATGTTAAACTATTCTTCCTCTTCTCCTCACATCCCTCGTCATTTCAACTCTAAACATCACCCACCTTAGCCGTCCGTCCATCTGCCTGCCTGGCTTTTCGGACTTGACCCGCTGCCTATCGATTTTGTTTTGAATAAGCGCCTGTGAAGTGTGAATAAGCTTTTCCCGCGACTTGGCTTTTGTGGGCGCTGTAGAAGTCTCGAGATTACGATTCCGAAATTGGGCTTTTATGTATTTTCAGCGTTTTCTGGGATTCGGGTTCGCCCCGTCTACTTGAGTAGGCTAAAGCAAACTTCGTAAGCAAGGCATTATCAAAATACAGTTGTATTGTATCGCACTGTATGTACGATAATCTGGTAATGAAAGCAACCAACCAGATTTAGTTGTTCATCGTATACGTCGCCATGATACACCGCCATCTTTACATCTCATGGAAAAACCATAGATATATTGAAAACAACAAAATTATGTTGATGAACGCAGAGATTTACAAATCCCAGAATTACGTAAGTAAGTAAGCACCAGTAAATAAGTATGTATCCATGTTTGTATGCGCGCATGCATTCACGTATTTTCCGTGAATGCATAAAATTTTATCGGAACACGTGTAAGGCTAATAACGCATAATTATTATGGATCTCACAAAGGCGCTGTAACACGGCTACGTTATAGACATTGACTAGAATTAATATCCGTCTTCAGAGAATCCGAGCGATTGTTGTGGTAAAGTAAGTAAGTGGACCTAGGATCACAATCAGTATGCGACAATCATCTGAACTTAGGCCTACGGGCAATGCAAACAAAACAAGAACGGACAGTTATTAACTTATTATAACAGTAGCCTACCGGTCGAAAAGAATGTAAATGTAAATGTAATCGCATATTTATATAGCGGCTGTGTTATGGCTTCGACCCTGAGGGTGAGATCCTTCACCACCGCTACTCCACGTTTATATTGCGACCGAGCCACCCGCAGTAAAGATCCGAGAAATTAATCTCTGACTGACCGGGAATCGAACCCGGGTCGCCGGCGCGGCGAGCGGGCTACCAACCCACTCGACCACCGAGGATCTCTGGCATCATAATAAGCAGTTTTGGTAATAGAAAATTGCAGTATCGACAAGTAGGCTAAACTTGAGCCTACGTAGGCCTACATTAAAGCAACCGTCAAACCAAGTCGAATCCATAGTGAATGCATGGGCGGAGACTTAGGGGAACAGAGGGACGGTCCCTCAATGGATGTGGTGTGGGACGGCCCATGCATTTGTCCCCCCCCAATCGTCGGTAATCGGCAAGTGTTAGGTCATCATGTAGGCCGGCCTACACACTTCTCGAGACACACGGTGAACAACAAACGAGACGAGAGGTGATGACTAAAAAAGTCAACAACTTTTTTGGCAGAGAAAAAAAAGGAAAAAGGGATTTTCCATCGACATTTCGGACGAATGACTAAAAAAAGTCGTCAGAAATTTTTGGCGGGAAAATTTTCGTCGGCGTCTCAGCCATTCGTCCGACCAAAATCTTCTGCCGCCTTGTCGTCCCCCGCAAATCTCCGCCCAAGTCTTCGCCCATGAGCGAATGAGCTGCTTTGCATCCAGGATATAACTTTAAACTTTCTTAACCAACTTCTCTCTAGGCCTACAACTGTAGCCTAATCTTGAAAGTATAAGAAGTCGACCGGCCGATCGAAGTTCACATATAAAGTTTGCCGAAATTCAATATCCATTGTTAATCCTGATATTTGATTGTTATTTTATAGCCTACTGAGAATATTCTAACGGAAATTTAAGAATCAACTCAAGTAGGGCTGTTTTAAAGGAATTTTTAGAACTGCACAACTCCTTTTTTCCCTCCCATAATCCCTTCTCCATGGTAAATTACTTCCAATCGAAGGACAATGGCCATTTTTTGCTAGTTTTAACTGTTCAGAATTAAGTGTTTCTACAACTGCACAAATCCATTTAGAACTATGATAATATCTTATTATAAGGATTAACTATTAGACTATATATTAATATATACTGAACATTAGGCTCATATATTCTACTGTCAATCTAGTTGACATGACACTTTAGCTTTAGTTATAAACCAATCAGACAGTTGCTAGTTATCTATCTGCTTTGTAATTCGCCACAGGCGTGGCTTAACTATCTGGACAGTGTATCTGAACTCTATAAAACATGTAGCGGCTGAGTTAGTCAGAGAGAGGGAGAGAACTGAGGAACAGTATTTGTAGATATTAGTGTTAGGCTAGTCTAGTCTGGTGTATACCGTTGTTGCTTGTTTTATATCATGTAAGTCAGCTTTCTTAGATTCATTAAACTTATGAAAATGCATTCTCATTCTTCCGTCATGCTATCACGCAATTCCGCATCATATCATACTCTCCATGTTGCAGCTTAGTTCCCAATCTACCGAATGGTCCACTCCTCATTCAGTCTATTATTATTATTAGAGATGGTCCATAACCAAGAGGATCATATGGTGGCGAATCGGGTAAGTATCTCTTTAAGTACCAGCCTTTAAGTACCAGTAGCAGTTCACCCAGGAATTTTTTCCATTCCTTTTAATTCATTCACTTCGATTCATCCCCATGATGTCACAACCTCTGCCGGACTTGATTCCACCGACTGATCAAGCGCAATCACTCCCTCCTCCCATTCTCACCGCTAAAGATGCGGACGCCGTCGAATCATGGCTCTTAGACCATTATCGACACAATCACCGATGCAGCGGCATATGTTACCACATTGAAGCGTATATCGACGATGTCATTGCCATGCATAACCCTCTACTGAACGACCGCGACGATGACCTCCCTCCACTGCAAGAAATCGACACAGATGAGCTAGAAGAAAACTGGGACTTGACCGCCGATCAAAACCCTCCCGACCCACCCCAGTAGGCTAAGCTTCACGTCATCATCATTAAGTCATGTTAGGGTAGTTAATGTTCATTCATCTCGCTAGACCATATTTTTCTTATTTTTGATTATTCGTCATTCTTATTATTATTATTTTTTTTATACACCAGACCAGATGCGGTAAGTGTGAGCTCTCTCTCTCCACCAAAACATTATAATTGCAGAAACGACGGAATTTTCCTTTTTAACGATTTTTAACGATTTTTTAACGATAGAGTAAACAAAACTCTGAAAAACATTAAAAACTCAAAATCATTACAAAAATAGCGTTAACTCTTCAAACAACAGACGGTAGAATCGCTTTTCGTTAATTAACACTTGTATATAATTTCAGTATTCATCGTAGGCCTACATATCTACGTACGAATTTTTCGTGCAGTTTTGTTTTGCAAACAATTTTGCGCGTTTTTGTATGTATTTACCGTACCTTGCCTATTCGTCAAATTTCGCTTTCGTAAATATGCGACGCTGAAACATTTGGAGTTTCTTCTTCGCATGTTTTCTTTTTGTTCTGAGAATCTGCTTTGCAGTGTGTTTGAATGGTAACGAGTATGACCTCTAGACGCCGGATCCCACAGCCCACGCGGAGCACCGAGTCAACCAACCGCGTTCATCACTGGGTGCTTACCGCGCGTTGCCTTCATACGGGCGACGGCCAAACAATCCACCGCTCATCTAGACGTACAATCAACCCGTGGTCTTACCAGTCCACGGTACAATCAATCCGACGTGCAGTACATCCGCTGTACGAACAAGCCGCGACATCCTCAATAAACCGCGCTGTTCACAATAACAGACGCGGTAATCATCGCAGCAGGGCAACCAATCAACTCTGTATCCAGCCAATCCGCCACCGGGCATCCAACCGATGGTCTACTGAGACATTCAACACCATTCCAGACCACAGATTTCAGCGTAAGTGCGCCAATCTGCACTATTCCTCGTCCTAACTATCTTCATATATCATTTATCATCATCTTACTGTTGTCATTTTCACACGTGCTTTCAGACAGTTTTCTAACTTCTTTTTAGTTATAGACATTGCATTGCTGAATTGTTGCGTTACATGTGCTTCCATTGCTATTGTGCTTCACTGTATATATTGGCATAATATTGTGCATGTGACCGTGGTTGAACCAATCCGTTGGATCGCTTTTGAACGATCACCGATTGATTCGGCATTTGTATAGCGCTCTCAATTGTCGTGTTCTTGTTTTACTCCACATCCATACAGACAGTGCATTAAAGACCCATAGACCAAGTCTAAGGTCGTGTTTGGTCCCACCAGACTTCTTCAGTTGATTCTGTCTATCACTCCCGAAGTTATA
Source organism: Lumbricus terrestris (assembly GCA_949752735.1). NCBI lineage: Eukaryota > Metazoa > Annelida > Clitellata > Crassiclitellata > Lumbricidae > Lumbricus > Lumbricus terrestris. Next base: position 30,790,541 of record OX457047.1, read on the forward strand.
ATATGTTCACAAACAATCACATACAAACATACAGCCTCGTTGAAAGAGAAATTGTATATTTGAGCCTTTCGCTTCTCACCCTTACTAGACGAGTAGAAGCTGTCTCACCTAATGCAGATCATCTAGCGCTATTGCAAATGTTGATATTGAACATGCTGAAATTTGTGTTGCTCAGCCTATTGCTATTAGGCATGATTCATTTCATCCATTCATTTTATCTCAGTCAGCGTCGGTTCCTTAGACTCATTCACACCCATCTGATTCATTAATTCACGAAGCACCATCCCTCCCTCCCATTCCATTCACTCCCTGACATCTCCACACTGAACACCACCGCCAGTTGCACAACCATTCAGGCCTACAGATATGGCACATACCAGTTCATATGCTTAATCTCCTATTATTGACGATTATGTTGAGACGGTTAATTTTTACCCTGATATTCATTTATTTAGCGCCCATGAGGTAGATTTTAAAGCTGCTAATGTTGATGATGTTAAACTCAATTCCACGTGTAGGCCTACTTCAGTTATAAGGGATGTATCCTCAAAATCATCAATTCTTTTTTATGCATTCATCGTCCATGCATCATTCACACCATTCACAGACGCATGAGTCATCCGTCCATGCTCAGACTTCACCTCCTCCCTTTGCACGGGATACCTCCAATCCATGCGTCCACCAGACTCCTCTCCTCCACCTCACCCACCACTCCGCACCCACCCTTATCTTCGTCCGCCTCCGTCTTTTTGCGACGTTGGCATCAAGTCCACAGCGTCATCGCCCTGTTGTTTTTCGATCTACCTACGTGCAGACTCCACCACCCCACCCCAACCCTTCCTCCCATTTCCTGCACCTCCAATCTACTACGCACTTGGTTGACTCACCAGCAATTTTCGCTCACCCAGCACCCTCCTCAGTTGGCCGTCAACCACTGTCAACCCCATCACCACATCCCACCCATGCGATTATCACTTCACGAGTGCCAACTTCGTCTTTCCCTCCTCCACGCCAGTTTGTTGATCCTGCATCCTCGTCGGATTTTGCACTTAACTCGCACTTTAAGTACGACAAAGTTTGCCAAAATTCTCTGCCAACCACATCCTCCCTTACCCACGGTCACAATCATATCCAAATCATGTTATTGCCAAATCCTCAGCGCCCGCGTTCATCAGATAAGACCAACCAGTGTATCCAGGCAGAAGTATCGAGTTTGAACGCCAATGCTCATCTCACGGCTAACACAAATGTTTCTGTAATTTCTTCAACTTATATTGCGCCTCTGATTTCCAATTCTCCAGAGACTATAATTGAACCATTCAATCTCTCCATCGAGAGAGCAACCCGAAAGGTCATTCACCTTTATTCGAAGATGCTCAGTCTTCACGTAGGCCTCTTTTTTTTTCTTAATCAACTATTTTTTTTCCAGGGAACTTATCAACGTCCTCCGCCTTTTTACAATCCTTATTTTGTCCCTCATTCACAGCCCTCACCACCCCGCCCACCTCGACGATTCAAACACTTTTCTAACCCTTGTCCTTCTTTCTCTCTATCTCCGTTTCCAAGACGACCGAGAGTTTTCAATCGTCAGAAATTTAGGCCATCCTCACAACCTCCCATAAATTTTCGAACTAAATCTTATGTCCACACGCCAACACTGCAGTTATATCACAACTGTCCTTCTCGTCACCCTCCTTACCAGTGCCCTCGTTTTGCGACTCTGCGCCCACCTTCTTCCAAATCATAAACCACAAGTTTCCAGACCTAGCTGTTGTCCTTATATCCAACAGCACAGACAGACCATAGCACAGCCTACGACATCACACAGAAGGACTATGACACAATATAGACGATTTTTCAAACATACAGACAGACTATAGGCCTAGGCTTACAGCCAAACAGACCGAACGTGCAGACGTACAGACAAACTATACACCTACACAGACGCCCTATACATCACACAGACTAACGTCATTTCAGTTGCAGTATAGGCCTAAAGTTTATTCGAATTATCACAGTCAGACAATTCAGTCAAACACACAAGTTATCACATCAGACACCAATCCTCCTATCACTGTAGCTCCCAGACGATCATTCACACAGACATGCAATGCAATAGGTCAAACTTCTGTGTTTTATATACAATAAACCAGTTCAGTCGATTATAGCTCTAGGACACAATATAGCTGTATCCATGTTAATGTTTTGAAGTGTTTACCTAAATTTATCACAATCTTGATCCATGTTGATCAAATGCGTTTGATAGGCCTGCTGAGCAACTCAAGGTCTTAGGGAACAGTAGTTTTGCTTTCGATTTTGTCAGTTCTTCCATTTACAACTACATCGATGTTAATTAAGAATTTATCATATCAGATGATGTTAATAAACGTTATGCTTCAAACTAGCCACGTCACGATCAATTTTGCTAATAAATCAATGTCATTTTTTTATATTATTTACTAAGGATGAATTTATTTAGGCTTATTAGAGATAACTCGAGGCTTGACCTTTCCGAATTTCGACTCTATTGGGCCTACTTCTTTAGCGCCAAGAACCGTCAATTTAATTAAGGTGCAAAACTCAGACCGCTATATAAATGTGTGCCTTCACTAACCCTACCCCTATTACCTGCACCCAACCAGCGCTACCTAGTGGGCAGTATTTAGGGTTCATTCTTAAGCGTGGTTATTCCATTGTAAACACCCCTAACCAGAACCACCTCTCCATCACATTTTCCGGCAGTTATCTCAGAGCATTCATAGAAACCGTTGATACCACATCACTGCTGCGCGAAAACACAGAGACAACGCCACCTGTTGCGTTTGTACAGCAACGACTGATAGGCTACAGCCAACAGAGAAGCGACGCTACGCGACTCAGATATATTAAACGACATGGATCTCGCCTCCCAAAGAGACAGTACGCAACACTAGCCAACTTCACCATTCACCTACTACAGCACAAATCGAACGTCCAATCAGGATATGATACATCATACAACATGATATCATGTCACCTGATACTACTCCGTGGCACCACAACATAATCCTCGCTACCAAATGTCAATCTTCAACGCCGAGACTGATCGCAGATTTCAATCATTTTCACAGTCAGTCTCAGATCATCTGTTTGCCTCTACATAACCTGGACACCATTTCAGACTCCATGAGAACGTCAGCCAACATATTTCTCTGCTTTAGACATGAAATCAGTCAGGTACAGGCCTGAAAAGGAGAACTCTGAGGACGATATGTTATCAAGTGTAAAGCAATGACCCACTCCACATCTTGCTCGAGACGACAAATAATTGTCAGCCAATGTATATATAAGGCCTTTGACTTTAACGAAGAAAGAGTGACGTCATAGGTCGTATCCTCTTGAGTAATCAATTCTCTGCGAATTGACGCTACAGTGAAGACTATTCTTAGGTTTCAGTAGTGAAAGCGAGAATGACTGATGTAAACAATAATGGAGATTTTTAGCTTGTTTCAAAAAACGTTCATTTGAGCGATAAACAAAACAATGCGATAGATTATCTAGAGTCGGGGACACTACCCACGGTCAATACGAGAACTCGTAAAACTTATTCTAAAAGCTGAACAGTTTGGATCATAATTGACAGCTTATAGTAACACGGTTATCAGTAGTGTGTTAGTAATGGCGGACTCGTGAAAACCTCGACAATTAGTGATTCCTGAGACACTACGATTAAGGTTTTTAGCCGCATGTGACGATGCAGTACCCTTGCGAACGCACGGGTGCCCTGGAAAAACAGGGAAAGTTAACAACGATGGTTATAGGCGACAGTCATTGTCAAGCCTCGCTTAGGGAGATATAAAGATTGGATTGTACAACAGTGTACACGACCTGCTACGACGGAAGTCACAGGTTCGTGTTATATCGAGCACAGATGCTCACACGGTAACTATTACATCAGAGACGTTGAGACAAACAAGACTCATCATACTGCAGTATACGCTAGCAGACTCAAACGGCATGTCAAGGGACGTGATATGCTGTTCACGAATTTCCAGGACCTGCTTACTGGTCCGCCTTTCCACAATCAACCAGACGTCAGCACTACGACTCTCGACCCACTTCCGGACGTCAACCAGTTGGCAACCTCTTCGTCCCCCAAATCCCCAGATGTCTCATGGACCCACCCCGAGATGTTCTTCTCGTCGACGGATCCAGTCACCCGCAACGTTGCCACAACATCCACAACTGGAACCTCGTCCCATTCCATATCCCATGACCTTGACCCGTCCCAAGCCCAGCCTTGCTTCGATGCAATGGAACACTTAGAGTGCAAGTAAGATACGGTAAGAGTTTTTACCTAGTTTAATGGAAAGACAGTCCTGTCCCATCATGGCAGATAGATGAGATATTTTTGACAATTTAAAGCATGCATTGTATATTAAACTTGTCCTACATAGGAAGAGACGACGGAAGGTCAAATCATTATAGATGTCTCAGATTTTTTTTATCTAGCGTATTTTATATTTATCTTTCTCAAATTATGTTTCTTATTATTATTTTCTCCAATTAATGTGCCCATAGAAAAATTTTGCAGGACGTTGAATTATTGTGGTTTATTTGAACTATGGATGAATTTGATGGCCACGAATTTCATTCCTATCAGGTTCTTATCGATTACATAATTTGATTGTTTTTCAAGATTTTAGCATTTTATTACTATCCTTATTTTCTTTATTTAGTTTTTCTCCTTTTCGTGTAATAACGACTGTACATACAACTCACTATGTCGAGTATTCCTGATTATATTATTATACGTGCATGAGCATCATGTTTATAGTTATTGCAAGGGATGTGAGTTACAGACAGATAAGAGTCATGAGTAAGGGTCAGAGATAATTTTACGTTGTTTTTTTTACATTTTATTGTATTTTGCCTGTGTCATACAGTGCTCGTATTCAGATACAATGTTCGTAAACAGTACGATTTTATTTAACTGCATTGTTGTCCAGTATCAACCTGGCGTATATTATCAAGCGTTCACATGGTTATAACAGCCATATTATATCACAAGCGTATAAGTGACAGACATAGTCCTTATCACAAGTGACAGATATTTTCGTATATCACATACGATATATCACAGATTTATAAGTGTATCAGAATTGTTGTGTGAAGGTTATACGAGTTTTGTACTGGAGTTGAAGTCATTTCATTGATAAGAGGAAGCTAAATGTCAGGGTTGTTGCTCAGTGAGTTGGTTATAAAGAGTATGGTTGATCATCGACCAGAGTCGTTCAGCAGTCTAGTTCGAATCTCGATTAACGGTGCATTTTTCACGCATCTTGGTTATACATATAGAGTGTTTCGTAAACATTACGATTTTTTTTTTATATATAGGCATTTTCTTGCCATTATGTTTTTCATGTTTATTATTAAGTCATTAACACGAGCATTACAATCATTGTTATGCATGATCTTATAGTGGCATTTAACTACCCCTTAGCGGTAAATCACACGAGTAGCAGTGAGTCAATGAAGTATGTGAAGTCATTTGCGTGTAAATCACACGAGTATCAGTGAGTCAAGGTAGTTATGAGCGGTTCAATATGAGTGTAAGTTAGTTGTCATTAGAGAGCGTTTTATTTTTGGAGCTGGGAATTCTAGTTGATTGGCAAGAGTTAAATATGAGTGTACATTTGTGGAAAGTTCAGGTCGTTATGAGTTGCTCAGCAGAGTAAGTGAGTATTGGTTCAGTTATGTGACGAGTTACGTGTTACAGGTTATTTGCGTTTTGAGTTATGTGTTTAATGGGTTGGGTTTTTTTTTTTTCCTTGACATGAAGAGTGACCTTAGCAGTCGGTTGATTGTATGTACAGTACATTACAGACCATTCATTATCAGTATTTTAGGTTGTCTAATATGGTGACTAACGATTTGTTTGTTTGTTATTCTTTCATAAACGCTGATCACGCATTCTGTGAGTCGCTCTAAACAAAGTCGATGGTCTGGACGCGTCTGCGATTCAACTAAATGTCAGATCGCCTTTTGCTGTGAAGTTTCTTATATACAGCAACGCGTACCGTCATCGCAAAGTGTTAATCCCATGAACTGGACTTCCGTTGTCTACATGTTGATGACGACTCTTGTTTTCGTTTATTTCGGAGCGATTCGTTATGTTCAGCGTCGTGATCAGAATTTAGAGCCACGTTATTAGCATTATTATCGCTATTTTCGTTTTGACATTACGTTATATTCACTTTATTTTAGTATTTGCATTTATGTAGCTGCTTTTTATATTATTCATTTATCTCGTAGATTTTTTTGTTGTTCTTATTCGCCATTCTTTTTGACACTTATCTGTCCGATCCTATTAATCGTGACATTCTAGCATTTTTGCCTAACTTAGCTTTAATTCTATTTTTCATTAGTTTCCATAAGTTTTTTTTTTAGTATAGGGTGACTAGCATTATTATTATTAAGTGTTTTTCGAAGTCGGGAGCCTTCGCTTTCGTGAGAGCGGGGGCATATGATAATATCTTATTATAATGATTAACTATTAGACTATATATTAATATATACTGAACATTAGGCTCATATATTCTACTGTCAATCTAGTTGACATGACACTTTAGCTTTAGTTATAAACCAATCAGACAGTTGCTAGTTATCTATCTGCTTTGTAATTCGCCACAGGCGTGGCTTAACTATCTGGACAGTGTATCTGAACTCTATAAAACATGTAGCGGCTGAGTTAGTCAGAGAGAGGGAGAGAACTGAGGAACAGTATTTGTAGATATTAGTGTTAGGCTAGTCTAGTCTGGTGTATACCGTTGTTGCTTGTTTTATATCATGTAAGTCAGCTTTCTTAGATTCATTAAACTTATGAAAATGCATTCTCATTCTTCCGTCATGCTATCACGCAATTCCGCATCATATCATACTCTCCATGTTGCAGCTTAGTTCCCAATCTACCGAATGGTCCACTCCTCATTCAGTCTATTATTATTATTAGAGATGGTCCATAACCAAGAGGATCATAGAACTGCACATTTTGTGTACAACTGCACGTTAAAAAAGCCCCGAACTCAAGCCAACGTACCGGTACCCATCAAATTTCCTGTCTTTAAGATTCCATCGCAGCCCTGGCCCCTGGCGTTCTCACCTTGAGCGTATGCACTCTATTAAAATTAATTGGGAATGGGAAGGCCTCGGCAAGAATTGTTAGAATTCCCTTTCCATGTGATTACTCCCAATCTAATGACAATGACCTTTTATTACTATAATCAGTAGTTTTAACTGCACACGAACAGGGCTTTTTTAACGTGCAGTTGTACACAAAATGTGCAGTTCTAAATGTATTTGTGCAGTTGTAAAAGCACTACTGTGCAGTTAAATCTAGTTGGGAAAAGGTCATTTTCTCCGACTGGGAGTAATTTGCCGTCGAAGATGTGAAAGAAAAGAAGGGGTTGTGCAGTTCCAAAATTCCTTAAAAACAGCCTTGCACATGAGTGCTGGAACTGCACAAATTCATTTCTATCTTCACATTCTATACAGAACTGCACGCACAAAAGCCGTGGGCGATGGCCCGATGGCTTGAAGGCGTAATGACTCCAATCATAATGGCATGGCAGGTGGCAGACACGCGTAGGACGATATGGAATGTATGCATAGGCCTATAATTATGTGGGAGTTGGCCTATGTAAGGTTTTTGGCAACTTATCGCTTCTACTACTTGCTCCCTTGTTAGTAAAAGGAGAGAGAGAGAGAGAGAGAGAGAGAGAGAGAGAGAGAGAGAGAGAGAGAGAGAGAGAGAGAGAGAGAGAGAGAGAGAGAGAGAGAGAGAGAGAGAGAGAGAGAGAGAGAGAGAGAGAGAGAGAGAGAGAGAGAGAGAGAGAGAGAGAGAGAGAGAGACAAACAGAGACAAGCAGAGACAAAGACAGAGACAGACAGAGAGACAGACCGATTCGAGAGACAGAGATACACAGATCCTGTTGTATAATTATTTTATGGATGCCAGGCATGAACTTTGACCAGACCGAAGACAGAGAACTCGCTCAAGTTCTTCTAAATCACTCATTGCAAAGAAAGCGACAGGCGAGCCTCTCCTTGTATTTGTGCCATATGGCATCCACACCACCTCGATCCCTTGATCTGCCATAAAAGACCTTATTATACTGGACTATGATCAGGCGTGCGTGGGTGTTATATAAGAGTATCTCTTTGCTTGTTTAGGCTCATATAACTCTTCGTTCTAAATTCTACACTTTAACGAGATCCCATTAGATTTTGTATATCGAATCCCGTCAACGATTCATTTATCACCCAAACAAATTGGAGAGCATGTTAAGTACTGGAATGTCTCTTAGGCACTTAGACCTACAGGAACAGATTCATATTCTATGTACAGTTTCAAGCTTTAAAAATGTGATTCAGTAAGAGCCAAGGTCGCTGGTTTGAGTTGAGATGTTATAACAGTCTCAAGTGCCGCGACGTCGAGTTTAGCAAGTTGCTTCCGATTACCTCTTATCTTACTTGTATTATCCCAATAAATTTAGTCTATAATTATTGCTGAGTTAATGCGCAGTCGGTTTGACGACATCCATGGTTCCACGACAACTGCATGGTCTAAGGTCTAAGGACAACTGGTCTACAGACAATTGGTCTAACGACAATTGATCTACAGATAACTCGTATTGATGAAATAGAAGCTGGATTTATTGATAAACGTTAAATGGTTTTCTAGCTTAAATGGAAGCTGGATTGATGATTTTCATTCACATATTTCAACATGCATCCTTGCATCCATGTATCATAGCCATCATTCCACCTGACCATTCATTCGTCTAACAGTGTGACTGTATTTCGTGTCGCATTGAGACGTGACTCCGACTACCCAGACATGTGAAGCACCCCACCCCCACCCCACCTCCAATCCGGTTATTGCTGTTCCAATCGATTACAATGATTTCCTCTCCGAACCGCGGTGACTGAGCCGAGCAGATCTCAAGTGATCATTGCAGCATTTCCAGTCGATCAGTTGTTTCTATGGGCGATCGATTCAAACCGCTAAACAGCTTCTTCCTCTTTCAACGCGATTTGGTATATTTGCAATGTTACAGATTATTATTATAATCGTCACGACTACACCGATTGGCCTAAGCAAACACACACGTATAAACGACGAGACAAACACGCAGGCAAGCAGAGACACCGACTGATATACTGAGACAGACAGGATGTGAATGCTGGATAGATATGGATTGCACGCAGCTGTGCATTGCCTATACCTATTAAAGGCATTTGGTTCCTTTTTCTGAGTAAGCTTCCTTCGGGGGCTCAGGCATCGACTAAGTTAATAGTTCACCATTTTGCAATAGAAAAGTCAGCGAAGCACAGACGTGCACGCCTAGGGAGAGTGCGACAAAGAGTGGAACATAGGAAGCAGCATTATTATCCTAAACAATGGCATACTTGAGACGACTGCAGGCATGTCGGGACCATAGAGGAATCGAGCGATCGGTTGAGAGGCTGTCATAGGAGGAGCAGGAGGAGGAGGAGGAGGAGGAGGAAGAAGAGGAGGAGGAGGAGGCTGTCACAAGAGGAGGAGAAGGAGGAGGAGAAGAAGGAGGAGCAGGCTGTCATAAGAGGAGAAGGAGGAAGAGGAGGAGGAAGAGGAGGAGGAGGAGAGGAGGAGGAGGAGGAGGCTGTCATCGGTGACTAAGAAGGGTCACACTGCCAGCGGCTGAGGCGGTCGCTTTCTCACGACCGCAACCGTCAAAAAGTCCTTTGACGCCGTCAGCAGGTTCCTTCTCTCATCCGAGACAAACCATTGAGTATCACGCAACACTCTTCAAATTATATACATGCTCACGCTCCAGTCAAGCGAAGCATAGATATAGCGCGATTTTATGTACTGTCCATAATATAATCTAGAGTGAGAGACAGACAGACAAAGACAGCCAGACAGACACAGCGATACAGAGAGACAGGCATACAGAGATAGACTGACAGACAGACAAACATATGGAGAGACAGACAGAGAAAAAAATAGCAAGAGAAAAAGAAACGAGAAAGAGAGAGATAGGTGATAGAGAGAGATCTCGAGTGAGAGAGAGAGAGAAAGAGAGAGAGAGAGAGAGAGAGAGAGAGAGAGAGAGAGAGAGAGAGAGAGAGAGAGAGAGAGAGAGAGAGAGAGAGAGAGAGAGGAAGCAAGAGATATACAGAGAGACAAGCAGACAAGCATATTACATGCAAGACGGAGAAACAGACAGACCGAAGACAGACGAATAGACAAAGATATAGAGATGGATGAAGGGACTTATAGAGAGACACACACAATTATTATAGAAAGAAGAGAGACATGTAGATAAATAACTAAATAACGATATTATATATTATGTCATTAATAAAAGAAACAGTTAATTTTGTCGATTAGAAAACATTGCTCTGACAACTAACAAACAATTACAACAAGAGACAAATAAAGAGAAAGAGACAGACAGATAAACAAAGTGAGACAGACAGAGACAGACAGAGACAGAGACAATAAAGAAACCGAGAGAAAATCGCCGATGCGATCGTAGGCTACACAATGTCATGTAAATACCGTCAACAAAATAATGTCGTCTGTAACACGGTGCCTGAGTGCGCCGTCTTACAAACGCACGCACGGAAAGGAGGAAGAAGATAAAGAGGAAGAGAAACAGCAGAAGGACGGAAGGAAGGACGTGAGGAGGAGGCATAATAGAAAGCAGCAGGCGGCGCTTGACTGAAGCGAACGCAGTATTCACCGACGCACTCACCCACTCACCAACCAGCCGACCGAGCCACGACTGATCACAGCGATCAGGGACCGTTGACGGTGCAGCTTATAGACTGCGTGTAGCTGTCACTGGAACCATCGTCGTGTATTGGTCTCCATGAACGCATCAAAGGAAGAAGACGTTCATCTATAGAATCCATCCCAACCCTCCCTCTATCCCTGACGCATGGAAATTATACCTGGTATTGGAATCGATCGTTCAAAGTCATTCTTTCCTAGACATCGTTCACAGACGACCGACCTATTATAGATCTCCGTCCATCCTTCCATTTATCCATCCATCCATCCATCCATCCATCCATCCATCCATCCATCCATCCATCCATCCATCCATCCATCCATCCGTCCATTATTAAGCACGTCTCCATTGTCTTGAGTCCTTCCTCGACTGCAGCGGCAGATGTTTTCGTTTCATTGGCTGGATTAACAAGTCGTGACTCCTTTCTCATGGCGACTAATCAGGTAAGGAATTAGCATCATAGATAATTATTATTAAATATCTAAACCTCTGCAGGAATCTACCTTTTACTCAGGAAGGTATACGGTATAAAGACAATGTTAGGCCAAGATTAGAAGGCCTATAGCCAGTGCTTCAAGTGTAAAAAGAAGTGCCTGGACGTCCCTCACCTTTTCAGGTGTGCTGGCCAAATAAGTGGCAGGACGGCATAGAGATTTGAAAATGAATGCCTGGATGCCGTCCATGACCGTCCAGGTCCGTCCTACCACACTTTAAGCCTTCCCTATAGGAGAGATAGGCTGCCGCTAAGGTATACGGTAGGGTGAAGCAAAGTAAAATGACGTAGGATAGGTAAAATTAAAGTGCGGATGATAAGATGATGTAAAATCGGACCAGAAAACGTTAGGTAGGATATGGTAAGGGGTAATAAATCAATCAATCAATCAATCAATCAATCACATAAATTTATATATAGCACCAATTGAAGCTCTCTATTGAGAGGTGCTCTATTGGTAAGTTGAATTAGTCAGGCAAGGTATGGTGAATGAAGAAAGATCGGGTAAATTAAACCCAGATGATGGTTATTCTAATTTCGGCCAAAATATTGAAACTCCAATAATGCAACATTAATGCAACAGTTTGTTAGGATTTCATCTTGAGTTTCGAGTTTCGACGACGAATTAAAAAGTCGCACGACAGATGCGATTGACCGATGAAAGATATCTGTCTAACAGTGGCACTAGTACAAACTGCACGGAGTCGATGTGGAAAGTTCTGTCTAGACGCAATAGAAAGGAACACCTGCAAGTGTTCAGATCACGATCGAATGAGTTCGAGGTTATACCACTTGCGAGACACCGATGCTGACAATCATCATCATCATTCATCGTCGTTTTCGTCGTCATCATCATCACCATCACCACCACCACCGCCACTACCACCACCGCCACAACCACCACTGCCACAACCACCACCACCACCACACCACCACCACACCATCACCACCACCACCATACCATCACCGCCACCAACACCACCATCACCATCATTATCATTATCATCATCATTATCATGGTCGTCGTCGTCGTCGTCGTCATCATCATCACAATCATCATATCATCACCACCACCACCACCACCACCACCACCACCACCACCACCACCACCACCACCACCATCATTATCATTATCATCATCGTCGTTATCATTATCGTAATCATCACCACCACCACCATCACCACTTCAAGCTCTACCACCACTTTCTATGTCCCTCCTCTTCCTTCTACGATGTTGCAGCTGATGGTGATAAAAAAATTGAACTGGATCGATGTACGATGGTGGATTTGAAAATGAAGACAACCGATTTGTGATCTTTCAGTTTCATCAAACACGTTTTGACAAGCATCGCACACATGACAAGCATCGCACACATGACAAGCATCACACGCATGACAAACATAAGAAATAGGCTTATAAATATATCAAAATAGACCCATGTATGAAAGTCTCGGAAACAACCGCAACACCTGACTTATGTTTCATGTTTATTTTGGCTCGTCGCTAAAGCCGAACGATGACAAACAGATACATAATCATCGTCACAGGGTCTAACGATTATTCGATGCAGTATAACAGCTACAACCATAGCATTGCATTTGGTCTATTTGCGCCGTTATAATTATATGGACGACTTCTTGCATTGATATAATAACGACCACATCTCTCTCTCTCTACATCATTGTTCGGTGCACGCAACATTTGTTCTGAAGGTTATTTCGTCTGTGGACCTACATGCAATGCATAGCAGTCAATATGGTCGCTCTTCATTCGCATAAATGAATGCACTTGTCGGCCAGCCAGCTAGCCAGCCAGCCAGCCAGCCAGCCAGCCAGCCAGTCAGTCAGTCAGTCAGTCAGTCAGTAATCCAGTATTTCAGTCAGTCAGTCAGTCACTCAGTCAATTACTCAGTCAGTCAATCAGTCAGTCTTTGACTAGCCAGTCAGACTGTCGGTAAGTCGATCACTCGGTCGGTCAGTGATTGTCTCTATTAATTCTCTAAGTCGGCCTATAATTATGGATGACTGTCTCCCTGTTCGTCTGTCTGCCTGTCAAAGTCCCTCTTTCTATATGCTTTCTTACATGTAGTCCCAAATTACTCATAATCTTATCCGATAGCGGTAGCGATTGTTTACATACTGATTCTATTATACATGTACACATCTTTGTAAAATACTCACCACCGTCTATGGATATACAAACATATATATAATTATATATGTATATATTATTTAGCCTATATGGGTTGTAAGTGTTTGAACAAGGGTTTGGACCATGGGAAAGGAGAAGAGTTTTATCGTAGTAAATAAAAGATGAGCAATCGTGTGTGACAGGTATACATATCGGACCTTCTTCTATTCAACAGCAGACGAAGAAGGTCTAATATAATGTCTACGCCTATGCACGTCTGACTGAGTCTAAGCATGCATATTAGACTGCATACTACGCATGTGACTTGGTCTGTAGTAACTGTGGCCCTATTTTTATGCGCGCGAAAGATGGACGGAGGACTTGCACCTGGCGCGCAGGGTTTGACCCACTGCAAGGCGGTCTGGATAGAGATGCTTCGCTTATAGGCCTATATGTCAGGGTTTTTGTTAACTCGGGTTTCCAATCTGCGCTAGATAAATAGACGTTTGTTGGTAAAGCGGTTTGACAGAAAAGAATCGGTGAGATTAGTTTTCGTCGGCGACTGATGGTGCTTGGTACGGAGCGACATCGCGATACGCTGATGAGACATTAATATCCGTATAAGCTTATAGACGCGATATAACGCAGACTGTGTATTCTGCATACAACCTACATTGTATAGACGATGGATGCCTTCGTGAGTATCAACATTTCCAGTGCTTGTTTATGCTTGTAGTGTAAATAGGCATGTGTATTTGATCAGCGTTGACATTCCATCAACTCAGAGCAAAGGTCGAAAGCTCTAAGATTTAACAGACCCTCGTGAGTTGCGGTCCTTGGTTTGTTCCTCCGTTACTGTCTAATTTGAAGTAGTTTTAATCTGAGTTCCGCTGATAATCGGATGCACCTGATACTAATGTATCACCCAGATGTCCACTAATGTGCCATAAGTTTCTTTTTATGTCTTTTAATAGCCGCACCAAACATAACTATGTCGCAATGTGCGCTTTCGAAGTTTTGTGATTCAATTATATGTGATTATAGAGCTGAAAATTGATAATGCCACCTAACGGTCCAGAGGTACACTCTGCTATAATAGCCTCACGATATTAAATGTCTATACTCTATACTATAGGAACAGAACAGTACTGTTGTCATGTTAGAAAACATTGCTTCGGTAACTGATATAGTGTGTAAAATGATGATGATGATGATGACGATGACGACGACGACGAAAACGATGACGACGACGATGATAATGATGATGATGATGACGACGACGACGACGACGAAGATGATGATAATGATGATGACGACGATGACGACGACGACGACGATGATTATGATGATGATGATGATGATGATGATGACAGCAGCAGCAGCAGCAACAGCAACAACAACAACAGCAACAGCAATGACAACATTGATAATAATGTTAATAATAATGATAATAATAACAACAATAATAATAATAATATAAATACAAATATAAATAGGTAAAATAGATCTGGGTGTGACCATGTTTTTACAAAACTTTAGCTGCTCAGTTCGAACTTCGCAGTCTTGAGTAGATAGATTAAGACTATTCTGGAACATTTGACCTTAACTATGGTTCAACTTTTCCAAATCACCCATAACCATGGTTCAAAAATATATCAACCCATAACCATGGTTCAAAAATATATCAACCCATAACCATGGTTCAAAAATATATCGACCCATAACCATGGTTAAAAAACAAAATCACCCATAACCATGGTTCAACTTTTTTCCAACACACAAATTTATTTTTTTTCCTACTATTTAAAATAACAAAAAAAATTTTCTTGCCAACTTCTACCAACCAACCCAAACCATGGTTAAACTTCTACCAACCAACCCAGCCCACGGTTCAACTTCTGCCAACCACCCCAGCGCACGCCTATGACTCATCATGCGGGGGAATTTCCAGTAGTTTCGATGATGAGTCACCCGATCATAAAAATTTTTTTTCTTGTGTATATAAAATAACAAAAAAAAATTCTTGTATCAGGATAAAGATAATATCTTGTATATAAAATGAACTACGATACGTATAATCTGAAAGAATTGCGACAAATTCCAAAACAAAGAAGACAAAAAGGATACTCGAAACTACCAAAAGCGGAACTTATCGCGTTCATAAAGCATGGAGATCTACTAAACGCTCGGGCACCAGACATCAAGGCTCCAACGCGTACTCCCCGCATGGTACGAGAATTACCAGAAATTACGAAACAGAGAGGCACGGTACGAGAATTGCGAGAAATTGCGAAACGGAGAGGCACACGAGGATACTCAAGATTAGGAAAAGAGGAACTTACAGCACACGTGTCTACTATTTGGAGATTTGTGGGGAAAAATAAAGCTACTTTTTCGGATTGGTTGACTAGTGAGATTAGCCAGTTACCACCTCAAATAAAACCACCTATTCATAGGTTCAAACTTCGAGAGACAGCGACGGCTATCAAAGGGTTTACAAAAAGATACACGATCGATGGCAACAACAGGATCGATGTTGAATCTTTTCTCAAGGCTGTAAGATCGCGGGTAGTTGGGATGCTAGCGAAAAATCGAGGGGTAAAAGTTCAACTCAATCTCATGTGTGTAATGGAGAAAGTAGACATAAAATCCGGTGAAATAACAACGGCTGAGCCTAATTTCAAATCAAAGACTGATATTATTTTAGAAGCAACCGATGTGAAGGAAATATATACCAACGCAGTGGATAAAATTAAAGAGAGCATGGCGAGTTATCAGATGCGAGGTAGCAATTGGAGATTCAAGGCCGTTTTGAAATTGGATATCGATACAGTGGTATACAAGCCATTGAAAGGTAGTTCATATATTCAGCTTCCCGAGTATTTGGTAAATAAAAAGGCCATTATTAATATGAAAAACAACGACGAAGAATGTTTCAAATGGTGTATTACAAGGGCGTTGAATCCAACTGAAGATAACCCGCATAGAATCACTAAAGATCTGATAGAACAATCTAAGAAACTCGATTGGAGCGGTATCGTGTTCCCAGTTGCTGCTGATGCTAATATTATAAATAAGTTTGAACGCCGTAATAACATTAGCGTTAGCGTATTCGGCTTTGAAAAGAGCGTATACCCATTATATATTTCGAAGTATGAAAGTGATACCTGCGTAGATCTACTGCTTATTTCCGACGATGAAAAGAAGCATTACTGTTGGATCAAGAACTTTAATAGATTGATGGCGGCACGAACAGAAAAATCTGTAAATTCGATGCACTATTGTAGAAGATGTTTAATCGGTTACAGAACGAAAGATTCGCTTAAAAAACACATCGAGTACTGTTCGCAACATGACGCCCAACGAATAGAACTCCCAAGCCCAGGAACTATGTTGAGTTTTAAAAATTATTATCGAAAAATGCGAGTACCTTTTATTATCTATGCGGATTTCGAATCCTTTATTAAACCGATTGATACATGCCAACCCGATCCCAACATGTCTTACACCAATAAATACCAGAAACATACCCCTAGCTCGTTTTGTTACCACATAAAATGTTTCGATGATGACCTATATTCGCAAGCTCCTGTAACGTTTACAGCGAAGAGCGAAGACGATGATGTAGCGCAGATATTTATTGACAGTCTTATAGTGGATATAAAAGATATTTATAATCGATTTAAATTCCCAAAGAAAATGATATTTGGAAAGGACGACAAGGAGCTATACTACTCGGCTACTGTTTGCCATATATGCGGGGGTGAGTTCTCTGATGGTGATGATAATAATGACATACGAGTAAGAGACCACTGTCATCTTACTGGAAAATTTAGAGGCGCCGCTCATAAAATTTGTAATCTAAAGTATAGAGTCCCCAAGTTTTTCCCAGTAGTATTCCATAATCTAACCGGCTACGATAGCCATCTATTCGTGAAGAAATTACGGGGCGGTAATAATGAACAGATTAAATGCATCCCCTGCAATGAAGAAAAGTATATCTCATTTAGCAGAGAGATCGTAGTCGATAAGTTTATTAACAAAGAAGGGAAAGAGAAAGTGGTCAAGCGTGAATTACGATTCATCGATAGTTTTAGATTCATGCCAGCAGGCCTCGACGCTTTGTCGAAGAACCTGAGCAAAGACCAGTGTAAAAATATAAACAAGTACTACTCAGGTAATCGACTCGATCTCTTGCTTAGAAAAGGGGTATATCCGTACGACCACGTTAGTTCCATCAACCAACTGAATGAAACAAAACTACCACCAAAGTCAGCATTCTATTCAAAACTAAACGACTCGGGTATCAGCGATGAAGACTACAACCACGCACAGGTGGTATGGAAAGAATTCGGTTTCAAAACATTCAGAGAATATCATGACTTGTACAATCTTTCGGATGTTCTACTGCTGGCCGATGTCTTTGAAAACTTTAGAGACGTTTGTATGAAGAACTACAACCTAGATCCTGCCTGGTATTACACTTCACCCGGTCTAGCATGGGATGCCTCATTAAAGTTGACTGGAGTAAAGTTAGAATTATTGAGCGATTACGATATGATACTAATGGTCAAGCATGGGATAAGAGGTGGTGTTAGCACAATTTCACATCGTTATGGGCAAGCAAATAACAAGTACATGTCCACGTTTGACGAAAGCAAGCCCTCATCATTTATAACGTATTTAGACGCTAACAATTTATATGGGTGGGCAATGTGTAAGAATCTTCCAACTCACGGGTTCAAGTGGATGACAAACGATGAGCTAAACGACTGGAGATCGATACCGTGTATATTGGAGGTGGACTTGGAATATTCAAAAGATTTACACGATCTTCACAACGACTACCCTCTTGCTCCTGAGAATATCATACCCGAAAGTTCAACGGTTCCTAAACTCATCCCAAACCTGAATGACAAAGTAAAGTACATAACCCATTACGAAAATTTGAAGCAGTATGAAAGCCTAGGTTTGAAGATTACCAAAATTCATCGAGGAATTAAATTTGAAGAAAGCACCTGGTTGAAAAAATATATCGACCTAAATACTAATCTGAGGACCAAAGCAACCAATGATTTCGAGAAAGACTTTTTCAAACTTATGAACAACAGTGTGTTTGGTAAGACTTGTGAAAATATAGAGTCTCGCGTAGATATTAAACTGGTTTCAAGCGAGAAGCAAGCCATAAAACTAGCGGCTAAAACGAGTTACGGCAGTCGGACTATTTTTGATCAAAATTTAATTGCTATTCACATGAAGAAGACTTCGTTGATCTATAACAAGCCGATATATCTCGGTATGTGTATCCTAGACTTGAGTAAAACGCTCATGTATTCTTTTCATTATAATTACATCAAGACCAAGTATGGTGATAGTGCTAAACTGTTATTCACCGATACGGATTCGTTAGCCTATGAAATAAGAACCGATGATTTCTATGCCGATATAGCACCCGATGTTAGAAATATGTTTGATACAAGCGATTATCCAAAGAACCACCCATCCGGAATTGAAACCGGAGTGAACAAGAAAGTGATCGGTTTGTTCAAGGACGAAGCTTCAGGTAAACAAATAGAAGAATTTGTGGGGCTGAGATCCAAGTTGTATTCGTATAAGATGGCGGGAGTGGATCATAAAAAATGCAAAGGCGTGAAGAAGAGCGTTGTTAAGAAAACCATAACCCACGATGATTACAAAGAATGTATGTTCACGAGAAGAGAGCAGTCGAGACGCATGAATGTCATCAGATCCCATCATCACGAAATTTATACCGAAGAAGTAAACAAAGTTGCACTGTCCGCTGAAGACGACAAACGAGTGATACTTGCAGACGGGATTCATACATTAGCCTACGGACATTACTCGCTGAAAACTACTTGAGCTAAAGAATAAAATATGTTATAAAATGAATAACTCAAAAGTGTGTTCCAAATGCAAAATGGAAAAAAGTTTCTGCGAATTTCATAAAGATAAACATGGTAAGAACGGGTATTATAGTAGTTGCAAATTGTGTCAGAATACCAAAACGAGGGAACTTGCTCAAAAATACTCAAGACTTGAGACCAGAGAAACAAAAGATAAAAAAATTTGTAGTCGGTGTAAAATTGATAAGAACATATCGGAATACGTTAAAAATAGATATCATAAAGATGGGATAGATAATGAATGCAAAAATTGTAAAAATAAATATCATAACGAGTATGCTAAAGTCCGAAGGCAAAATGACCCGGAGTTTAAACTTGCCTTAAATATGCGCTGTAGGCTTTATGATGTACTAAAAGGTAAGCTTAAATCACAAACGACGCGGCAACTTATAGGCGTTGACTTTGAAATATTCTCTAAATGGATCGATTTCCAATTAGATGAAGGGATGACAATGCAAAATTACGGTTCGCTTTGGCATATCGACCATGTTCTACCCCTATCATCGTTCAACATACTAGACGAAGAGGAACTTCACAAAGCTATGAATTGGAAGAATATTCGCCCGCTGCTACCAGCAAAAAATATGCAAAAATCGAACAAAATCGATCCCTGGCTATTTGTTTTACAGGAAGTGAAAGCGCAGTATTTTATCAAACATTTAGATGAAATATAAATTTTTTTCTAATATAAAAATGGAAATCCCAGCATGTCTCAAATGTAAAATCGGTATCGGTCTTAAAACATTTACGGAATGGATTGAGTTCCAATTTGAGGAGGGTATGAATATGGATAATTACGGGTCAGTTTGGCATCTCGATTTTGTTTTACCAATATCATCGTTCGATGAAAAAGAACTTCAAAAAGCTGTGAATTGGATGAATATATGCCCGGTGCTATTGGAAAAAAATATGCAAAAAGCGAACAAAATCTCACAGATGGAAAAAGCGTATTGTTTTCTAAAATATTTAGGCGAAATGTAAAATGAGCTTTGAGACATACAAAGATATCAGCGTTGAAGGCGTAGTTCTTCCTAATTCTCCACTTTCCAACATACAGTTGATCGATGCCGTGAAGAAGTTGAATATCCCAAACTTCAGGGGCGTCTTCTTACGCGATGAACTACCTAAAAAACCTAGACGAAACGAATGCGGGATATTGAACCTAGATGACTCGAAGGGATCTGGAACACACTGGGTCAGTTTTTTAAAGAATGGCAAGGATAAAATATATTTTGACAGCTACGGCCTTCCTCCTCCTACTGAATTGTTAAAGTATTTACGCAGCCCCGTCTACTACAACAGCGAACGAATTCAACCCGATGGCGAAGTGTTTTGCGGCCATCTATGCCTATACGTCCTAAAGAAAACATGCAAAGATGGAATGAAATTTCAAGAAGTTATAAATGAATTGTACTAAAAATATTATCACCTAATAAAATGCCTGTAAACATATTTGGTCAAATGGCTAGCGAATCAACGCCACGAGTAATATCGGGCGGTGTCACATTAACTCAAGCAAACAGTACTTTTCTAAGGGTAGATGGAGCAAACCCTGTTACTGGAGATCTAGATATGAATGGTCGCGTGATAAAAGGTCTACCTACAACGAATACTTCAGAAGCGGGAAAAGACGAGGCACTAAGTCGGGGACAGGTTATAGATTTGATAACGAAATACGTCGATGCAGCAACTAATGATGCAATAGGGCCCACGATTAGCGCTTACACTCCAGGTTCGCAAGCCATAAACGGAAATACTTTCACAAGAGTTTCTTTCGATACAGTAAGATTCAAAAGAGGTGGTGTCAACAGTACGAAGCTGACTCGTTTCACCCCTGGTAAAGCCGGTTGCTATTTCGTTTCGATGTGTGTAGAATTTGAAGGTCTCGATAGTAGTAGTAGAAGTTTTGTCTACCTTTATAAAAATGAAGGGGTGTACGCGCAAATTTCAGGCTGGGGGGATTTGATAGCATCGATTAGTCGCGTAGTTTTTCTAACCGAAACCGATTATCTTGAGATTCACGTTTATTCATCCGCCCCATCATACATAACAGCTCATGACTTTTCCGTCGCATTTTTACGACCATAGCGACTGAAAAAATATTAATAGCGTAATAAAATGCCTGTAAACATATTTGGTCAAATGGATGGTGGATCAACACCACGAGTAATAGCAGGTGGTGTCACATTATCCCAAGTCAACAATAATTTTCTAAGACGAGATGGAGCGAATGAGGCTACTGGAGATCTAAATATGAATGGTAAATGCATTAAAGGTCTACCTATAACGAATAATCCGGATGCAGGAATGGATGAGGCTCTAAGTTATGGACAAGGCGTAGATTTGGTAACGAATCACCCTTACGTTCCGTCTAACGATAATCATTTGACTAATAAAAAATATGTCGACGAACAAATTGCTTCGACCAACCGTTTCTTTGGCCCGGCGTTTTGTGGTTACTCCCGCGCTGTTCAGGCTATCCCCGCTAGCGTTACGACGCAAGTAAATTTTCCGAGAAAAAGATTCGATCAGGATAATTGTTTCATGGATACGAAACGTTTCTTTCCTCAGAAAGCCGGATGTTATTTAGTTACGGTGTTTGTGGAATTTCACGCTAATAGTGCTAGAACTAGCGGTAATGTTTCCTTGACCAAAAATGGAACAACGTACATGAAGATGCCCGGTGGTGGAGGTGACTTTGGCGGTGGAGGTACGCCCGCAGCTAATAATAATGTATCGGGTACTTGCCTAGTTCGATTAGATAATACCGACTACCTCGAGATAGCTGTTTTATCAGACGTTGACTCAAACATTAAAGCCCACGAGTTTTCAGCAGCCTTCATACGACCTTAAAATTCGAAACCACATTTAGTTTTGAATTTAACTCGTTACAAAATCGTCACCACCCTCCTTTCTCTCATGAACTTTAATTTCGTATCTATTTCTCCATACTCGGTCATTGAAAAATAAGATTGTTCGCGCGCTTTCCCCGTGTGCTTTACCTGCTTTGTAAATCGATGTATACGAGCTTACTTCACCCGTTTCTAGGTCAAATATATCTACTCGTCTCGGTTGGTTTCTGATTTTTTTCAATCTATCATATTTAGGGTCCGTGCTTGGCACCTTCGGTTCTCGCCGCTGTTTCTCTTTTTCAGCTATATCACGCGAAAGTACACCCTTCTCGAACAATAGATCTATAAGTTCAGGCTTGTTGAGATGAGTCCATCTTTTGATACCGCGCTCTTTCACCAGCGTTTTCAATTCTGTCAGTTTCATTTTTATAGTACAAGATATTTTTTTAATACACCATGGTCAATTTCGTACCATCCGATTTAAAATTAAGTAACTTGTCGTAAATCATCACCGCGTACGCATTTGTACCAGCCGGCGGAGCAGCATTAAAAATAGCTTTGATCTTGAGATCGACAAACGATGACTTTAGACGCTCAGGTTGATTGCTTACATCAATCACCATAATCGGGAAGAGGTCTTTAAAGTCTGACGGTGTGATATTGCTTTGCGATACCAGTTCGTCTGTTCCGTAGAATTTTTCGCCAAACAAGGCTGCTTCTCTGTAAACTCGTGAGAATTGCTGATTCGGGAATGATAGGTTGTAACCGACGGCTGGGTATTGTTCCGTGTTTAACATGACGTAGATGTCCTTTAGATTGCAATGATCGAAAATCGATGGGTTTTTTTCTTGATCACCGCCACGATCGGTTTGAAATCCAATGATGATGTACCTTGGTTTCTCAGCCGATGACTTGACGCCAAGTGACCAATCAAAAGTCGTCGTCTGTGGGACGCCTATATCATCGCATTGGCGAGCCCTGAATGCAAGTGGTAGCGATACTTTCGATTCGATCGTTTTGACCAGTTGCAAATCCTCCATGAGAGATGGCTTAACGTGCGGCATGAACCACGAGATTTTGTCTAGCCTAACTTTCCCAGCGGCTACGGCTCCGACTACGACTCCTCCTAGTCTAAAAATTGCGTCATCATCGGCTTTACGAACAAGAGTTAGCTTCTGATTTATTCCATAAATAACCTTATCGTAATCATCGCAAAATCCAAAAATATGGCTCAATGGAACGATAAAACTAAACGTGCCTTTGTCTCCTGGTTTTTGAATTAGATACGACTGTCTAACCTTGAAACCTAGATTATTCGCGATAACAGCTGTATCAGCACTGTCCTTATACCACAACTGATTCAAACCTTGAGCTAGTTGAAAATCATTTGGGTATTTGAGTAAACCGAGCATCGTAGTCGCTTGACCTGGGTTACGTAATGATTCAACGTCTTCTTCTCCTAATGTGTATTTAATATTGTTGAAAAGATGCATGAGTCCATTATTCGTAAGGGCTAGGGCATCAGCATTAGCGTAGAAGGTACCGTCCGCCTTCGTCAATCTACCCTCGAATAATAGGTAAGATTCCGCCGGATGGTTGAAAACATCGTGAGAATAAATGTTGATTACTATCTCTCCCCCTGCGGTGTTTATATTCGTTCCCTGAATCGGTTCATACTGGTGGTATTGGTAGCGCTCGATACCCTCGTCAATCAGAGGTTGTTCGGTAAAGTTTAGAATATCAGACTTCATTTTATTATACGATAATATTTAATTTTTACACAACCTTCATTCCCGCGCCGTTTAGTTTACGCGCTAAATCTTGAATCGACGGGACATTTTTCAGACCATTCCCCATCATCAGATTATTGATATTCTCCGGATTAGCCCCGACGCTACTAAGTCGATCAATAATATCTCTACTTTCTTGCGTAACCTGTTTCTTAGGAGGAGTAAATAGTTTCGCCGCTGTTTTCTCTACTAATCTTTTGCCAGCGTCGGTTGCGGCTATTTTTCCGACATCGATAGCCTTTTTCCCAATTTCTGTTGCCACGTCTTTACCCGCACTAAGAGCTCTAGTCGCTAACTGTTTGGCGGCGTTCGATGTGACTAGTCTTTTGAAAAATCCGGAAATAGTGTCGAATATGCCGGATCCGCCGATAACGTATTGCTTCCTGTAACTCCTTCTTTTAATGATCAGCATTTTTATAATGTTGACATTATATTTTTATAACCATCTTTACTCAGCGCTTCTTGCCGTAGTAACTCGTCGCATATCGCCACGATCTCGTTTCTTACTCCGGTGCCACCCGCCCTGTAGCTCTGAATTCTAAGCTCTAGCTGTTTCGCTAATACATTTGGGTCTTCGGATATGACGATTACACCAACGCCTTTACCTACTGTGCCTGGGGCCTTCTTTTGAATCTTCCCCCATATCGGTTTGATAATTTGATTATATTTAGCGCCCACAGATGATCTAGGTCTGTTTGGATTTTGTTCCTGTCTCATAGCATTCGTCACATCTAGAATCTCTGCGTAATCAGCCATGTCATTATCATCGTATATCGCGGCGTTCGGTTCTTTCAGCGTCAACAACTCCCAAAGCCCTGCTGTTCCTCTGTAAGTCTTATTTTCAACCGTCACATCGTCTCCTTGAATCGAAATGGGAGTGTTGCCGATGAAGAATTGCCCATTTTTTGATTTTATTCCGAACATCGTATCGGCGATTTTTTTATCGGAGGCGTATTGATGAAGGTACATCGTCGCCACATCTCCATAATACAGGGTTCTGATATCCTCAGTCGGATCGGAGCTATACGCTTCTATCGCTGGACGCTGAAGACCCTGTAACGAAGGAAGTGCTTGTAGCGCATTTGAAGTTTTTACTGAATTTTGGTTGATCGCGGACAATAAGACATTTTGCTCTTTGGAAATTGCGGATTGGGAATCGACGATAGGTTTGAAGAACTTGGTTAAATCTTGTTGCAGCCCTGAATCTCCTAATTTCTCCGATAAAAAGTTTTGTTGGATATTCTTCTTTGTTTTCAGATACTCCCCGACGATAAGGTCTCTTTTCGCTGGGTCGGTTATTTTTAGAAACGACATTTTAAAATTAGAAACATAATGTTTTCAGACGTATTTTTTAACGTGTGAAAAAACATAAGTTGGACGTATTTCCTGACGTAACGACATACGTCTACATGTTTTCACGTATGTTAGTCTTTTTTTTGATAGATTCGTTACCAACTGAAAACCATTTCGTACATTGATAGTCTCTTTCTTCCATTTCGTATTTAATATCCACCTCTATTTTAATATCTTCCGGACCCTCCTCATCTGAAATGTTATCGTCTTGGAGAGCTTTAAAAACATACTCGCTGATCGTGTTGATTGTCTCTAAAGTTAGCGTTTTGATCTTTTCATCCGTCTTAGCTTTCATCATATGCTTTTTATCGATATAGTCGAGGATTGTTCTTTGCACCCACGAATCATCTATTAACTCCGATAAATTGCTTTGTTGAATATTCTCCCTGTTTTTCTGATATTTTGCTCTGTAATCGTCTCCTTTCGCTAAGTCTTTGATTATTATACCCGGCATTTTAATTAAGTAAGAAAAAAAATATAATGTTTTCAGACGTATTTTTAGTCGTGTGAAAAAACATAAGTTGGACGTATTTCCCGACGTAACAACATACGTCTACATGTTTTCAAGTATGCTCGCGTTAGTCGTTTTTTTTGATAAATTCGGGCCATTTTTCTGAAACATGGGTTGCACTTGCTGCCTGGCTAAGTGATTCGTTCGCAAATTTCTTCTTTTCCCAAATTTTTTCAATCTCGCGTATAATCAGAGAATATTCCTCAACTGAAATGATATCATCCATGAGATCTTTTGTAATATCACCGCTGATCGTGTTGAATTTCGCAACAGCTTGCGTTTTGATTTCTTCATACATCTCAGCTTTCATCATCTGATTTTTACTGATATAGCTGTTGATTAAATCTACCATCGACGAAATACCTAATCTAATCAATAAATATTCTTGATCATGTTCTGCGTTTGTTTTCAGATTTTCTGCAAGGAAAACTTTGATTTCCGCGGGATCGGTAATTCTTTGAATCGGCATTTTAAGTAAAAGAAAAAAAAATTTTCAGACGTGTTTTTTAGACGTGTGAAAAACATAAGTTGGACGTATTTCCCGACGTAACGACATACGTCTATATGTTTTCACGTATGTTTGCGAATGTTAGACGTATTTCCAGACGTAACAACATACGTCTACATGTTTTCACGTATGTTTGCGTTAGTCTTTTTTTTTCTCAAACATAGATTGAAAGTACTGCCGGGCTTCATCTTTTCCACGATCGATGAGTGATTGTTTCGTCACCTCATCCATCGCGTCTATCGCAACTTTGATATTACTCCTAATTTCTTCTTTCATGCCGTTGAATTTTTCAATCTCGCTCAGAATCAGGGAATATTCCTGGTCTGAAATGTTATCATCCATGAGAGCTTTTGAAATATGGTCGCTGATCGTGTTGAGTTTCGCGTCGGCTAGCGTTTTGATTTTTTCATGCTTCTCTTTCTTCAACGCAAGCTTTTTACTGATATAGACACCGATTAAACCTAGCAACCCCATACCTATTCCCACTCCTTCCAAAGCCATAGCAATGGGTGCTGCGATTATAGTGGATAATACTCCGATTCCTGAAACTCCGAGTCCCACCCCGATCGCCCCGAGGACGCCACCTAATGAGCTGATTACGCTTACACTTCTATGGTACTTTTTACTCAACGCCGCTCTTTTGTCGCGTTCTTGCTCGATTTCTTTCTTAATTTCACCAATCTTTTGAAGTCGATACGTTTGCGCCGACCCTGTGACTATATGTATTTCTCCTTCCGGTGCCGATGGAAGCTTCGGATAGAGTGATTGTGTTGTTTTGATGCCGTCGTATTCCATTCGTTTTATTTACGCGATATATTTTTTAGATTAGATAATTTACACGACATAGCGAATCTCCCGCGTTAATGGTTACCACTGAATCGGAGTTGTTTTGAATAGTGACTATGATATCATCAACCACATCATCCGAAACCACTTCGTTTTGTAGACTGCATCTTTGTTCTTTGATACTCTGTTTGAGGGAAATGAGACAAAGTCCTGCACTCATTTCTACCCCGAGTCCAAGAGTTAGCGTAGTTGTCGTCTTTGGTTGTATCGTTATAACATTTTGCGCAAAAATCTCCCACCTTACACCTCCTAGTAGCCTAACTGGATTGTGGGTAACGCCCCTCGTAATCTTCCAATGGACTTGCAGGGGTTGCGTTCTAACCTCGGCTTGCCTAGTTGGTTTAGTTCCAAATTTGTGTAATGGTCTCGACATTTTATAAACACTAAATTATAATATATTACCGATAATCGGAATGTTTTTAAACGGGGAATCAGGACCTAGTAAAAATCCTTTACCTATAGGCACATACCCCGACCCTGTTTTCATGTACAACCCGGATCCTGCTATCGAGGCGCCTTTTGACCATGGGGTTATGTACAAACCAGACCCAGCTGCTCTTATCTTCCACCCCATATCGTCTTTCTTCAAGTACGCTACTCCAGATCCGCTGATTTTATCCACAATCTTCGACGTGGCCGCGGAACCTAAGCCACTCATAGCCCCCGTAACTAAACTAGGTATAAGGAATTTAGCCGCTGTTGCTAGAAACGGAAGAATGGCGCCAATGAATCCTCCCTCGACTTTCTTATTATGTTCCAATTGCGTTTTACTCATTTTGATAACTACGCCTGTTCCTTTTTCGTACGCCTTGGTCATTTTATTGATTTGCCCCTGCGTGAAAGCGAACATATCGTTACCGTTAAAATCATCGTGCGTCAGTTTGATACTCACACCAGTTCCTGCTTGAAGAGATTTTTGAATTTTGTCTTTTTGCGCTTCTGAAATATTAACTTTGTGGACTATATACCGACTCATTTTAGTTTACAAAAAAACTTTCAAACTTCTCTGATATGAAAACGAATCGTCAATTCTTCTCCTCTAAGATTTACCTCTTTCCCATTTTGGTCTGTGAGCATCGATGTCATCGTTGAAATGGTAGATAGCGTAATGGGGAGATAAATTAAATTATGCGGCACTTCGATAATTTTGTATCCCGGGGCTACGTTCGGGAAAAAAGAATGTATTACGTTTACCGTCGTTCCGTTAATGTACGAAGACCCGATAATGTCGTTGGTCAGTAGTAAATTGCTAATACTCATTATATCTACTATGTTCTTCGATTCATTATATCCTTCAAGATAGACAAATCTTATAAAACCTAGAACTTTTCCAATCGAATTCGGAGGCGAAAGATCAACCGCATAGTGCTCTGCTATATTTAACACAGTCTTCAACGTATTGGTGTTTGGTTCTATTGAGATACAGTACTCTGAATTTACCCTGTCGTAATGCCCATTCTCCTTCATGATTCTCTGTATGTGGTCGTTGATATCTGTTATTTCATAGCTTCCCTCCGGTATTTCTATATTAAACCAAGGGGGCGCACCAGTCGGTGAATACCTAAAGTTGTTGTTTGTAGCGTCGATATTTGGAAAGGAATAGTACGTTGCGAGATTTACGAGGGCCATTTCGTATTTTTTATTTTTGTCTAGTTCAATAGGTGGATTAAACTTTGTTCTGATTTTTGTGCTCTTTTCGCTTAGCAGAATGTAAAATGACGTTTTTGGTTCCGTGTTACGAGCCGTCTTTTCCGTATTATCAGCTATCTGTTTGAGAAGCGATGTTTCCATTTTTACTACAGAGGATTTTCGATTACATAAAATAGGTCGAATCCGCAGCGATATTTGCCATTGTACTTTTCGCTACTTAGATCGATAACGAGGAATCCGTGCGGTTGTTCCCATACCGATTTGCATAGTTTTCTAAATTCATCTTTCTGCATGTCTACACTAACATGGTCGTTGTAGATATGATTGAGGGTTTTCGGGTCCTGTTTGAACAGGCAAATAAAGTTTGCATTCTCTCTGATCGTTTGGCGCGGTAGTTTGAAATAATTCTGTGCTAGGTAAAAACAGTCCACATTACTATGCCTTCCCCGAATATAATACATTTCGCATTTGTTTTGTTTTTCCAATTGTAAATCATCAAAAATCATCAGATTCTTCTTTTCGCTACTCATGGCACTCGGGTCTGGCACGTCTTCAGCTTTTTCAAAGAACTTGGCAATTATATCGGATTTGGCTTTTGAGATTTTAGCCATTTCTTCCATAACAAGGGCTGGTGATATATTTTGTCTAGCGATTTCCTCCTGCTGCTCGAATAATCTAACGATCGATTCTTTTGGTAATTTTTCTTCGAATGCTTTTTTAATAATGCGATATTCAGGTTGAAACAGAGATTTACCAAATACCTGGAGGTTATTATAGTCCAACCAGTCTGGCCTGAGTAATAGATTCAGAAGAAGCGTCGTTTTGCCACAGCCTGACTTTCCGATTATAAGCCCCCGTATACTTTTGGGAAGCAAAGGATTATTACATCTTTTCGATAGCGCAGATCCCCAACTCATATCTTTGATTTCCATTTTATTTATGTATTAAAAAAGCGAGATGTATTGCGTAAAGTGTAAAAAACATACTGAAACGAGAGATGTACAAAACGTCGTGACTAATAACGGGAGATCGATGCTTCGAGGCGTTTGCGTTGTATGCGGGAAAACTAAAACTCAATTCGTAAAAGGCTCCACTACTAAGGGTGGAGATTTAGTTAGTTCGTTGAATGCAGCTACTAGTAACATTAAGTTACCATGGGCTAAGTTTCCCGGTGAGATGCATTTACCAGGGCATCAGTTTCTCGGTCCCGGTACTAGGCTAGATTTGAGACTGAATCCTGACGGGACTTACAAAGAGTGGAGTAAACCTATTAATCGAGTAGATAACGCGGCGTATTACCACGATTTGGCTTACGATCAACATACTGATACAGCTTCTAGGAATATTGCGGATTTAGCCATGATTAATGATTTGAACAATATTTCTAACCCGAGCTTGCGTGAACGAGTGGAGAGGGCTATAGTTAAACCTATATTATCTACTAAAGCGAGTCTTGGGTTAGGTTTAAAAAAAGCTCTGAAGTGAAATGGACTGATCAATTAGCTGATGAATTGCATAGACCGGTGGTTAGACATTTTAGGAAGAGGAAGGTGATTGTTAATGGGATAGATGAGATATGGGCGGCTGATTTGGTAGACATGCAGAGCTTCGCTAAAGATAACGATGGGGTGAAATACCTATTAACCGTTATAGATGTTTTTTCTAAATACGGTTGGATTGTACCATTGAATGATAAGAGTGGGAAATCTACAGCTGACGGCTTCGTGAAGATACTCAAGGGTGGGAGGAAGCCTGTTAAATTATGGGTTGATAAAGGCAAAGAATTTTATAACAAGGACGTCAAGAATTTGGTTGATTTGTACTCTACTGAGAATGAGGAAAAATCTTGCGTCGTTGAGAGATGGAACCGAACGATGAAAGATAAAATGTTCAAGTACTTTACCGCTAATTCAACGAGAAGATACATCGATATATTAGATGAAATGGTTATCAATTATAATAATACAAGGCATTCTTCCATTAAAATGACACCCGTTAAGGCTAGTATGAAAGTGAATGAAAAGGCCGTATTTATGAATTTAAACGGTAAAGAGATTTCAGAGCCTATTGTACCAAAGTTTTCAATTGGTGATAAAGTCAGAATAACTAAGAAGAAGAATATTTTTGAGAAGGGATACACACCTAGATGGACTGAGGAGGTATTTACAGTATCCCAGATTCAATACACGGTTCCACCAACTTATAGGATTACTGATTCAAATGGTGAGGAAATACAAGGTAGTTTTTATGAAGAGGAGCTACAGAAAACGACTCAAGAAATATTTAGAATAGAAAAAATTATCAGGAAACGTGGGAAGAAATCACTCGTGAAGTGGCTTGGATATCCAGAGTCTTTTAATTCGTGGGTAGATAATGAAGACTTAGTGACTATGTGATGATTAGTATTTCCCAGCTGACGTAATCACCCTATGACTCATCATCGAAACTACTGGAAATTCCCCCGCATGATGAGTCATAGGCGTGCGCTGGGGTGGTTGGCAGAAGTTGAACCGTGGGCTGGGTTGGTTGGTAGAAGTTTAACCATGGTTTGGGTTGGTTGGTAGAAGTTGGCAAGAAAAATTTTTTTTGTTATTTTAAATAGTAGGAAAAAAAATAAATTTGTGTGTTGGAAAAAAGTTGAACCATGGTTATGGGTGATTTTGTTTTTTAACCATGGTTATGGGTCGATATATTTTTGAACCATGGTTATGGGTTGATATATTTTTGAACCATGGTTATGGGTTGATATATTTTTGAACCATGGTTATGGGTGATTTGGAAAAGTTGAACCATAGTTAAGGTCAAATGTTCCAGAATAGTCTTAATCTATCTACTGTCTTGTCATTTGTTACTGTATTTGGCGCGCACTGCAATCTCGCGGGAAATTCCCGCGAGATTGCAGTGCGCGCCAAATACCGCCGGGAATGCATGTATTGTATACTTTGTATAGCCTTTGCAGTTACGTGACAGAGGGGTATTTGAGACGCACGATAATCTGCAGGATGGGTGGAGTTGTTTGTTTGAATCGATCACCACCTTCAACATTCATCATATATATATCTATATATGTATATATATATATACATTACCTGCATACAGTACACACATATATATATATATATGCATACGTTACATATATACATTACATAATTTTATATGAACATACATTACATATATTTATATACATGCATGACATATTATATATAATATACGTGTGGTCGGTCCACTGATGTCCACAGATTCGGAATGGTCCTCCACCGATTGGCACACGCACACTCATTGACTCTATAATTTACTCGATATTTGCAGACTGAAATGTGTGACGATGTTTGGACCTGAAACGTTGGTAACATATCGCCCGAGAGCATATTATCATGTTGTGACTTGTAGCGGGGACGACTCCAATAGATATGAGACATGTGATAACATCGTTGCAAACTTTATATTTCACATTGTCTAACCGTCTGCGTGATTTTTATGGCATTATAATTTTCATACACAAGAACATAAACAGACAGACACAGACAGGCATGTTACAACACATGATGAACGATGTGTTATAACACTGGAGTTCATGTATAAAATTGGATTAAACCTTATAACTTATGGTAGTCATGCCTATAGCATAGCGTATGGTTGCCATAGACGCCCATAGTAACAGCTTCATCGGATGGCCTTTTCGTCGCGTAGAATCTTTGCATGTAATTATGAACAGTTGCCATGGTCTATACTGTAGGCCATATATGGCCTACAGTAACGCTTGAGTGTGGGACCACCCCATCGCTAGCGAGGGCACCTGCTGGATAGTATTCAGACAACGCGGTGTAGCATTCAATACACAGACAATCGAATCATTCAATCAACAGGTAGCGTACGACCTCCACAGCAATGGAACCCGTCAGTCATTGCGTCCACTTTGTCAGATAGAAGAACAGACAGACACAGACAGACACAGACAGACAGAAAACCTTGTCAAAAAGTATCATCTGTATACGTCGGTCGGTCAGGGCCCTACATTCGTTGGTTTATTGCAGAAATACTTTGAGACGAGACGTACATACAATAACATACACGATGGAATTTTGTTCAAGTGCACGAGTGTGTGCGTATGTGTGTGGTGTGTATGTGTGTGCGTGTGGTTGTGTGTGTGTATGTTCGTGTAGGATGTCTGAGGTCGCTTCTGTGTGGCGGTGATAAGTGGAAGCTGAACGAACACGAGACTCTTAGAAATCACAGAGCCATCTGTCTTAAGTTATAGTGACAGAAATACTTATAAACAAATGGATAGAGAGACAGCCCACTAAACGAAGTCACCCTCTCACACACAACATGATGTGCGTGACTGTTATAACATAGAAATGTAGACCTGTTATAATTATGTAGGCCTACTGTATAAATATTATGTGTGCAGACATCCATGGATGTATAGACCTATCTGTGTGTTTGAAGGCATTATGTGTCTATGTGAGTGTGCTTGCATATATATTTGTGCATGTATGTGTGTATACCGTATACGTATATAGACTATGTATAGATTCCGAATTCTGTCATGTCATTACATTCGATCAAGCAATCTGGACCTCGCGGATTTAATTTGATATAGCGCCAGAATCTAAGCTGATGGGCGATGGCCTTCCTATAGGCCTATGCTATAGTGCACTTTTGCGTGATACTAGAAAATTTACGAGCGTTACAGTATGCCTACATTACCTACACGCATACACATGGTGAGAATGACAGGAGAGTTGAAGTGTATAAAACTGTGAGCCTCATGCAGTCTTTCTTGTAGGGCCCCTTCGTGTCGGGTCTCTTTACGTATATGCGCATGCGCATGACCTGTTCCCCATAGGCGGAGATCTGGGCGAAGACTTTGGGGGACGGAAAGATTTTTGATGGACGAATGGCTGAGTGTCGCAGAAAAATTTCCATCTTTTGCCGGGCAAAATTTCTGACGACCGGCGAAATCTCGAAAAAAATTCTATTTTCACCGCAAAAAAGTTGATGACCTTTTTTTAAGTCTTGGCGCTCAACGATTGGGGGGGGGGAACAAATGCATGGGCCGTCCCCTCCAACACCTCCATTGGGGGGACCGTCCCCCCTGCCCCCTAGGTCTCCGCCCATGCTGCTCCCACTGGCGAAAGCTTCCTTCTATCACTTGCGCTTGCACAATTGCACACGGGTCCACAATCTCACAATCCCCTTCGAAAGATGATATATAATTATGAGAGAAATTCATCATTATGATGATATAATTATGCGATTTTCGATTTAGTATGATGTGTTTTTATTTATGCATTATTATTTGACTGGCTTTATAAGTTCTGTGAATTATATATTATAAGAACTTCCACTCTAAATGGCTCTCAAGGCCATCAACCCATACGATAAAAATAACGATCGCAACAGCATAGGCCTACATCCAAGCTTTGCTGAAGGGAAGAATTCACTCCAGCATATTGAGCTTTCTATTGGAGGACATGTATGATGCTCATTTTTGCGATGCACCTGTTGTGTGCGAAACTTGTGCATACATTGTCAGATGCTGTCAACAGCCGACAAAAGGGATCGGACGTTTACTTTAGCATCGATATCCGGTCGGCAGTTGATCATCTGTTGCCATCCATTATCCATTCAAGAAGAAATCCCATCTGGGACATCGATAGTGCAATATTAGC
Source organism: Lumbricus terrestris (assembly GCA_949752735.1). Taxonomy (NCBI): domain Eukaryota; kingdom Metazoa; phylum Annelida; class Clitellata; order Crassiclitellata; family Lumbricidae; genus Lumbricus; species Lumbricus terrestris. The sequence goes on from OX457047.1 coordinate 30,825,094, forward strand.
ACGATGAAAGTCATTCAAGGTAGTTTTTTGTGCATGAAGACAGGTAATCGAAATTCCGACACTGCGTTGATCAGTCGATCGTCCATCGTTGACATTTGCATCGTGTCGCATGGTTTAAGCACTTTTTGTGGAGTTCAGCTGGTCTGGAATAAATCCTATATGCACTTGTCGTTACACATCGCTTGATGATCGTGTATTCATGCGTGTCGATGGTGTAGTCTTGCGTGACTGCACGCCGTCTGGAACATGAAGACAACGAGCGACGATTGTTTTTCGAATCATCGTAAGTTTCTGTGTAATACAATACGCGTGCAATGCATGCGCTAATTAAATTTGCTGACTAATAAATATTTAGCAAATTAACGCACTTATTAATTTATTGGCGATGTGCGGGCAAGGGCGGATCCAGGGGGGGGCCAATCCGGCCATGGCCCCCCCCATTTCAAAAATTTCTTTTTTTTGACCAGCTATTTTGCTCGGAAAGTAGACGTGGCCCCCCCCAAAAAAGTAGTTCCATGGGACTTTGGCCCCCCCCTTCGAAAATTTCTGTATCCGCCCTTGTGTGCGGGATGTCAATTGTGAGCATAGCTCTGTATTAGTTTAACTTTTAGAGCATAACAGAGTGAACTGGAGAAGAAGAATTTCCTCTATACATTGGTGGGATTAATTCAAGTCAGACAGATAGACAAATAGACAGACAGGCAGATAGACCAGGGGTTATTTTAAGGAATTTTCTCAACTGCACATAAATGACGTATTTTGAGACTGGACATAAGAAAGTCCTTGACCATGGATTTGTCCCCCAAAGCTGAAGCAGCTTTTGGTGAGCGCTCATTAAAAAGCTGGTGCTTTGCGCTTGGCCTTCGACTGGAGCTTTAGATGTTTGAATACTATTAAGATTTTACGACTTTATAAAACTTCATATAAAAGATCAAAATCAACTGTTATGACAATGTTTGACTCAAAGTTCATCATGGTAAAATCTCCAAATGAATTAACGAATGAAATCGGCTAGACGTTCGTAGACGTTTAGACTTTTCAATATCCTTAAACGACTAGAGATGCCTTAGAGATCCCTTACAGATCATCTGCTGTTGCTGGAATTGGAAATAGCTCAGAAAGATTGTTAAGTGTAATAAAGTTAAATGGTCCTATGTTCCTGGACACTTTCGAAGTTTTGATTGTAGGCCTATGTAAGGGTATACGTCTAAATGTTGCTTTTCTGCCCTCAAACCCTGGTCATTAAGAGCAACATTATATTGTTTTGCTAAAGCTAAAGCTAGCAGACAAGATGAGATATTTCCCCAAGAAATAAAATCTTTGAGCTAATTTCAAATTTAAACCCACTAACTGCAAAATACGATTAAGACCGATAAAATAATATCATTAGCAAACCTCCCAAATGGTCATTATTGATCTATATGCCTATACTGACACCCACATCAACACGAATATGTACTGTTTAGGCTAATAGCAGTTTTAACCAGGATCCGCGTCGCCGATCTACATGTAAATGATATTTTACCACACCATGACTTATTGGCTTAGGGTACGACTGCTTGAAATTTTATATGCTACAAGCTCTAGTGTCATTCATTCATGAGAACCAGAATGTGTGTTTGTGAACATAGCCGCAGACTAGGTCCTGGGTTTGGGGAAACGAACGAGCGACCGAGGACAATAATTTCCAATGCACGAGCACCTAGCTGGGTAGGGGTTTTGGAAGGTGATGTACCAATCCCATTTTCGAATTTTGATTAATTCCCACACTGCTCTGGTGGTATTCTAAGTTGTAATTTAGCAAGGTTGCTCATCATTTCAGTGCTGATAGTCATGGTTTAGGACTTTAATAAG
>OX457047.1:30834447-30889447 GCA_949752735.1 Lumbricus terrestris
ATAGTATAGCCTTTCTACTTGTGGTCATGGGCGCCGACTCTGCGAGGCCCGTGAGTGCTCAGCACCACCAGAAATTGGCCATGCGAGGCCCGCCTATGCATGGGCACCGCCAGAAATTAGCCAACAAGATGTGCATTTATGATATTATTTCTCTGTTGGCATTGCTTATCTATAAAAATCATTGCGTCTTTTACATATTTTTTTTTATCTCAGTTAGTCTACCTTACTATTACTCTAGTTTTACCCCGTCAGGTAGTCTGAACTCCATACGAATTTCGTATTCGAAAACATTGAAATCCTGCTCATTCGACCCCTTCAGTCATTTTTTTTATTACGGACGAAGGAGACGATTTGAATGAGTTTTTTTATTGTACATGCTCCGCTATGTAATGATCCTCACTGCGCCAGAATCCCTACCAGCATCACAAAAGCTGGATACTGTTTTGTCTGCGTTAATTAACAAATCAGCCTTGACTATATTGTCTGTGAAAACTATTTGAAAAACTGTCTTCCACAATGTTAACATTGGCTCACTAAATAGTGGTTAGTGTGGACAGAATTTTTTGATTTCTTGTGCAAAATTTTAGTCTGTTGAGTGTTGACCTAATTAGGGGAGAGTGATTCAAGATGCCCATGCTAGCGAAGATTGTGCTTTTCTTCTGTATGGATTCCAAGAGAAGTACATGTTGACCCAAAGAGTAATCAAATTTTTTAAAGCAATTGGGAAGAACATTTATTGAAGTCTTAAATCATAACTTTATACAATGATATAATGGGAAATTTTGATGAGATAACAGCCTAAATTGGCAATATTTCATGTTGTGTGGAAATTTTTTAAACAACGGCAAGGATGCTTTTCAAGTTTTAAATCCCGTCAATTTCGAAAAATGACAGCATCGCAGTGTGGCAAGAAAATAATTCGAAAATGGTTAGGAGCACATCCCCTCCCCATTCCTCAAGCCCCTTCGGCCCTTCCTTGCTCGGCGATCGTCCTTTGACCGCGAGTTCGTCCCCTAAAACCAGGAACAGGTCTCCGCCTACGAACAGAGGTAATTTCAATAACTCTCCTACCAAAAAAGGTTCAAAAATTTTTTCCCGCGCTCACGCGCGGGTTTCTGTCACATTCGTTTGGGCACTCACACTCTTCGGGTCAACTCGGCGCCTATGCTTGTGGTCCATCCGGCTAGGTTCTACAAGTCTCTCAAACCTTTTTTCTTTGTTCGTGGTTGGGCTTGGAGCGCCTCTGAGTAGTTTCTTGAAGGGGCGCTATATAAATGCTCTGAATGAATAAATGAATGAATGAATAAATGAATGAATGAATTAATTAATTAATGTGCAGCCCATACGCATGCTTTAAAGCACGTTAATTATTAATTTTTTCGTAATGCCGTTTATAAGAACAAAATCTTTGGACAAGAAGACGAATTACAATAGGATTGTGATTTTAAGATGCAGTCATGCAAATCGTTATTACGACTTTTGTGTCAGATGACATCCCTATTTTTATGTTGTGTCAGATGACATCCCTCTTTTTATGTTGTGTCAGATGACATCCCTATTTTTATGTTGTGTCAGATGACATCCCTATTTTTATGTTGTGTCAGATGACATCCCTATTTTTATGTTGTGTCAGATGACATCCCTATTTTTATGTTGTGTCAGATGACATCCCTATTTTTATGTTGTGTCAGATGACATCCCTCTTTTTATGTTGTGTCAGATGACATCCCTATTTTTATGTTGTGTCAGATGACATCCCTATTTTTATGTTGTGTCAGATGACATCCCTATTTTTATGTTGTGTCAGATGACATCCCTATTTTTATGTTGTGTCAGATGACATCCCTATTTTTATGTTGTGTCAGATGACATCCCTATTTTTATGTTGTGTCAGATGACATCCCTATTTTTATGTTGTGTCAGATGACATCCCTATTTTTATGTTGTGTCAGATGACATCCCTATTTTTATGTTGTGTCATATGACATCCCTATTTTTATGTTGTGTCAGATGACATCCCTATTTTTATGTTGTGTCAGATGACATCCCTATTTTTATGTTGTGTCAGATGACATCCCTATTTTTATGTTGTGTCAGATGACATCCCTATTTTTATGTTGTGTCATATGACATCCCTATTTTTATGTTGTGTCAGATGACATCCCTATTTTTATGTTGTGTCAGATGACATCCCTATTTTTATGTTGTGTCAGATGACATCCCTATTTTTATGTTGTGTCAGATGACATCCATATTTTTATGTTGTGTCATATGACATCCCTACTTTTATTGACTATTTAGGCTACTGGTGATTTATTCAATCGGGTCTAGCTATGGCGTGACCAAAACACCGTAGCGCGTCCATCTTTTTCCGCTCTGCATCTATTTCGGTATAATCAATGGTGAAAAATCGACAGGCAGCTTTAACCTTTTACCGACCAGTGTAGTAAATTCTATGGGAAATCCTATACCATTAGTCGGGAAGGTCGGTTAATAGACCTGCATCTGAATGATTACGTAGCGCTATACTGCAGACTCTGCAGAGCATGTCCTGAGCGATAAGAAGAAAAATATCATATATAGACCGGAAATCACTGAGCCAGATCTATAGTGCTGCAGAATCTGCTTCCGAACAGGAACCTTCAGAAATATTAAATGTAGGCCTATTCAAAACTTTTAGAGGTGTGTGTGTGTGGGGACGAGAATGGAACGTGGTATAGATTAAATATTCTACGATAACATTTTTTTCTGAAGGTCTGCATTCTGCTGATGCTGCTTTGCTTTTAGTTTAATTTATAGATATAAAAAACCTAAGGAAAGTAAGTTACATAGTCTAACCTAAGCTCGAATGTAGAGATCAGTTATCGAATATAAGTTTTAAATCAGGGGTCTCAAACACGTGGCCCGCGGGCCGCATGCGGCCCGCGAACCCGATTAATGCGGCCCGCGAACAGCTTCCTGGTTTTTGATTTTTAAAAGTTAGAAATCGGCTTAAAAGAATTTTGCAGTTCTTTTACGATTTCAACCAATGTTTAAACTGCTTTCTACTCCTTTTGATTGGACATTGAGTCCACAACAGCAGATATAGGCTAGGCATATTATGCAGATGGATTTAGTGGACCTTCAGTGCGATGCAACGCCGAAGCAGAAGAATGCACAGCAAAGTTTGAATGTCGGTGTCGCAAAATATAGTATCCCGGGAAAAATCGTCGATTCGTATCTCCCCAGGTGATGAGAAGTTCAAAAATTGTCACTTCCGCGTGTGCTTATTTTTGCAAGTTTAAAAACTTTCATGCATATGCTTGGTTTTGAACAATGACACTAACGGGTAGGCCCTTTGTTTATTCCTATAATTTTGGTGACTTTGATTTAGAGGACTTAGAACAGTTAGAACACTTAAGAACACTCAGAGTCTCTAGGCCTAGCCAAATTCGAGTTGAATTACTCTGAACATTGATTAGTATACTTTATATATATATTGTATGCTGCAATGAGACATAACTAATTCCAGTTTCACGTGCAAGATTAGCCTATATTTTTATGTTGCGGCCCGCGAGTCATCAAAATTCCCAAATGCGGCCCACCTGCTGACTTGAGTTTGAGACCTCTGTTTTAAATTATACATTATATATATGCATGTTTAAATCTTTATATATTTATACATGTACACGCAAGCTTATTCTATATAATGTTCATCCCAAACCCGTTGCATTAGAAAGCAAATAATAATGATAATAATTTAGCAAATAATATAAACAATGACAATTTCTATGGCGCCGTAACACAGCCATACCGTTGTATACAAGGACGCCTCACATGGTATCCGGACTTTACCCCCCGGCCCATTACCCTCCTGCCATTACCCCCTGCCATTACCCCCCGCCCATTACCCCCCGTAGGACTTTACTCCCCTGCCATTACCCCCGGTCTGCTTACATTTGGGGCCAGTTTATGTGCATTTGTATGTATGTATGCATGTACATGTATGTATGTAATGCATGTATGTTGTATGTCTGAATGTATGTAAGTATGTATGTATAGGTATGTATGTGATTATGTATGTAAGTATGTATGTAAGCATAAAATACATACGTAAGGGCGGGCATACGTGCATATGAATATGCATGCATACCAACTTACAATACATACATACTGACATGCATATATACTTACATACATACTTATATACATACTTGAATACATACCTTAATACATACTTACATAAATGCTGACTTACATAATACTTACCTGCTTACTTACATACATGCATACATGCATACATACATACATGCATGCATGCATACATGCATACATACATGCATACATACATGCATTACATACATACATACATACATACATACGTACATACATACATACATACATACAAATGCACATAAACTGTTCCCAAATGTAAGCAGACCGGGGGGGGTAATGGCAGGGGGTAATGTCCTACGGGGGGTAATGGGCGGGGGTAATGGCAGGGGGGTAATGGCAGGGGGTAATGGGCCGGGGGGTAAAGTCCTAGACCCCCTCACATATAGAATTATAGATTCATGCAGCCTAAATTTACAGGAAAGGCATTATGTAAATAAATAAAATGCATTATCCCCTACCAATATGGTCCCAAGTCCTGGCTATTGCATACTAACCCCCGATAAAACCTTCCGATACGTACTTCACTTATAATCCAGATTACTGTATAGACCTACATACGGTGCTAAATTATCAGACAATGCATCTCAAATATAAAGCCGAATTGCTGTATATTAATTCCACTCTGATTTGAATGGTGGAAAATAACTGATTGAACCAGTCAGGTTCGTGTTGTCAGCAGCCTATACCTGAGCCATGGTCATTCCGCATGCAGGCAACGGATGACAGTTTGCGTGACCTTCGCCAGAAATGTTTTCAATAATGCATAGGTACCACCTGTTGGATCTGTCGACCCTTTGAACTCTCTGTATAAGGCGCGTTGGTATATTTTTTAGTTCGAAACGCGAAGATACTTTGTTCAGAACCCATTGTGCTCGTTATTTACTCGTGATGCAGTATGACTCAAATATGCATGCAATTGTTCTTGCATGTTCCATGCATGCAGTGTAATCAGAGTGCGCCTGAAGCATGTCAGATGCAGACAAAGGGCTTTAATTATTTATTCAAGCAGGAAGTCTTGCATTCGGTGCCTCGACAGCACGACTGTGATTTAAAAATATAAATTGTATAAACTATCAATAATGCATCACCAGTTATGTGAGCTCTGTTATTTTGTACTGGATGAAAGAAGTATAGGCTGTAGGCCTACATGTAGGATAGTCAATGATTATTTTTACGAGGCTTAGCCAATGGATTAATTAAAGACACGAATCATGACTCGGACATCACTAAGCCTATAATTATAGACTATAGGCCTAGATCAAAAGCGGATACAGAAATTTTCGAAGGGGGTCAAAGTCCTACGGAACTACTCATGGGGAGGGGCCACGTCTACTTTCCGAGCAAAATAGCTGGTCAAAAACAAGGAAATTTCTAAATGGGGGGGCATGACCGGATTGCCCCCCCCTGGATCCGCCCTTGGCCTACATCATAATATAGTCTAGTAAGGCTTAAATGCCATCATAATTATGAAGTAGGCTATATATATATATGTGATAATAATTATATGCTCCACTGTATAGCGTGTTATAACCTATTCGTGTGCGGTTGAAGCTGCATAGCCTTGTCTTATAATTATAAAAATGGTTTACGACTTTGCGATCCAAAAGGTTGTGATCGAAAGACAAAGGACGTCCCTATAATAGAGTATGGCTATACACTAAAATACGACACTCCCATTTCCGCCGTGTAGGCGTATAAATTGTGCAATTGCTAAACAAGGCAAAACAACCATTATAGGCCTACCATACCGCAGTGCGGAAGGCAAGACAATGGTAATGGTTAAATGGTATAACGACGCCCATTTGGACGTTTTAAATAATGCAACCGGGTTGAATGATTTATATGCTCTTGAATACGTTGATGCCCTGCCTCTGCGCTCTGCTTTAGAGTAGCGCTTCAGAAATGTTGTTATTATGATTGCAACGGGACATCCAATTTCGATGATTGCAGCGCCACTATAGAAACATTTCAATGTTTAAGGCATGTAATGGTTGTTTTGCCTTGTTTAGCAACTGCGCAATTTATAGGCCTACTCAGCGCATACAGGGGCTTGGGTATAAATGATGCACAGCCCACTGCAAGGTATTTAGATTATATAAAACCTAATTGAAGACAACGCTCGCGAAAATAAGCTAGGCCTAACGTATAAATTTTTGCAGGGGGGGACACAATGGCCACGGTTAACATTTTTAGCTAGAGCTTGACAAATGCAAAGCAGAAATTTGAGAACATGTGGTTATTCTTTACCGTAGAGGTTTATATATGTAAATGTTATACTTTGTGCATGATTAGTTTATTTAGTGCCTTAGTGCAAAGGAATTTCTTAAAAGACAAACTGTATAGCAGTTAAAAACTAGATGTCTACTTTCCTGCAACTCCTCTTGCCTCATTGTGATGGCGCCCATGTAAGCTGATTCCCCGCACCTGACTTTCGAGTGGCGCTTTAGAAGTTTGGATGTTACAATAGCGATCATGATTTCGAACATAAAAAGGCGAATGTATAAGTTCTGCTTGGAAATGTTTCAAATTCCTGAGACGAGAGAACCAAGCCTATAATAGTATAGAAGGACAAATTCCAAGGTCTGTTAAGGCACATGCCTAGTTATTATTATTTATTAAGACGCTCGATCTGCAGCTGCTCTAAATTATGCATCCTTGCAAGGCCGTAGCCAGGATTTGATTTCGGGGGGTGTTTCCCGCCCGAAAAACTGATGACCTTTTTTTTAGTCATCCGGCCGAAATCTTCAGAAAATGTCACGAATTAATTCAATTTTTTGCATTTTCCATTTGGGGTGGGGGGTGTTTTCATGGTTTTATTTCATGGTTTTTACATAATGTGCTCGAAAATGCATTCTATTATTTTTAACATATTCCATTTCGGGGGGGTGTTCAAACACCCAAAACACCCCCCTAGCTACGGCCTTGCATCCTTGGCATTTCAATGATCACTGCAGGTCGCGATACGCTTAGGTTGGGCTAAGGTTATAGCTGAAGAAAAGAATCAAAGGCCATAATTATTTTGTATGGACTGTATAATTATTCGACTAATAAACACCCTCAAATAATGAATAAATCTTTTCAAACCAGAGCTCAAGCGATCTGAACGACCAACGCGAACTATAAATGTTTATTTTTGTATGATTATAATAGCACTGTATAATGCAACAATATGCGGGTGTATACGCATTGATATTATGAGTAAATTCGATTGTGCACTTGCGCAATCATGCGTGACACTTAGCACAGCTGGACCGCGAGCGATGTTAATTGTAGACTCGCTGCACATTTCTCAATTAAGTTTCTATAGACGTTTAAATTATGGGTTTCACAAGCCAATAAGCATCTCCACAGGTACACACTCTCCGATATTACAGGGTCTGTCGACAAAGAAAGGCCTTAAGGCTTAGACCCCGCAGATGCATATGCCTAGAGCCAAAATATTTGCGCAGTTATTTTACCCACCAGAACAATGAGAGGTATGCGAGGGTGTTTTCGAAAATTCAAAATGTGTGCGGGGAGATAATCTAATTGTCTAGATTGTGAATCATTCTGAATTCACTATGGCATTCGACGGTGTAGTGTATAGTGCACGTTTGTCTACGCCTGCGACTGGGTTTGGTTTTAAAGGCACAAGATAGATAGATGCCTTCTGTCTTCTGTTGATTTCCCTTTCTATCTGAAACTGAATTGCGTCCTGTTTTCCTCATTTATCTGCACGTGAAAAGATGTGTACGAAGACTTTTTCATGTAAAAAAATACTCGCCCTGTACTCGATAAAAAGTTTGAAGGAGAGTAAACGATTGAAATTAATGCGAATCTGTGTTTCGGTTGTTTCAGGGCGTTGGTCTTCGTTCATCGTCAGTGTCTAACATGAGTGCCTTCAAACCTTTCGTACCGGATGTGGTTCCTCAGCAAAAGCAGCAGCAGCAGCAGTACCACCATCACAATCGCCACCAGCGCCACTACAGCCAGCAGAACACGTCCGGTCCAACACCGGCTGGCAGTGGTGTTGTGTTCCAGTCCATCGCCAACCATCCACCCTCCTTCTGCGGCTCGGCCAGCACGCTGCCCCGAGGTCAGAGTCCCGACAACGGCTACCTCTCTCTTGAGCATCCGTCACGCACCGCCTCTTTCGTCTCCCAGGTTTCGACGCAGTTCAGTCCATCGACGGGAGACCTTCCTCGAGGCGGCAACAACTGCGGTCCCTTCGACCCGACGTCGCCCAAGGAAGGCCAGACCCCTGGACGGTCGCAGCCGCCGCCGCCGCTGTCACAGCCTCCGCAGGACTCAAGCTCGGATTCGCCGAACTCCACATTCGCCAGCTACAGAGGCTCCCTGAGCTCCGTCAGCAGCTCCGCCTTCAACAATTCCTGGGCTTCAAGGAAATCCGGGTCTGGACTCGATTTTCGCTGCGCGCCCGGTCGCGGCAGACAGGGCGACGAGGAGCGCCAGAGCATGTACTCGACAGTTCACGGAGGCGCATACAGAAACGGACAGAACTCTTCAGGGTCCGAGGCAAAGCTGTCTGCGACGCCAGTGGCCGGACCTCCGTCGTCGGGGCTTCATAGGAGTGACGCACCGTCGATCTCCGACATCAAGAACGCTCTGATGATCAAGGACACGGAGCTGAGGATGATGCGCGAGACGATGACGAAGAACGAGAGCGCCATCTTGCAAGTGTTCGAGGACAAGAAGCGGAAGTGGCAGGTGGAGATGTCCGAACGGAAGAAGGACTGGGAGGGCCAGCTTCAGGCGCTGCAGAAGAAGGCCTGGAAAACGGAGCAGCTGCTGCAGTTCCAGGTGGCAAAGCTCCACCAGGAGAACAAGAAGCTCCAGACGAAGGCGGAAGAACTGGAAACGGAGAAGAAGAGACTGGAAGGTCAGTGTCAAGGTCTCCAGGCGGAGCTCAGCGGTCTGAAGTCGGACATGCGAGGTCTGCTGGACGACGTCAGCGCAAAGGATCTACTCGACCACTTTCAGTCGTCCAAGATAGATGCAGACAGGTACAAGATCGACCCCGCAGACTTCGGCAAGGTTTCGAATTCGTCTCCGAGCAATACCCTCGTCTATCCAACGACGAGGCCGAACGGTTGCGATGCAATTGGAAACGGAAGCACTGGTCGTCAGATGCGACGGAAATACCCGACACAAGAGACGGCGCTGCTGCACGGCCTCAACAGAACCTCATCTGAACTGTCTCTTGTGAAGACCGACGTTCGGACTCTGAGTCTGCCCGAGCTCCAGAGGGAGCTGGAGAACGCGCGCCGGGAGGTGGAAGCGTGTCGGGTGGAGCTTGAGCAGGAGAGGCAGAACTGGAAGGCGGAGAAGGAGAAGGTGATCGACTACCAGAAGCGTCTCCAGCTCAGCTACCTTCAGATCCTCCACAAGAACAGACTGCTGGAACTCGACGTTCAGCAGCTGACTGGAGAAATGGCGGAACTGGATATCCGGCAGCTGTCCAGGGAAGAGGAGACAGTCGTGTCAAAAGCCTCTCAAGGAGAAGCGGTCTATTAAGCTAAAGACGCAACAACGCAGCATATCATGTGTTATTCTTGTGGACAATATAATCATCTGCTGAAGCATTGCGTAAAGAAATGGAAAGCGAACAGATGTTGTTCTGTATGCTTTGTTCAGGCCAGGTCCAGGGCTTAAAGTACGGCTTGAGGTCATGGACGACATCCAGACACCAGGGCTTAAAGTGTGGCTGGACGTTCATGGACGGCGTCCATGCACTTTTTTGGAAAGATAAGGGGCGTCCAGGCATTTATTTTCCCATACTTTAAGCACTGCCAGACACTATATGCGTCGTCCTGCATGCTACCTATCAGGCCAGTACAGCCTGGAACGGTAAGGGGTGTCTATGTAGGCACTTATTTTTCTACACTTTAAGCTCTGACCAGGCCCTCCATGTTAAGCCTTAACGATGAGAATGCACTATAGATTTGGCTGGAAGGCCAGTGCAGCTCGTCGCTAAAGCGTTGATTAAGAGGCTGAGGTTGTTAATGCGCCTCAGTAGTAGGCCCTATCTATCTTTCGACCTCGGAACCACGCTTCTGAGGAATTTCTATTGAGGCATGCAGACATAGTGAGCCACATAGCCTAAGAGTAAGACTATACACTTGAGACATTTCGTGCAATTGTTCGACCATCAATACTCTGCAGTGCACGTGTGATTTCTACGCTATCACTCTAATAACACATGTAGAGACGAAAAGAATTCGTATATTGACTCAAGCAATGATTCTAGTGTTTAGCGCTAACCGATTTTGAGTTCTAATGTTCTCCATCCAACTGGTATTGGTAACATGCTTTTGTAGAAAGAACAGATTTATTAGAGGAATTTCCTAGCATATAGTGCCGCTGTAGAGGCGTGGGATGTCTATGCAGTTAGCTATGGTGAGAAGTCGATCCTGCTCTTTTATATGAACACAGGAAAGCAGAATTGAGTTAAGTGAGATGCTAAGCATGTAGGTGAAGTTTGCTTTTGTCTGTAATTTTGTGTGTGCGTGGCTTAGAGATAAGCTGATCAATTTCAATAAATGAAAATGCGCTTGACGACGATCCATGGCTATAATTAGGCTATAAGGCTATATAGATCCCCTGCCGCACAACAGTATAAGGTAGGGAGGGCACCGTGAGAAGTTGGAGAGTTGATGGTAGTGTCTTTAGAGGGATGAACACTTAGGTCTTAGGCTGAACATCATCAAACGTTTGATGACACCTATATAGGCCTGGCCGCTTCAGAAATATAAAGTTAATAAGCTATACAGATTCTAAAGTCTCAAAACCTCGGTTAGCGCATGCATAGAATGTATACCAGGGTCTATAGAAATTGTTTCTATCGAATTTATATCGTACGTTTGATTGCAATGATTTTTAAATTAAGTTACAAGGGTACTTTACTTCCTCGTTCTATGACATCACAATGCATATAAATGAGGCCAAATCAGTTCGTTTGAACCTTATAGAAATGGAGCCAAACCCCTCAGTCTTTCCAATAAATTGTAGATACATCTGTAGTTTGCTTCGCTTGTGAGTTTTGTCATATTTGCTAGGATTTGATGTGTTCGTAATGTGCGCCGAGTTTTATACATTTTCGATCTGTAGTTCCATGTGTATCGTGACTGTGTTCAGTGCTTTTTTAGGACAGCATAACTTACAACAACGATAAGACTTCTCTTGCTGAAGGACCTAGAAAATTGGGCTATATCAATGTATGCAGGCCTGCTGCGTGATCAGCATATGCCCTACTTTAAACAGACATCTATAGTAATAGGTATAGGGGTCTACTTGGCTTCGTATCAAAATCAGTTGCCAAGATAGAACTTTAGAATCACGAGGAATGGATATCCACTGCACTGCGTCGCCATTTGCCAAACATTCGACCACCTAAGGCTTAGGCTTAGGCTACACGTATACACAGGGTCTACCTCTGCAGACATTTGACCAAGGAGAGTGCAATAAACTCACTCGTTATACTCCATAATGCTTATGCCACTTCACTTTATAGCTTACCTTAACATGCCCCATATTTTATGAGATGCCTGTGCGCCATGCACTCAGACATGACATCACTCAAGTAGGTCTGCAAATGTCTCAGAACGTGGGAATTGTCATGACTGTCTTCTAGATTTGATTTATTGGTGATAATATAGTTGACGTATAAATCACGTTATTTCTCATAGCGCTTCCTGTTTGAATATGCACTATGATGAGCCTTAACGATGCTGATCAAAACAACGGTCGTGTAGGCCTATAGACTTGCAAGGGTTTTACACAATCATACGTAGTCAGGGCTGAAAGTGGTTTTGAAAACCTTTCGGGTCTGATTTTGGCGAACGAGCCGACGCTTTTGACACGAAAATTTTTCTGACAACCTTTTTTTAGTCATTTGCCCAAAATTTAAAAAAATCATAGGCTACCATTTCGATGATTCGATCTATTTTTTGACGACCTCTTTTTTAAAATCAATCATCCAAAGTTTTCGAAAACTTTTTCCAATTTCACTAAATATTTCGTCATTCGTATCCGTTTTTCGGGTTTCTTATGCTTTCATGTGCTAAACACGCGATCGACCCGGCTGAGACCCGGCAACAGCAATGCCGGGTCGCAGACCCCAAAGGACCCGGCTCACTCTCAGCCCTGCATACATTAATGCACGCTCGAAATTCTTACGCGCCTCTTAGTCTTTAGAACTTCTGTACGCGCGAGAAGACTGTGAGCATCAGCCTAGACAGAACCTGTCGATCTATCACCAAGCGCAGGAATAGCTATGAGGAAGGACCAGAATATGAGTAGGTCTAACGAGTTTCGTGATGTAGACCTATAGCCTACGAGATCCCAATATTATTTTGTCTATTATAGCCGAATAGCAATCGCATGCGACTTTCAAAGATTAGTTGCTTGGATGTTAGCTTAATATTCTAACACAAATCATAGAGATCCATTATTGATTCTAGGCTAATTGGAAAATTGCAAATGTGATTTCGATCAATTGTATATTTTTTTAGTGTGGCAGGCTGCAGAAAACAATGACAAAAATTGCTGACGCTTCTGTACGGGTTTGAATATAAACTTACTCGTTGAGATTTCATTTGATGTGTCGACATTATTCGATTAATTGTAGCGACCAGAATATATAGGCCTATCTACAGGAGAAGAATCAATTTCAGATAATTATGTGTGTAAGACATTTTCATTGTGATTTTTGTGTTGCTTCATCATAACCTTTTGTTTGTCTCGTGCTATTTGTCTCATTAAATGTCTTTTGCAATTTAACAGCTGAGAACATGTGAACATCTTAATACATTTAATTTAATTTAATTTAATGCATTTAATTCGCATACACGGGGTTAGCTGCCCGTCATCTAATAGTGGTTCCTATGCCCTAGGCCTATAGGGCTACACAGTGGCGTAGCCAAGAATTTTTGATGGGAGGGGTTTTATGGCCGGAAACCCTGTTTTTTGCTATTTTTTTTTACTTAAATGGAAAAATAACCTTAAAAAAACTTTTTCCCTGAGCCAATGGGGGGGTTTAACCCCCGAAACCCCCCCTTGCCTACGCCACTGGGGCTACACAATGTTCAACGACATTTTGCGACTGCCAGAGACATTGACGTCTAGCCTACTTGTATCGGCTTTGCATGAACTGACTTAATCCACAGCTCCACTCTCCATTCGAGATTTATATTCGAAACAACAGCCACTGACGTGGTGATTAAACGTGCTCTTTTGTGGGGCTGCAGCAGTGTTTTGTTTTTAATATAGGCCTAGGCCTAGACGAATAATACCTAGAAGGAATTTCCCTAAGTCCCAAAACCTGCGTCATTGAAACAGATCAGTTTAAGCCATAAACATGAAAATAAAGCTTTGCGCATTAATCGACAGATGGCCAAGTTTTCTGGCAAGCTTTCAAGGTTATTAAAATGTGATTTAGTGAAAGTAGGCCTACTGTGATTTTAAATCTCACAATGTTGAGTGGAGCTAAAAGTTCATTGCTTTCAACCGCCGCAAGCACGTAAATATGTACTCAATAATTTTGCATTGTAGTCCTCATAGGCCTGGCCCGATATAGGCCTAATGACTGCGACGCGGCCTACCGAATGCTGAAAGAGGCGGGAAAAGTTGACCAATAATTGGGCTAAGGACAAACTGCATGGCGACTTCTCTCGAATGCTGACGGGAGACAGCAGCGCCATCCAGTGAACTCTGCTAACATTAATTGAGGAGTTCATCCCGAGTGCACTCAGCCAGGGACGAAATATACAGGAGTAGCACCTCGATTGAGGCACTGCCACAACAAAGCTATTGTTCTCCACTAAAGCAAAATTTAGCCTACATTTAATGTAGGCTAACTACATGTACGTGTAGGCTACACGGTTTTAAACGCTTAACCTATGTCTATAATTATCATCTTCGTCATGCATGAAAGAATCGTAAAATGAACTGCCTGCTACAAAAATTATCCATTTTGAACCTCTCCCAAGTAGGGCCTATGCTACAAGAGTCTCCCACCACTTTCCACATACTATAGACCCTATAGCCTGAACCCATTAGACTACCTGCACCTGCCATGGAGTTGTATTTTGTAGCCTACGCATCTACGAGGCATCCGCGTTCTGTGTAGCCTATAGGCCTACTGCATCATCGTTGCGAATAAATTAGGCCTATAGCCTAAGCCTACGAAGTTCGAATCCTTTAATACGGGCGCCTGCAGCAAAAGAATGCACAAATACGAAATATTAAATACATGCCAACCAATAATCTCCCAGTTAACTTCGTAGACGCAAGTGCACTAAATTCGGGTTTAGGCCTACTATCAACAGGACACAAATCAAAAGGTCGCAACCAACAGAGGGCAATCAAAAGGGCGCAATCAAAAGGGCGCAATCAACAGGGCGAAAATCATTAGTCATTATATAGGTATTTAGGGCGTATGATCTAAAGGGCGAAAATACAAATAGGCCTAGCATAAGAGAAATAAAAAGGGCACAATCAACGGGGCGAAAATGAATTTAGCATTCTAGCGTGAATGTTCAATGAAGGGCACTTTTGGCAGGTCGATAATTAAGCCAAAGGGTGCAAGTTTTAACAGGCGAAAACAGAAAGTGTAGGCCTAAATAAAGAGCGTGTTTATAAAGGCGAAGTGCAATCGAAATCACACGGACTTAGGCTAATTGAATTGAAATGATGAAAGCAGCTTTGCTTTGTCGGCATTAGACTAACTCTCTTTTTCCAATAGGCTACGACAACCAATTTTAACAATTTAGATGCTTAATTAGGCTAAGTAGCCTGGTAGCTTTTTGGAAACAAAGTAGGCTAGCTTTTATAGGCCTATAGCCTAGATGTAATCAAATAATGTGACGATAGGCTAATCGTGTTTTTATAATAGGTTTTGTGGATTATAAAATATTCAACTGTCCAAAGGCCTATTTATTTCCTTTAATCATCTTTAATCCTCAATATTTTCCTATTTCCTAACAGTTAGCCTAATTCTATGCTACATGCATCCTTTTGAGTTTCGCCCTTTTAAACAATAAACATACGCCCTTCGACCATGCGCTCTAATGCCCATGCGCCCTATTGATTTTCGCTCTGTTGATTGAGCCCTGTTGATAGGACACCCTAAATTTGTTGCCTGTTACTTACTTACTTAAGGTTCTCGGACGGCCATTATTGTTTACTCGGTGATCGACCGCAGGAAAATGAAAACGAGCTGTTCATTAAAGCAATATTTCTGAATAATTCTGTTGTCGTTTATCTAGCATCTGATTTACAGTATGACCACGTCTATGGCCTTGGTACCGTGGACTTACAACAATCCTAGGGTTGACCATCGTAAATCGCGGTCCAGGGAATTTATATTCCAAGGCCGATTCGTGGAAGTCGTACAAGACTTGGAGGCCGACATCGATGTAACGAAAAACACTGGGCTGAAGTTATGGGATGGAGCGTTTCTTCTTGCGAGATACCTAGAGAATGGCCTGCCCTTTCCCGCTGGATTTTGGCGTAACAAGAGGTGTGTTGAACTTGGGTCTGGCTGTGGCCTTGTTGGTCTTGTCGCGTGGCTGCTAGGAGCAAGAGTGACGTTGACTGATATGCCATCTGCCGTTGACCACACAAAAGCCTGTGTAACAATGAACACAGATCGACTAGCTCATG
This sequence comes from Lumbricus terrestris, assembly GCA_949752735.1. NCBI lineage: Eukaryota > Metazoa > Annelida > Clitellata > Crassiclitellata > Lumbricidae > Lumbricus > Lumbricus terrestris. The sequence continues at coordinate 30,850,264 of OX457047.1, forward strand.
AAGGAGATTCGTTGCTGGCTGGTAGATTAACTGATATTGAAGTCCAGAGCTACTGCTGGGGAGAGAACACTGACTCCTTGGTTTGTCCCTTTGATGTTGTACTGGGTTCAGATATTGTGTATCACCCAGAAGCTACAGCGAGCCTAATCACCAGCCTGAAACTTCTCAGTGGACCTCAGACTATTATTTTGATCTCGTACAAACCAAGAGGACTTGGAGAAGAGATCTTTTTCAAAGAATTAATTAACAATGGTTTCACATTCAAAGAGATCTCGAGAGATTGTCATCCACACGACTTTCAGGATTCTGGCTACAATATTTTTCAAATTAGCATAGCTTTGTGATACTTTGGAGAATCAGTTTCTGTCTAGCACATGGGTAGTTCAGGATATTTTTTCATGTTACGTTGAGTGGAGCTGTGACCTAAGACACAAAATAGGTTCAGAACTTCAGAAGGAAAACATGGGAGTTTAAATGCAGTATTGAAATCATTGTCAACAGCGATCATAGGTTTTTCTAAATGTTATTTTTTGCAAGTGCTGTGATTTGAAATGTCATCTGTAGATTGGAGCTACATAAATTGCTCTGTTGCTCAAGTATCTGTGCATACGACTGTTTCAGTGTGCCAATGGTTGATGCAGGAGCCTTGCACATTAAAACCGGCATTAGAGAAATTGATTATATACTAAGTCTTACATGAACCATTATCTTACTTTGTCTGATGCACATATTGTTATTCTCTTATGCTCCACACAATTAATTATACCTGAAGTCCTGCATACATTTTTGACTCACATGCAAGGTTCAGGCTGTTGGTGAGAAGCAAGAATAAAGAGCACCAGTCTAGAGGTAGCAACAGTTTGGAAGAAGTAATTCAAAAGGAGGCGAGACAAAATAATTAAACTTTTAGAGCAATAAATTTGGATCAGTCAAATGGAAAAATGTCACAAGAAATTTTACAGGCAAAACTGGGTTAAACATGCCCATAATAAGATTCTAAGAGTTTACCATTTACCAGTCCCTGTAAGAATTGTAACCACTTTTCTGCAAAGGGTGAAAAATAACCAGAAAAACTAATATTTAAAATGAAGAAACGACTGAAAACATTATTATATTGCTTGACCAGTGCTCCGATCGGAACAGGAGGAACTAAGTCTAAGTCTCTTGTGTAAAATGAAGAAAATTATTTCAGGTCATTGCATCTGACGTAATTTATGTTCGTCATCTGAGAACATTTGACTGCAGTTAGTTAGATCCGTAGGACTTGAAACAGGGGTATCAAATTTGTTTCAATGGAAGATCAGTGACAATATTTCCAAGAAAGTGGTGGCCAGGGATTCTGAAGACAACAGAGTTAAATGAGGGTAGGGGATTGTTTAGCATAGAAGGTCAAATTAGGGGGAAAAAATCTTAATTTTGATCTTCATTTTCTAGTAGCCCTGGGTCATTGCATAATTACTAACGCTCGAAGGTTGGTGGGGTCATATAAAATGTTACGAGACGTTACATCGGTAGTTGGGGAGCTGAACATTACATAACGCCTTTACCAACAATTTGCTATGAATAAATTTTAGATCAACATTGAATGACACTTTAGATGTGAATCATGTGATCGTAGTTTCAACTTCGTGACATTGTTTGCTTACATCCAAAGAAGATCCGGCAGCAGACACAAGTGAAATTTCAGATCAACATAGGGGCCTAGGCCTATCTGTTATCCTGTTTGAGTAAAACTGAAACTCTAGGTGCAATCAGGGTATAGAAGTTGGGGACTCGTAAAAAATTCCAAGTCGGAGTATTGTAAGTGCGGGATGCGCGAAGCTGCAATTGCCGAAGGCAAGAAGCCCCTAATGACTATGGGTATGGGGAGCGTCATAAGCTCCAGAAGTCAATGCGATTTTGAGCATTTGTGGCCAAATGGAGTACATGTTGGGCTCTTGTTTGCCTCAGATTGTTGAATGATAATTTCAAAATAAAAGTACCGAACTACCTTGACCTGTGAAAAATTTGAATAGGCCTATATAAAAATAAAACATTCTGTATATTTTAGACCTAGACTCCTGTCAAATTATAATTCACATGCTATATTAAATTTGCTATGAAAAGTCAATTATAATTTCGCTTTCACATAGGCCTAGCAGATAAAAAAACGATTTTTCGTGACATTGAATACCTAACACTGGGGTATATCAAAAACGGTCATTTTCGACATTGTGCAATTATTATATGCAATGACCCCATACAAACTGACTACACCTTAAAAATGATAAATTTGAACTTTTATTCTCTAATTGTGTAGTCTTTAGACAAGGACCATTGGTGGACTAGAGAGCTCTTTCACACCTATGAGTTATTAGGGGGGGGGACCTTGGCATTTAAGTGAACACATTAAGTTTGTAAATTATCTGGTTTAATATTTTGATTCTTATGCTGACAAATATTCCTTCTATAGCATTGTGGTGGTCAGTTAAATTGTTAAAATTTTAATGACAAACTCCATAGGTATCTCAGTCTCTTTAGCTTTAGCTTATGAAGAATTGATTAAAATAGCAAATAACGACCTAGAAATGGCTAGTGAATGGTTCAAAGCCAATAAGCTTTCACTGAACATAGCCAAATCTAATTATATAATTTTTAGATCTAGTAAAAAGAAATTTGCTCCACCTCCTGATAATAACCTACTAATTGAAAATATTTCCTTACCGCAAGTATACTCGACTAAATTCCTGGGTGTACATATCGACCAGCACTTAAAATGGAATATACATACAGCTGAACTGTCTAAAAAAATCTCCAAAAATATAGGCATAATTCACAGAATAGCCTATCTTCTTCCACTTCATATACTAAAATCATTATATTTCACACTTGTACACCCATACTTAAGTTACTGCAATCTCATTTGGACATCTACATATGACACTCACCTAACTAAGCTAAATAGACTACAGAAAAAAGCCATAAGAATTATTACTAAATCTCCCTTTAATGCTCACACTAGCCCCTTATATAATCAGTTGAACGTGCTAAAAATATCCCAAATTAAATTCATCCAAACTAGTACATTTATGTATAAATATGACAACAACCTTCTTCCACTTGCATTCTCATCCTATTTTAGACCTAACTTATATACTAAAGCCATTAGAAATAATAGAATCTACATAAGTGTCTTTGCTAAAACAAACACTAGAAAATTTTCTATTAAGTATCAGGGTCCTCTTTTATGGAATAATATACCGGAAAATATTCGTGCATCCAGGAGTCTCGATCGATTTAAATCCCAAATCCGTGCACACACATTAAAAAATGTAAAATGAACAACCCATTTATTCCGTGTTTTCCCCCCATTCTTTTTAAGTTGAGCAGAGGGAAGGTAACCCACTGCTGTTATTTAATTGATTCCAAAAATACTGCCATTTCTATCTGTTTTCTAATCTATTATCATTAATCATATAATAGTGAAGAATTTTTTCCTTTGGTAAATAGGCCCCAATAGCGGGATCACTCCCTTCGGGTAGCCTATTGCTCCCTACATTTCACAGTAATAACTGTACACTAAGCTATACCATCGCAATCATTAACTGCAGTTAATCACTTTGTGTACTATTATGAATGCATAATTGTTAACTGCAATCAATCGCTTTGTGTACTATTATGAATGCATAATTGTTTGTTTTATATTTTTGGGATCAATAAACAAGTTGAAGTTAAAGTTGTTGTAGAGGCTGGCTTAGCTGCAAGGCAATGCCAAGCTGTCTCGGTTTGTAGGACCGTCCATCTGGAATGACCTCCCTTCAAAGCTGCATTTATTACATCTGACCAATCAAACTTTTTTCATAAATCTCTCAAGTTTTTTTCTTTTTCCGTAGCTGGGCAGAGAGTGCTACTGAGTAGATTTCTTAAAGGGGTGCTATTTAAGTCCATAGAATGAATGAAAGTGCTAAACAAAGGTGATCAGTAATTGCACAGTTGTACAGCACTTCGTAAAAGAACATCATAAGAATGCGTCAACCTCATAAATGAAAACTCGATTCAATAAAAATTGTGTTTCAACCATAGGCGCAATCACGTCCTAAAAGTTGTGGGGGGACCAAATGAATCACGTCCGAAAAGTTGGGGGGGACCATAATGATAAAGTCAATGGGACCACTCAAAAGTTTGGGGGACGCGTCCCGTGGGTCCCATAGGGTGGTTGCGCCTATGGTTTCAACAGACATAGAATCTATACACTGACACTGAATGCCTTTTAATTGCAATAACAATTAGATATTGCAATTTGGCCATTTTTAAAAATAACATTAGAATTGAAGGAATAAAAATAAATGAAAAAAATTAGTTAGGGCATTTATGTAATGCCCCTTCAAGATATTTACTAAAAGACACTCCCAGCCATCATGAAAGACAACAGGTCTTAAAAGTATTGAAACATTTTATCGTATAATTTCTGTACGTCCCTTGCCAGAAGGATAAGCACAAGCCATGATTGCAGCCGTCTACTAAAATGGGTAGATGGTACAGCCAAATGTTTCAAGACTTGCATTTTCAAGGTGTAAAACTACAACAAGCTCACCTCAGTTCAAAATGATACTCAAGAACAGAAGGAATATATTTTGTATTTAATTATATAAAACTTATATTCCTTGTACTCTGTATGCACAAACTGAAATTAGTGTAAAAAGTTTGCAAATTTTTGTACATGTGCTTGTTAAGATTAGACAAGATGCTGTGAAGAACAGCAGAATCATTCTAAATCTAATACACTTTAATAAAAACATTAAAGTCCGAAAATCAACTAAAACACAGCTTACACAGGTCTGTATCCAATACAAGATGGAGGTTAATGTAAAAAATTAAATGAATCATGGAGGTGCACATGTCTGGTCTGCATTTAAATATTGCCATAGACCATAAATTTGCATAAATTAATTTATTTAAATAAGTCTGAATCAAAGGGAAGGGGCTGGATGTTTGTACGTACCACATATGTAACATCTATAGGCATGCATTGTAAGTTGTAACATTCATTAAGTACCTGTCATACATCCTTGCGGTCACTAACCAGAATGCTAACTAGGGTACATTGTGCCAAGCATATCAATATTTCTGAAATAATTTTCCTTCCACGCATGTACTATTCAACTTGATTTCACACACGCACACGTCCGCACTCACACACACATACACGTTTTAACAGCAGATTAGCTAGTTGTCTCATGTTACAAAAATTTGTAGATAATTTTTCACTGTTGTAAAACAAGTCGGAGTATTATAATAATGATATGACAAAGCGATAAGCAGATAGTGCGCATACAATTTGATTGCAAATTTTGGACTGTTTATAAAGGATGTATGGCTTGGCTGTGCTGAACATACTAAATAACAATATATTCAAGTACAACTGTACAAGCAATTTAAAAGCTGTTACAGAGAATTGGCCTCATATGGATTAATATCTGAACCACAGTATGTGGCCGAGTCAGACCAGTAGTCATGTGGTGTTGGGATCTTTAAAAGGTACGACAAAGACGAGGTAGGCGAAGCACCATGTCCTGCAGATGACTTGGAAACCTCTGCCGCAACTGTTTTGTAGTAGCCGCAGGTACGGGCTCCCGGTGGATCGTCATACGGTGGAGACAGAAGATCCAGAAAAGCCGCTGGACCGTTAGTGGCGCGAATTTCATGGTAATTGCCGTACTCGGGGTCAAGGGTTACAACATCAGAATTGGTATCCACCGTAACACCAGCATGTACTTCGCGAACGACGGTTACATCTCGCGCGTACCGTCGTTCAACAGCTGCAACTTCACGACACGCAGCTTCATCTAGCGCATTTTTCTCAACGCGGCTATAGTTTCTTACAGTAACGCTGCCATATATTACCTTCACGAGTCCGTGCATACCCGGATGGTCGTGCAGCGGTAGTCGAGTGTCATTTTTCAACACGAAAATCCCCATCGTGAACCATTCATCGGCCCAAATACTGATGTAGGTGACGGGAGCCGCATCGCTATTTGGATTATACGGAGATTTGTCTTTCACCAGCGATTCGTCAAAACACAGATCTTTCAGAGTAACCCGCTTCATTAGATCTTTCAGTCTTGCAATATTCTGCTGTCTTGCGGATAAACTGTGCCGCTTTCCGAAAGTCTGATATGCTTGGACAGCAATTCTCTGCACGAGCGTAGCCATGTTTAGAACAGTGTGGTCTGGTGTGAATGTTTGCATCTATTTTTAGAAATCAGGTCAACCTCAGATTATATATGCCGTGTACGTAGAGTCCGCATTCTTGTTGTTTAGCGTTATAAAGCGCAAAACAGGTCATCTTGTGTTTGTTAAACAATGTTGAACAGTTAGCCTAGTGGTTAATGACAATCACATTTCGAATTATGGTTTCATTAATAATAATCTTCATTGAATTTTCAGACTAACGCATTACAGAGTGATTAAAATTCATAGTAAGAACGTATGATCACCCGTCACCACCAGTTATTACAGAAGTTGAATATAACTGGCAGCCATCCAAGCATCATTACATCCTCTTCATTTACCAATTCCATCTGCAGAATGGAAAGCTGAGTCGATCGTTACTTTTATATGCTGTGCTATGCGGTTTATATTAAACTTGTGCACTATGTTGAGACATGAATAAATCATCAATTCAATAGATATTATTATGCTATAGGCATACAGCTCATAAATTATGAACCAGCGCTGTTTTAAAGTAATTTTTAGAACTGCACAACCGCTTCTTTTCTTTTCCATCCTCCATGGCAAATTACTTAAAATCGGAGTACAATGAACTGTTTTAAACTATTTTTAACTGCACAGAAGTACTTCTACAACTGCACAAATCCATTTAGAACTGCACATTTTGTGTGCAACTGCACATTAAAAAATGCCCTGTTATGAACATGTTACACGTTTAATGTCGAACATACCTATATAGCCTATATATATATATATATATATATATATATATATATATATATATATATATATATAAGCTGGTTCCCGCGACTTGGCTTTTGTGGGCGCTGTAGAAGTTTCGAGATTACGATTACGATATACATTTAGGCAAAGGTCATCTGTTCCTGTTCAAAAGTCGATCTTGCGTGAAGAATCGCTCTGGGAGAAATTGATCCCCATCTTGCGGCGTGACGGTTTTAATCATGAGATCTTCAGTCACTACATCATTTCTTGCATTTATGTCTACATAAAGAATTATTTTCTAAATCGTTGGAAATGCTTGTGATGTAAGGCGACAAGCCGAAAAGACGCGACCTCTACCGAACAGCGGAGAAACGTAGCAGCGAAGTTAACTGTGCGTTATGTAAAAAGCAATTAATTTTTTTCAATGAGTCAATCAGTCAATTATCAATCATCTTAACGTTATCGTTTATTTTGTAACCAACAACGTAACAATATCCAAGTTGCAAATCACATCGGCAATAGTAGAAGACTGTAAGTGTGACGTTCTCCACTGGCTCCCACTCAAGCAGCGAATTGAGTAGGCCTATAGGATCTCTACTCTAGTCTGGCGCTAATGTAAGGCCTTGCTCATGCCTACCTTTGTGAGCTCTGTATACAGCCCTGCTCTTAGTTCTCACCATTTTCCGCTCCCTTCGTTCGACTGAACAAAGTCTGCTCTCAGTCCCTATTGCTCGAACTTCCAATAGGCCTATGCAGAACCGTGCTTTCTCGGCGGTAGGACCCTCAACCTGGAATGGTCTTCCTCTGAGCCCCGCTCTCTTTGCAAAATTCCTTCTCAGGCTTTCCTCTCTCATGTTAAGACATTTTTATTTGGCCGCGCTGAGGTTGGGAGCGCCTTTGAGTAGCCCCCTTGAAGGGGCGCAATATAAATGCATCTAATGAATCTATAGTCTAGGGAGTAGTTCAAGTGCAGCCTAGACCTAGGCATTGATCCCGCTGAGCATGAATTTGTAGGCTACATAAGTAACATATAGGCCTAGCCTAAATAGGCCTAGGTCTACAAGTTAAGCCTACATACCTAGACTATAGAACATTGCAGCAGCGGGTAATTAGGCCTACTTTGATTTAGATAACTTTCTAAAATCTTACTTATATTGGGAGAATCAATGTGAATACAGCATGCCTAAATTAGTGGTAATTGGAGGCAGTGGCGGAGACCTAGGGGGGGACAGGGGGGGACGGTCCCCCCCAATGAAAGTGTTGGGGGGGACGGCCCATGCATTTGTCCCCCCCAATGTTTGAGCGTCAAGCCTTTTTTTGGCGGCGAAAATAGAAAATTTCTTTGAGATTTTGGGCGGATGACTAAAAAAAAAAAAAAAAAAAAAAAAAAAAGGTCATCAACTTTTTTGGCGGCGAAAATAGAAATTTTTTCCGAGATTTCGCCGGTCGTCAGAAATTTTTCGGAAAATCTCGCGTCTTTCCGTCCCCCCCAATTCTCGGCCCAGGTCTCCGCCTATGATTGGAGGCAGAGATAAACACAAGGAGATTCTTTGATTCATCTACACGCATAGGTGCAATCACGTCCTAAAAGTTGGGTGGGACCAAATGAATCACGTCCTAAAAGTTGGGGGGACCATAATGATAAAGTCAATGGGACCACTCACAAGTTGGGGGGACGCGTCCCGTGGGTCCCATAGGGTGGTTGCGCCTATGTCTACACGCTTTAAATTAGGACTAGGCCTACTGCTATAATTATATCTTCAGCCGAATTAGTGAGTAGTTTTCTCTTGGGTCGCATTAGTAGGTCTATTGGAGAATAAGGATTTTGTGTGAAACCAGGGTGAAACAGTAGCCTACCCATGCATACTTTGTGAAACAGCCTTTCAAGTTTTATAACAAGTCATACGCATGCGACAATTGTATCGATTGGTTCCGTGGTGTAACGGTTAGCACTTTGGACTCTGAATCCAGCGATCCGAGTTCAAATCTCGGCGGAACCTAAAACGTTTTGTGGAATCAAATGCAGCAGAACGTTTGTAAACTTGCAAATCATTTCAACTCGCATATCAGGCAGGTTTTCCTACGCAAACCTTATCGGAGTCCTATAGGTAAGAATTGAGAACAAAGTCAGGGATATATTGAAAATCGCGATCAGTGTGGTAAAGTTTAGAGGTGATGGACGATCACACGAACGGGACGGGTTTATTATTATCAGTGGCGCAGCCAAGGGGGGATTTCGGGGGTTAAAACACCCCATTGGCTTAGGAAAAAGTTTTCTTTAAGGTTATTTCAGTGGTGTAGTGGGGCGGGGACGCGGGGGGACGCCGTCCCCCCACTTTTTGCAAAATTCTTGCAAGATTGCACTTTTTGCTACAGTTTCTACTTCAATTTTCCAGGCGTCCCCCCACTTCAATTTCCAGGCGTCCCCCCACTTCATTTTTTAGGACTACACCACTGGGTTATTTATCCACGTGAATAAGAAAAAACAAAGCAATTGTTTGTAGTAACAATTGCTTATTTCTTACTTTATTCCCTTGGTTACTTTATTGCCTTTTTATTTACTGTAATACTGTTGGGTTGATGTCAGGAAGGGCATCCGGCCAGGCCACGAAACCCCAGCCCTCCACCATTATAAATTCCTGGCTATGCCACTGATTATTATTAGGCTATGTTGATCATTGTTGATGTCACATGTGTATTCAATTCATTTGTAGGCCTAGATTATTACCGTTTACATTAAAACAGGAATTCACAGACGATTGTAAAAATGATAAACCTGTTGATTGCCATAAAATCAGTTTTTTTTGTACCAAGGAGTTTGGAATATAAAAGAGATGAAAGAGTTCCCAAGTTTCGAAACAATCATGAAGAATTTATCAAGTGGACAATAATAATTATTATAGGCTATTGTCAGAGTAATAATCCTCGGTGTCGACTGTGGTATTTGGGGCAGAGTTCCCTTTTATTGGCTGGCAGACCTGGCGAGCGTTACGAGTTCCGCCAGCGGGACAGTGGTGGAAGTCCTGCTGTCAACACATCTCAGTCAATTTGGAGGCAATTTCAGAGCTACGGGTATTGACACCTCTGTTGCTTAAGAGGGTCATATGTAGGCTACAAAAGACCATCATGGAGCATGCATGTATACGTTATAAGCGCCAATGAATTGGTGATAAATTTATAAATTTGACTTAAAGGCTGGTGAAATGTGTGTTCTTGTTGTGGGTGTGCGCGTGTGTGGCACTGTGCACCTGTGTGCGGGTTTGTTTTGTATTGCACTGCAGGCCCTATCAAGAAAGTATACTGTTATAGGACCTAGGACGCCTCTCGCAGTGCACACTATAGGCCTATAGTCAGAAATCAGAATTCCTCTCAATGCGAGAGACACGCGCGCGCGTGTGTGTTCGTGTGTGTGTGTGTTCGTGCGTGTGTGTGTTAGTGGTCGTGTGTTTCTGTGTGCCTTTGGGCGCTTTCGCTAAAGACCAAGTAAAAAATTCCCATGTTGATCAACTTGGAAGGTCATGTCTGTATGCAATGGCCGAGTATACCGCCTATGAATTGGTTGCCTGCCGAGGAAGGAATGAAGAAGAGGGATTGCTGTTATGAACACGTGATTCAATTCCATTCTCCGTCTAAATTGCAACATCCGAAAGAAAACGATCATCATCAGCCAGAGTTCTACGTACACAATAAGCATTAACGGAGTGCAGTAGGCAATGCATTTCTATGATGAGTGCAAGAGTATAGAATATATGGAGAGGTCGGCTGGTCAAAATGAATTACTTTTCTAACTGTGAGGCAGATTTTGTAATAGATTCCTTGCTCGATCGATGCACAGCCAGTGAAATTAATGCACTTTATGTGCAGTAAACTTATATGCTGATTTTCAGACTTCTTTATAATGGCCCTGGCAAATAAGTTTTCAACCATCTGAAGTTTACGAGATGTTATGCCTTAGGGAAGTTAGGGTACTAATATCAGTCTGGTCTGCTAGAAACCAATAGGCTATGGTACCTTCGATCGCTATATATAGACCCAGTGAGATTAAACTATAATTATACCTGAAAGTGAAAATGATCCGATTCTGCGTTTATACTGTTGTACCACACAAGTGATAGGCATAAGTAGTACTTATCACTTGTGCAGCACTATGTTTGTAGGCCCTATATTTAATTTGGGAACAATAAATAATTTTTATTTTTTAAATTTTATTTTGAGAACGATAAGTCTTAGAAGTTTCTGAAGTCTTAGAAGGATTCAGAAACGTTTATAATTGCTAGCCTTTCAAGTCTGACCTTCACCAGTAACAGCTGTAGATTGCAGATAGTTAGAGAGCAGCTTTAAACGAGGACCTATGACCTATCCAATGAAGGGATAAGTGGCTGGGTCCTGGGAATTAAATAATTATTGCCTACCATATGTGATGGCCAAGGGAGTCATCGGAAAATAGCGAACCGAGTGGCGCGATAGTGCATACAGAAGCGGACCTATAGTAAAGAACGTTCTAAGTTGTATAAGCTTAGTTAGAAACGGAAAATATATATGGAGCAAGTACATGTACTTTTCAGGCATGGTTTTTAATGTAATGTAATGTAATTAGTAATTTATATAGCGCCGCTCACAACCAAGGCCAATTGTGAAAGGTCACTCTAATGACCAGTACGATATTATCGGTATACACTGTCTGCAACCATTTCGGAGAGAACAGAATGGGGGGGGATCTTATAAGACAAAAAATATTCCATTAGATATAATTATGAATATATAGTTCATGAGAATAGACGCTTAGGCGACAGAAATCGATGATTGCAAGATGGCACAACAATTCAGGGCCAGGCCCCGCCAGGGTTCAGTTCGATATCACCCGAAAGAAGTGGCGGTAGGTAAACAAGTTATATTCGATTAACACAACCGCGGCAGACAAACTATCTGCTTGATGTTTGTTTGTCTGTGTGTCTAGCTGTCTCTCTGACCGACAAACAAACAAACAAACACAGAGATGAAATAGACTAATGGGAACGAGGAGAAGAGAAAGAAACATTTAGAAAGAAAATAAAAGAGAGCGAAGTAAGAGTAGGCCTATAGACCCATGTATACAAATGTTGGTGGCAGAAAAATGAGATGCACATGTAATAATGATAATACCAACATTCAGCGCTATAACGTGGTCGCTTTTAAAGGAACTTTCTGTTCAAACCCTGAAGACGAGGTCCGAAAATTCCGGACTAGTTTTTAAACAATAGTTAGCAATTAGCAATGAAGTCCCTGAGGGATCCTAAATACTTCGGGGCAAAAAAGAAATAATAATAATAGTAATAATAACAATGAAAATACTACTTATAACAATAATTATTATTATTATTTCTCGATGATTAATTTTTTACTACAAAACATTTTTTATAAATCCTGAGGATCATTGATACCTCGGGTAAAAACAATAAAAAAACAATACCAATGATAATAATAAATATCTATAGATATGATTCTCCTCCTTTTCAGACACACACACACAAACACACATATATATATATATATTTATATATATATTCGTGTATTGTGTATAAATACTCTATATTATGTGTGTAGGCCTATGTAGGCTATATAGGTATATATCGAGTACAATGGGCAGGCCGCACCATGTATATTGATCGATCGATCGGTCACAACAAGGACAGCAACACACGAAGGACATGATATATATATATATAATTATATATATATATTTATATATATATAATTATAGGTCCTCCGTTCACGGACAATTTACGCAGACGAAATACAAGAGGAATAACCTTATCGCCTTGAAGCATCTCTATGAACGCGGGAAGCGGAGCGCATCCAAATACTCAGATGCTTATACTGCAGAGAAACCACACCGGAATACAAATATTATATATATATATATATATATATATATAATTTTATATATATATAGGGCGAAGTCAACACTGGAGTTCAGGACAAAGGTCAGCAGGGCAAAGACCACCGAATAGCGACGAAAGCTTTTACATGCATGCATGGTGAACGAACTTCTTATTTTCACAAACCACATCAATAATATAATTGCATAGTGGACATAATTTGTTATCCAGAGATAAAGAAACGACGGCGCGTTGCACTTGATTTCTTTGCGAAACTAGAACGAAGCGTGTAAGACGACGCTCTCTGTTGTTGTGCTGTCTTATAGGCGAAGCGGGTTGAAACGTGTAACACGGTCTATTATATAGTTGTTCTCTAATGTATATTCATCCGTTCGATAATTTCCAGCCACTGCGTTATCATTCAACGCCATGGTCCATGAATGACACACTCAGGCCCGCAGTAAATCATGATTGTGCCGTAGTGGTATCAGATCTGTTCCCGGCGAAATTGCTTCCCATTGCGCCATGCCGTTTGCCAGGACACAAAATAGATAGCGTACAAATTATTAAAATGGAACCTGCTGTCTTGACTGTAAAATTTCATCGGAGGGAAAGTGTCCTAGAAGACAAAATGGAAAAATATCTAATCTGTATTATCAGGGCTTTTTTAACGTGCAGTTGTACACAAAATGTGCAGTTCTAAATTGATTTGTCCAGTTGTAGAAGCACTTCTGTAGAGTTAAAACCAGCAAAAAAGGTCATTGTCCTCCGATTGGACGTAATTTACCATGGAGGGTGGCAATGGAAAGAAGGGGTTGTGCAGTTATAAAAATTCCTTTAAAACAGCCCTGTGTATTATCATCAGTCGTAATTACTTTACCCTTCCCACATCCGTGGTCTTCTATCAAACGGGCGTTTTTATTGTCTTTGTAACTTTGGACAAGCCCTCTATTTTGGCACAACGCTTGTAGCCTAAACAAAAGGGAATCTTGCACTAAGCTCTTGAGTAACACTTGCAGAACTTCTAAACTAGCAGTTGAACAATAGTTCTATAAAAAAATAGGCCTAGTCTATAACGTAACAAGTTCTCTATTTTCTTGTTTTGAGAAACAAGTTACCCCTCTTCACGTGAACGCATCACAAATTCACAATACGTTCAGGAATTGTTTTCGTCTAAAAATTATGTTTCCTCACACTCGATGGCAATGCATGCAGACGTAGCATATCCAGGACGCTGTTCCGTCGAATGATCTTCGTTCCTGGCGAGACCCTCCCTCCGCTCTTTACGACACTTAACGATCGTCCAATATTATTACGCAGACAGTGGCCTAGATAAAATTATAATACTTTTATTATATGTATATTAAATTTTTTATGTAATAAATCTATAGCTTATTATAAATAAATGGGCCACTGCCTGCTGTGAAGAAAGCAGGCTGCGTGTTGTTGTGTTTGAAAACATCGGAGTTCGTACGTTCAGGAAAGATGGGAAAATTGCCTCTCCAAAAGCTATTTATACCTGAACATTAATCGTTGACACATAATAATTATCAGCCGTGTATGGTAAGGTTTCATATAGCGTTTTGCTTTCTCCACAGTTTTCGGTATGCGCCATAGAGCCTATTTTAATAAAGACCTATTGTGGGGGGGGGCTGTGTTTAATGTAGGCTAGTCCCTTTGGTTTAGGTGGATAGGGGAAATATGAGGTTTCTGGGGGAGGATGGGAAAACGGCCGTTCGGGTGGACGGGGGCAATCCCTAATAACACCCTTTGTCCGGTCATGTTTTCTGAATAACTTTTTTAGTGTAGCCTATAGTTTAGTTATTCATTCTTTCATAGCATAGGCTATTTCTAGTAAACCGTTCATGTAATATGGATGTAAAGAAATAGATCTGAAAATTTTCTGGGGTTGTCCTTCCTGGGGAGAACTTCCCCTGGAGATGCATAGATTAAACATGCATAACTTATAGGCAAGATACGATCGTGATATTAGACCTAGCCTACTTCCAAGCGTGTAGAAGTTCACTCTGTGCCAACAAATTCACATGTAGGTCCATCCTGCAACTTTTGTCATGCTTACTGTAGCCTATGATGTGTTCAGATGACAAATATGATTATGCAATGCGATATAATGGGGGAAACAGAAAACGTTTTTATGTTATTGCTCTCAGCTTGACAGGCCCACGAAAGGAGAAAGGTCTTCAAACAGTGAAAAGATGCAGGTAAATTTCCTACCAGAATCCTGCCACGAATTCCAGAGGGAAGGTGATTCCACATTGAGGGACCCGTAATAGCAAAACCCGATGTTGGGTTAATGAGGTTTGTGATCTGGGTACAAATAAATCAAGGCGGTCATCAGAACGAAGAGGCCGTGAAGATCTTACAGAAAGATTCCTTCACATCAAGTCGCAGAGGTATTTAGGCGCTAAGCCCTGCAGGGAATTAATAGCTATAAAAGCATCACCTCATATCTGATTCGCGCAAAATCGGGAGCCAGTGAAGGTCATGAGTCATGTGTGTGGAGATGTGCGAGCATCGAAGAAGTCGTGCTATGCGTCTAGACCTTTTAACGACTGAATAAACGAGACTCGTTATAGCACATTGCAACGACACTTGACATAACTGTGACATAACTCTGTTGCCCATGGTGACTAAATGGTTCCTTTCACTCGCTCTGCAACAATGCAGAGGCGTTTGTTCTCTGTGGTTGGTCCAACAACCTGGAATGGACTTCCCTTGACTATGCGACACCTCCCAAGCTGTTCTCAATTTCACAAACTGTTGAAGACTGGTTTTTTCGCTTGATCTCGGCCGGGAGCACCACTGAGTAGATACCTTGAAGGGGTGCTATATAAATTATGATTGATTGATAACAAATGTACTTAATCAGCATTTTTAAAGAACTAAACTGAGGCATGATCCATAAATACATGGCATATTCATGCATGCGTACATTCATACATTCATACAATAATACATACATAATTATGTACATGAATATAGGCAATCGTACATGACTGCAACATCAAAACATCCCGCAAATACAATTCAGCACAAATGCGGTACATTGAATCGCATTGCAAGACAGTTAAAGAGAATCAATACAAACCGATACAGTAGAGTGGACTACACGACGCAGGCAATTCAGCAGAATATAGTTCAGCAGACCTTGAAGAGAGATCTGACAACACAAAGAACAGTTGACAATAGCAGCCAACATTTCCTCTTTGTGTAGCGAGCAGATCGATCGATCGATCAAGTCGTCAGTGAATCAATCATCTGTTGTCATCCGATGTGCAATTGTCTGTGGGCGGAGAGGCATGGCACCGCTTCTTAATTAATGTTTCAATTTACAATTTGTCAATTCAATTTCTAGTTTAGTTGTATACGCTCCACAAGCATCACCACAACTATTAGAGTGTATGACATCATTCGAGGGCGGTGACGCTGCGCAACGATGGGCATAAACACAGACGCATACACAAACACACACACACTCCCCTCTCTCTGTCTCTCTGTCTCTCTGTCTTTGTCTCTCTGTCTTTGTCTCTCTGTCTTTGTCTCTCTCTGTCTGTCTGTCTGTCTGTCTGTCTGTCTTTCTTCCTGTCTGTCTCTCTATTTTATTTACTGAGGATTTGATATTGCACTCCTTCAAGGTTATCTACTCAGGAGCGCTCCCAGTCCAACCCCGGTCGAATAAGACAGTCTTAAGAAGAGAAAGAAATGAAGCAGAAAGGTCAATAGATATTTTACCAAGGATAACAGGGAGCTCATTCCAGGTCGCAGGGCAAGCCACGGAGAAAGCATCTATGTCTCTCTCTGTGTCTTTGTCTCTGTATTTGCCTCTGTCATTGTCTCTGTGCATGCATATACTAGACATCTTCACCTAATGTAGACCTATACATTTTGACACAACCTGTATGTATAGCATGCAGTGCAAGTGCATGTATAAGCTTATACTGTATAGGGCTACATAAATAAATAAACCTGCGATGATCATCAATTGTTAGTCGTCGCTCTATCTTCATTTATCCAATGTCTCTCATTTATCTACATATAATCGTAGAGTAGCCTACGACATAACAGTGGTAGTCCAAGTTCTTCCTACTCAATCTTCGCCTCACCAACCTTTGTCATGCAAATCGACGTGACTTTCAATCGTGAGGGAAGATCTGGGAGGGGGAATGGTCAGTGGCTGGACGGTCCCCCTCCTGCTGGGATGCGTTCCCTCTCTTAACAACCCCCCACCCACCTCAGTATACATGTAGGTCTGCGCAGACTCAACCGGTTACCGTTTAAGAAAGATGAGAAGAGATGCATAAGAATGGTTTTCTGGTCGTTACTCTGATCGATCTCCAGAGCATATAATATATAATATAATATATAATATCGACCCAATCGCATCTCGCAAGAAATCGAATCTCATCGGCAGTCCGTCCGTCCGTCCGTCGGTCCGTACGTCCGCCAAACCGACCGCCAGCCCGTCTGTCCGTCGGTCTGTACGTCCGGCAACCTGCCCGTCCTTCCGTCCATTCGTCCGTACGTCCGCACGTCCGTCCGTCCGCCAGCCTGCCCGTCCGTCCGTCCGTCCATCGGTCCTTTCGTCTATCCGTCCGTCCGTCCGTCCATTCGTCCGTTGATCGTCTCCGTCGCATATTCTGGACTCTTCGCATTTAATGAAGAGATTCATCGACTGTCGTCCATCGGAGATCGATGTGAAGCGCAAGCGAGGGTGCCACAAGTGCCACAAGTGCCACGGGTGCCACGAGTGCCACAAGTGCCACGAGTGCCACGGGTTCCACGGGTGCCACGGGTGCCACGAGTGCCAAGGATGTCTGGTGCACGTCTTCTCCGTCTTAAGTCTACAGTTATGCTCGACCTATGTGTGATGAGGGGTTGTCGGGTTATTAACTGTATACATTTCAGATGCGCGACAGTTTCCGTAGTGTAAGCTTATACCTCTTGTTTTGAGCTGCAGAGGTTCGCGCTTGATGCTATTTAACGCTACTGTGTCATATCAAGGATGATTTTTGTCGCCCTCCTTCTTTATCCAGGATTGGAACTGGCATTGCCTCAGTACGAGATGTGACGGGGTCTTTGAGACTGTAGACAGCGCCTTAGTGCTGTACATTTTATCAGAACGTGCTAAAATAATATAGGTGCACGCATAGAACTACGTGCATCGTTCGTCTGAACTCCGATCGGCTGATCAAGCTGATCTCTTGGTCCTTCGCTCACGGACTACTAATAATGCAGCGGCGCTATTTCTCAGTGGCTGGTCATAGAACCTGGAATGAGCTAGCTACCTGTTGCACTCCGCTTTGTGTCTATAGAAGTCACACCACTGCGATCCTTTCTCGCTTAAAAACTGCCTTATTTAGCCGTTGTTGGACTGGAAGCGTTTCTGAGTAGTTAACTGAAGGTGCGCTATATAAGAAGTCAATAGTAATAATAATAATGATAATAATTATTATTATTATTATTTTTTCCGCGATGCCTTTCCAGCGTAGGATCTCTACGACGATTAGGTGCCGTTCCAGATGTTTTTATTCTGTTCTTATAATTAATATTTAAGTTCCTGATAGATCCTAAATACCTCGGGGCAAAAAAAAATTTAAAAAAATAATTAAAATAATAAAATTAACTTGGACGCTCT
This sequence comes from Lumbricus terrestris, assembly GCA_949752735.1. NCBI lineage: Eukaryota > Metazoa > Annelida > Clitellata > Crassiclitellata > Lumbricidae > Lumbricus > Lumbricus terrestris. The sequence continues at coordinate 30,868,711 of OX457047.1, forward strand.
TAAAGGAACTTTCTCTTCAAACCCTGAAGACGAGGCCTGACAATTCCGGACTAGTTTTAAACAATAGTATTAGTTAGCAATGAGGGATCCTAAATAACTCGGGGCAACATTTATTAAAAAAAATTAACAGTAATGGTAATTTTTAAAAATAAAACTTTAACTATAACTTTAACTATAATAAGAACATGCATTATACGCAAACATAAACATGCACCGAATTGCCGACGTGGTTTTTGATCTTTTTGACGATGGGAGGTGGTTTTTCTCACCGATATTTTATCTAATGCTATATGTATTTTTACTCTCTTTTTTCAGACCATTAATTTTGTCCATTCAATGTTTCCAATGGAGGATTTCTAAGCTGCGTGTGATTTCGGTTGAATAGGCGCGATCAATCGACGACAGACATCAAAGCAATTGCGCTGTATGAGTTATCAGAATTATTGTCAGTTTGCAGACCGAGTAAGACTTATAGGCTACAAAGTACGACGAGTCTCCATGAGTCTTTGCTACCAGACATAAAATATGTTCTGGTACAATACCACTCTCCTAAAAAATTTGCGCAACTTTTCAGGATCTATATTTATCAAATTCAGGTTTAAGCACAAGAAAAGAGACGAAATTTTATCGTCGTAAGGTCAACTCTGCTCGATCTTTTCAGTACAATTGATTTTACATATTTTTACAGCTGAGGTTATATAATGCAACCATGTTTACATAGCCATTACAGTCAGCCTCTTTTTTTACAAATCACGTAACAGGGTTAAGAGTTTCTTGCAGACAATACTCGGCAGATCTGAGCATCTATTGAACCGGGGCGAATTATCGATCTCAGCTTCCAATCATAGGTTGATCGATTGATTTGAAATGTTCCGTCGACGACTTTTCCAAAACCAACATAAAATGGCATTCAGTGCAGATAGAAAGAATGAGAGTCAGATATGTTCACACAGATACATACACGCGCACACAAGACACACACACGCACGCAGACACACACCTACACACATACACTGTATACACACATATACAAACAAAACAACATGCACAGATACATACACATATGTTCACACAAATGCACAGATACATAGATACATGTACATACTTACATATATACATACATACGTGCATACATACATACATATGTGCATACATATTTTCATACATACATGTACATACATACATACATACATACATCCATGCATACATACATCCATGCATACATACATACATACATACATACATACATACATACATACATGCATACATACATAAATACACACATACATAAATACATACATACATACATACATACATACACACACTACATACATACACACACACATACATACATACATACATACAATACATACGTACATGCATGTGATATATCTATCATATATAATGTCCATATATTTATCCGTTGAAACATTAAGTCGACGGTGCAGTCGTTGACAAGACAAAGGAGATCCGCTGGGAAGGTCCCAGAGGATGGACGAACGGACGGAGGAGGAGGAGGAGGAGGAGGAGGAGGAGGAGGAGGAGAGTCGGATGGAGGGAGGGGATCAACCGAGGAAGGGAGGAGTGGAGGAGGACATCTATAGATGGATGGCAGGAGTGAAGTCAGAGGAGGAAGAGGAGGAGGAAGAGGGAGGAGGAGGAGGAGGGACTGGTCTGATGTATCGGAACGAACGTATGCATGCATATTGTACATGTATAGGTTGAACACAGTGAACACTTGCATGCATGATGTGCATCATAATATATATGCATGTGTAGTTTTGTACATGTAGGCCTATGCTGTGTGATACACAATTGCACTTGCATGTGTATTAATGCTTGCACTGGTCTACAGGAGCACAGATGCGTGCGTAAATACACAAAAACTACATTCAAACAGACAGACATATACAGGCTTACATGCAGACAGACAGACACGCATACATAAACATGCACATATATAAATGCATGCAGACATACACACACACAAAATAAAGCACATCTACATTCACATACATAAACACTCGTAAGTACGTGTACAGATAATATTATTTATTCGATGTGACAGACCATAATTATATTCTATTATACTTAACCTCGAAATTGCTTAATATCAGTTCCATCATCTGTGGTGTCTTAATTAATTCGTGCAATTCGACGACCTGTCCTCTTGCTGATTTTATCTTCCAGGTTAATGACTTCTTCTTCTGTTCCTGCTTTGACTACTGTAACACGTTACTCATCGGCCTATATCAAAGCTCCGCCTGGCTCCGCTACTGTAACAGTTGACACTTGATATAGATCTGCTTGTTTGATTGCCCATCTTCGTCGTTTCTGTCACGTATTTCTAATGTTATGAGTGAATACCTTATACTGGTTTCCATTAGCCTAATTGCTCAGATTCTTGTTCTTGCGTGTAAAACTCTTTTGGGCCTATAGCTCAACGCTACATCTGCGATCTTATTAGAAGACATATATATATATATGTATATATATATATATATCAGATTTAGATATCTCGACGTCATCAATATATGCTTAGACCATCGTGCCCTTTTAGTTCATATATATATATATCAGAATGGATGATAAACAATTATGCATGCATACTTGCGTACTCGTTCATTCATTGCGAGAACATGTATTGCGTCTCCTCAAGGGGACCTACTCAGATGTGCTCCCAACTCCTGCGACGCCAAATAAGACCATCTTAAAATTAGCGAGGATTGCACACACACACCCACATACACACATGATGCAAGCATACATAACACTTACATGCTTCTCTCTCATGTGTATATAAAAACTAAATATGTATGTGCGGGTGTGTGTATGAGTGCGTGTACGACAATGCACAGACTATAATGTTCACGTAGGTCTATATTCATGTGCATGCACAAGTGACGAGAATCGATTAGTATTTCCTTCTATGCTGCAGTCGTACTATATATATATATATATATATATATATATATATATATATATATATACAATTATACATTCTGGCATTCTCAATCGATTCATAAGCGCATGCGTTGCTCCCTCCAACGTTGTGCATGCGAGCGCGCGTGCGTGCATGCGTGCACGTGCTCGGGTCGATCTGCATGCATGGCGAAGGTTTTGCGGCGGTGCCTTGACAGAACGAGACACAATGGAGACACGAGCAGCAGATACTGCATGCAGGCTGCAGCGAATGATATGATGGAACAATGGCTGCTGTGCAGCTGCTGGAAGAAGAAGGCTTTAGTGATTTCTGGAGGGACGGTTACGATTCCCTCCACGCCTCCAGCAGACACTAATGCACAGACACTAATGCAGTCGACAAAGGAATATGTCGTCCGTAGTACGTGTAGCTGGAGCTGGAAATGTTCGTTTCATCAGAGTGGGAGGCTAAATGGGGCTTTCATAATTATAATGGCATAACCTGTAGGCATATAGTGTGACTATGCATTGTGGTAATAGTATCAGAAGTAGTAGTAGTAATAGTAATAATAATAATAGCAATAATGATAACAAATATAGCAACAATGATGATGATGATGATGATGATGATGATGATAATAATAATAATAATAATAATAATAATAATAATAATAATAATAATAATAATAATAATAATAATAATAATAATAGGCTAGTAATAATAATAATAATAATAATAATAATAATAATAATAATAAAGAATAAAAAATAGCAATAATGATAATCATAATAATAATAATGATAATAGTAGTAGTAGCAGTAATAATAATAATAATAATAATAATAATAATGATAATAATAATAATAAAAATAATAATAATAATAATAATAATAATAAAAATAATAATAATAATAATAATAATAATAATAATAATAATAATAATAATAATAATAATAATAATAATAATAATAACCCCTCTGATCCTATGGTAACTCGACCCGGACCACCACGGACTACTCTCACGGACAACCCTTCTAACACAACGCATTTGAGCCTGATCTTATGGTAACTCGACCCGGACCACCACGGACTATTCTCACGGACAACCATTCTAACGCAACGCAGCGCTCGTGAATAAGCTGGTGCCCCGCGCTTGGCTTTCGAGTGGCGCTTTAGAAATTTCGAGTTTACGATTACGATTACGAATAATAATAATAATAATAATAATAATAATAATAATAATAATAATAATAATAATAATAATAATCTTTAAATATAAAACTCATAGTTTGTCCTTCTGTGTGTGGGATGTCCCAATTTTGTCCGGAGGCCTACTCGGAAATTACAGCGATTCGTTTAAAACAAAATTTTGCAATCGATTCTTACCCACATTTGGAGTTAAACGCCACAATTTTCAGCTCCCAATTAATTTCATAGCCCGAGATTTCAACATTTTAACTTCACATGCGATTCGAAAGCTATGCACGTTGATCGCCTGTCTTTATTAACACGCCATATACAACACATCGATATTATCAACATTGAAACCACCGATGATACATTGATGATTCAAACCAATACATTAATGACGTCATGGCCGGACTTATTCTTATAGAGCGTTACGCCGTTAATTAATATTAATCTTATTATTAATCTTAACCATGTCGTATGTATCAGTATTTAAGACGCAATAATTTTCGCCGATCGATTTTCAACGAACCAATAGATTCCTAACCTCATTTTTCGCCGAGGTCAGATCTTTTCGCACGCGGTTTCGCACAAATGCGGACGGGTTGTAGGCCTAACTGGGTTGGACTGAAAAACTAAATTTCACGGGCAACGCCGGGCACCCCAGGGTCGGAACGGGTTGGGACCGATGGAAGGCGAAGTGAGAAGGGCGGCGTGGGAGCGGGGTCAGGCGTGGCGGTAGAGTGGGAGCGGGGTCATGCGTAGTGGCTGGGAACTAAAAACCGAAATTTCCCGGGCAACGCCGGGTGATTCAGCTATAGTAATAATAATAATGTCAATAATAATTATGATAATAATAATAATGATGATGATGATGATGATGACGACGATGATGATGGTGATGGTGATGATGATGATGATGATGATGATGATGATGATGATGATGACGATGACGATGACGATGACGATGACGATGACTATGACGATGACGATGACGATGACGGTGACGGTGACGGTGACGGTGACGGTGACGGCGACGGCGACGGCGACGATGACGACGACGATGACGACGACGACGACGACGATGATGATGATGATGATGATGATGATGATGATGATGATAAGAGTCCCTGAGGGATTCAAAATACCTTTTTTAAATAATAGCAATAATCACATAAGAAATAATATCCAGGGTAGCTGGTAGTGTAACCAGCCGCTTCATTGAAAGCGTGACCATCCATGGCCCTAATATATTATGCATGTATCCCTCATACATACAGAAGGTTACTGTCGATGTTAGCGTATAGGGAGTTCTGCCAGTTGAGCAAAACGATCGGAAGTCATGGCGCCATCTTACATTTATTTATGCTCTGCTTAGATGTAAGCTTATCGTCCCGCGTTGTTTAAAGACCACGCGGGTTCCTGTATGTGTATGCAGATGAGGCCGATGCTGATACAACAGCCTTTCGTTAATCGTGCAACATGTAGGTCTATAATAGACGCCAAGTTTCAGCTGAAAACGTGTAGATCGAGGTGGTCAAAAAGATCTGCCTGCGGTGAATGGAGGAGACAATGATAAATGCCCGACAGTTGCAGACGACATCCTGCAGGACAATGGGCGGAGAACAATGGAACAGATCCGTATGAATTACACTGCAATAAATCGTGACACAATACGATATACGATGAGCTGATATGCAAATAATTACCGCATCTTATAATAACCTGCGTCCGTATTTGTGGCATAACTCTAAATGTCTGTGAATGGGCGTCGTATCAGCGCTGGTTTGGATCATAATTTTTGGAAACTCTTTGATCGTAATTAATCCTTGAACAAAGGTTCACATATTTGATACTATACGGTTCTTAAAACGGTGATAAACATCTGTCTTCTTTGAAACTCAATTTTTGTTTGCAGACCAATGTGCAAAATGGAACTCTGGCCATGGAATATGCATGATACATGCATGCTGGAACAGAAGGTTTGTTATTGAATGTGGCCTTTAAACAGGGTGAGAATTTCCGGAGAATTGGGAGGTTTCAAACCCAGTCTTTCTTAGAGTCCATAGTAAAGTCTGTTTTCACGCACCAATTCCAAGAGGATCCTAGTCCAACCCTCAGCTATTTTTCCACAATTTTGACACTGCCTTTAAAACAATGCCACTTAATTTAATGGTGGCGTAGTTTCGACATTATTTCGTTGAAAAAGACATTATCATTATCATTATCATTATCATTATCATTATCATTATTATTATCATTATAATACTTTGCTAACATGGCTACCTCATAAAGCCAATGTATACAGAGAGTAGGAAGCTGATTGAGTAGGCCAATAATTATGTCATTTGCAAATCAACACAGGCACGTGAAGCTCTGTCCGACGGCTGAGAAGCATTTGTTGGAGAAGCACGCCTCTCTTTTTTATTTGTATCACACAGTTCACACTAGCTGGAGTAGGCCTACCCATCCAGCTCCCACCCTGCAGCCCCCACTCAGCCCTCAACCAGTCCACCCTCTGTCACCCGGTAAATTTCGTTTTTCGCCCCGACATCCATATAATTAGGCATTGTATAAAAATGCGTGAAACGTGTCAATAATCAAGAATGTGAGTCAGAGATGAAGGAAGCTGTGTAACTGGCATGGATGCCTTTCAACTACTGACCCATCGCGTTCTGTCTGTCTGTCTGTCTGTAGGTCTGTCTGTCTGTCTGTAGGTCTTTCTGTCTGTCTGTAGGTCTGTCTGTCTGTAGGTCTGTCTGCCTGTCTGTAGGTCTGTCAGTCTTTCTGTCTTGTCTGTCTGTCTGTATGTCTGTCTGTCTGTCTGTATGTCTGTCTGCCTGTCTGTCTGTCTGTCTGTTTGTATGTCTGTCTTTCTGTCTGTCTGTCTGTCTGTTTGTATGTCTGCTGGAGGGTCGGTCGGCGGCTGTAAATAATTGCCTCTGTTCAAAACGTCTTAAGCTGAAAAGTCCGACGACTGTCCACGCAGCAGTTCATGCTACGACGCATACAGTAGGATGGAGCGCGACAAGGAGCAGGACTTAGATATATATATAATGTATAAAATATATATAAATTATAGCATATATATATATGTATGTATGTATGTATGTATGTATGTATGTATGTATGTAGCCTATGTATGTATGTATGTATGTATGTATGTATGTATGTATGTATGTATGTATGTATGTATGTATGTATGTATGTATGTATGTATGTATGTATGTATGTATGTATGTTTGTATGTATGTATGTATGTATGTATGTATGTATGTATGTATGTATGTATGTATGTATGTATGTATGTATGTATGTATGTATGTATGTATGTATGTATGTATGTATGTGTGTATGTATGTATGTATGCATGTATGTATGTATATATGTATGTATGCATGTATGTATGTATATACGGCGTTGCGCTGTATACAAACGTCGCTCATCTCTGACCATTTGCCATCACTCAAGTCGAATCATTTCAGATCTGACGGCAGATGGGAGATAGTCAGCCAGTGAAAGTAAATAGATATCGGATGAGGAGGGCTGCAGAGGCAGCGGAAGGAAGGAAGGAAAGAAAGGGATCTCGATCGGGGAAAGGGTCATAGGAGACGGGAGTGATGGGGAATGGGTGGAGTATATATGCAAGACGAAGCCTGTTGGATGAGGATCAATGTCTGAATGAAAATGAGCATGGTAAATATAGATGGCGTCGAAGAATGGCATTCGATGCATACTCGTCGAGGGTCCCGTCAAGTGCACGGCTGAACGGGGAAGAGAGAGAGAGAGAGAGAGAGAGAGAGAGAGAGAGAGAGAGAGAGAGAGAGAGAGAGAGAGAGAGAGAGAGAGAGAGAGAGAGAGAGAGAGAGAGAGAGAGAGAGAGAGAGACAGAGACAGAGACAGAGACAGAGACAGAGAGAGATGGGAAAATTGAAAGATTGAAGGAAGGAAGGTTCATACAAGTATATGATGACGGTGTTTTATACAGCGGCCTTCGAATTGGTTTGCAGAGGACATTGGCTGCATGCGGCAATAAGATGGTCAGTGGAGTTATGGGGGATCGCTGCTGCTGCAGCTGATGCTGTAAATTTGAAGATGACATCTAGAACTGAATACACCACTTTACCAATTTAGAGGAGCATGTAAGACTTATATAAGTGCACTCGATTTATGTAGCGACAGTACAATTATGGCATCGACCCTGCATGCTCGTTTTTCAATGTATTGATCGGTTGGGATCCTTCACCACCGTTGCATGCATTTGAATGGACGACACGCCATTTAGGTTCCGGGGCACGGACCGTGCTATAATATATGGTCCGAGATCGAAATCTCTGGGAAGAAACTGGGGAATCACGTGTGACGGATATAATTATGATATATCGCGAAGATTGCTGCTATTGCCTATTGATACAGAGCATCTCTATAGTTTATAAGGTCTAAAGGAGCCGATTTAATGTGTAAATTTGAAGAAATTGGGCGCGTCAAAGCCTCAGTGTATTATAGCACCTTGTGGCAACAATTGGTCAAAAGGAAACGGTGTTTACAGAAAACGATTGGAGTTTTTGTGGGTAATTTCCTCCAAAGTGTGCAACGAAGATTCATTGCAGGAGTAAGGAAACGATGTTAAATTTCAAAGTGCACGGAATGCAATGAACGGGAAAGACTAATGTTGCGAAAGCATGGCATAATTTTGCAGTGGAAGCATTCTGACCGATTGGACAGGGTATTCAGCTAGTGGAGTGGGGGGAGTATATGGGTTGCAATCCACCCTAAACATGTAGCCTGCTGTGTAGGACCCTCCAAAAGTCCTTCATGCACACACAATTACTCAGCCAAATGAATTCTATGTAGAATGTTTCTATGCATATACTTTCTGAGCCTAGGAAATCTCAGGCCCATGCAAATAAAATCCTATATGCGTATTTGAAGACAAGCATAAATTCAGCAAATCTTGACATAAAACCGTTTTAATGCGCCAAGATTTGAGTTCATAACTATAAGTTCAGATAAAATAAGTGCAGTTCGACTTTATGGGTTATCATATGGACAGCTTGAGTAGGTCCTGGTCTCATATTTAACTCACAGAGGCTCATTTGAATCAGCCGAGCATTGTACGAAACAAACCCAAGTTTATCAGTGGATATAGCCTATAGGCCTAGAAGAACGAAGACCAGATTCAGACTGAACTGCAGATCTTGGCGATAATCAGAGTTGGATCTTTATAGCAAGGCTGTATACTTTTGATTTTTCGAATAAAATCTATTGATTTTATTATGTGCGCAAATACCAATGTGTAGGCCTATCTGTGTATAAATATAGATATGCGCATTATATATGAAACTAGCTGAATTACCCGGCGTTGCCCGGGAAATTTCGATATTTGGTCCACAGCCACGCTGACCTCTTTCCCACTTAGCCTTTCTCACCCCACCTTCCATCGGCCCCAACCCGGTCCCAGCCTGGGGTGCCTGGTGTTGTCGGTGAAATGTAGATTTTTCGCCCCAATCCAGCTCCCATTGCAACCGCCCCTGCGGGGCGGGTTCGTCACCCTCCGTTGTGGCCAGCATTTGCCGGCGAATTTTGGTTCTTTTGCCTAAACCCGTCCGCCCTAAATACCGGTAATGTCCAGATGGCCTGTATACGTACGACGACACGGTACTATATTAATTACCGGTATCCATTATCATTGTCTTGCGATCAACCGTTCATAATATTATTATCAGTGTTTTTAGTATAATTTAGCGAAAGCGCGCGCTATAAAATCGGCCACCTAAAGCGAAGTAAAGAAGTGATGACGTCATAAATCTATGGGATCTTTGAAAGCGATCCGGCGACCAATCTTAAATACTGCATTATATTAGCTTTCGCCGGATTATTAAAAATTAAATGTTTCAAATTCGGCAAAGGTAAGATTTTTGGATCGCGAACCCCCCTATGTTTGTTAATGGGTCCTAAAAAGTATTTTTGTAAATATTGGGAAAAATCGGTCGGGTGGATAAGAAGAAAATTGTTCGCAAACATTGGAAAAGTTTCGCCTTTATAGTTTTAGATGAATGGCTAAATTAAGAATATGTGTGCATGTATATATATATATATATATATATATATATATATATATATAATTATGTGTGTGTATATATTTAGCTGAAGCAAGAGTATATTAAGCAACAACGGATTCGGTTTCTGCTTCTCAAATCGGTTCATTCTTCGTCTGCAGTACGTTGGCAATTACCGGACATTTACGACCGAATATGAAATTTAGCGACGAACATCAATAAACAAAGAGCGTCTCTCTCTCCCTTTATCTCTCTCTCCCCTCTCTCTTTCTCTGTCTGTGTCTGTCTCTGTCTCTGTCTCTGTCTCTGTCTCTGTCTCTTTGTCTGTCTGTCTGTCTGTCTGTCTGTCTATCTGTCTGTCTGTCTGTCTCTGTCTGTCTCTGTCTCTTTGTCTCTGTCTGTCTGTCTGTCTGTCTATCTGTCTCTCTCTCCCTCCCTCTCTCTCCCTCCCGTTCGACGTCGTCGCTTGGATTATCTGCGCTCGATTGGCTTAAAAGGCGAATTAAGAGGCAGGCAGATCTGCTCCAGTCGACCCACTGATCGCCTGCTCATGCGTTTTGCCCGACCGACCGACCGAGAGACCGACGATCGCTCGAATGTTGTATCATCATCAGCCAATTTCAGTCTTAGATGCCCGGCCGAGCGGTCCGTCCGTCCGTCCGCCATCCACCCTCCGCCACCCGGCCATTCCTCGGTTCTTGCGTCCGCCCTCCGCCCGGCCGTTCCACGCTCCGTCCGTCCTCCCTCCGCCCGGCCATTCCACGCTCCGTGCGTCCTCCCTCCCTCCGTCCTCCGATCATCGTTCTGCGATCGACGAACTCCATTACACAGAGGCTGACCATGACGATTGAATAGCGCTGCTGCTGCTGCTGCTGCTACTGCTGCTGCTGCGACTGCAAACGAAGAAGTAGATGACGACGACGTGGAACGGTGGAAGGCGAACGCATCAGCAGCAGCAGCCGAAGCATCTCGAGTGCATCCAGAGGATTATTACCATCGTATCGTCGTCGATGTGCTGGCGATGACGTCGAGTGTTTTTCGATGATGACAGGTGCGCAGAAATTGCGCGCGAAAAAGTCGAACGTTGCGTTGTTGTCGGCTGTTAGTCGTCTGACGGTGCGAATGACGACATGAGTCGCATGCGCACTTGTTGGGTGGAAAGGTGTTGATGAGAAGAGGTGGCTTAGTCGTCGTCGTCGTCGTCGTTGTTGTCGGACGATTGTTCGCGTAGTCTATTGTTGTTCGTGATGATGAGACCGGAAGTGTTTCCTCATCTTGTCCGGTTCGTTATCGTCTGCTGTTGTATCATGTTGGTCATCGGTCAGAGACTGGACAAGTCGTCAGGAGGTAAGACATTGTTTTTTTACAGAATTGATTCACTCATCCATTAATCAACCCATGTGTCCGTCCATCTATCCGTGTGTTTTATTGAATCACCCATCTATACATCCGTCCATTCATCCGTCTTTCAGTCCGTCTTTCCGTCCGTCCGTCCGTCCGCCCTTCCATCCATTCGTCCTTCCATTCATCCGTCCATCAGTCCATCCTTCCGTTCGTCCATCCGTCATTCCGTCTGTCCATCAGTCCATCCTTCCGTTCGTCCATCCGTCCTTTCGTCCGCCAGTCCGTCCGTCCGTCCGTCCGTCCGTCCATCCGACTGTTTTATCGAATCACCACACTATAAATAAATCAAATTATGGCAGTTCCAGCAAGTGCATTAATAGCGTTTCAAGTCCTGGCCTTATAAAAGGCAAAAGATGTCGGAACCAGAGGCGGAGACTTTGTCCAGAATTTTGGGGAGACGAGAGAGCGACCGAAGGACGATCGCCGAGGCGTGACATTTTGGGCGATAAATTTTCTTATGACCTTTTTGCCATTTGGTAAAAAAAACATGAAAATATGGACTACCATTATTTTGTTTGGTCAGCCAAATTTGCATTTTCTGACGACTCTAAATGTTGGGGGGGATATGAGCTATCAGTTTGTGGTGGGGGACGGTCCCCACCACAAACATTGGGGGACCGTTTCCCCGAAGTCTCCGCCCATGATCAAAACCCCGCAACATCCTGGATTAGGCCCACCCTCTCACATGGGACCTTTTACAGGCGGTCACTTGAACACGTGATCATTTCATCAACCATTTAAAAGCATATTTATGCAAAAATCTAAACAGAGTCGTTCAATGTAAACAGCTGTGAACCATAGAAAGATTTCAATCCGTGAGTATCATTTGTATCTTAAATAGATCGTGGTGCAAAAGAAATATTATTTCACAACAATATACTGCCTTATTGCTAGATCACGTTAGAGATTATGGTCTAATATCATTTCATTCCCCATAATTATATGGTGAACATCCTATATCCAATGTCCCGATTTGGTGGGGGAAAAATCGCCAGTGATAAATTGTTATTTCAATGCCGATGACAAAAGCAGCCGTAAACAGTTATTATTAAGAAACGCTATACTGTGTTAAAGACATGACAGCTTATGAAGACTCTGTTACTGAACTAAGAAAGAATTTGAGATAATCATTATCTAAGAAAGTGTCGAAACAATGTTGAACTTGCACAAGTGGCTAGGAGATGATTGGCCCATCAGTTGTAATGGCCACACTTGTATAGATTGCGAACATTATAGAAACATTGCAATAAGAAGTTTTTATTGTATAGGCCTGGTCAAAGTTTGAATTAGAAACGCAAACGAGAGTCCTAACTTGATGCAAACGACCTCTCTGCATGGCTGAGATTCTGAATTGAGAAGTCGCAGCCTATACCAGCATGCATCTGAATATAAGGACCTCGCGTGCCATGCTCGTATCCGTAAGAGAAATTGCTGTCATTAGAAGCAACTTCGGTAGGCAACATAGATAATTACAGGACGCATCCAGGCAAACATTGCAACCACTTTCATCTACACCACTTGATGAAATTATATGAAACTTATACCGGAATGTAATAATATTTGCGCAGCATGGAGAGGCATGAAGGGAAATTACCACAGGCAGTATGGTGAAATAAAAGTAGATATATAGTGGCACGACTACAGTGCGAGAGTATATATGCGTTAGTAATTGGTGAGCTCCTCCCCAAATGAGTGTAAAATCATCCACCACCGCCACCCACCACCCACCACCACCGCCAACACCGCACCCACCACAGCCACCACCCCCACAGCCACCACCCCCACAACCACCACCACCACAACCACCACCACAACTACAACCACAACCGCCTCCACCACCACCACAACCACCCCTCCACCACCACCACAACCACCCCTCCACCACCACCACGTCCACCACCACAACCATCCCTCCACCACCACCACCATGCACTACCACCACCACCACCACCACCACTATCGCCACCACATTGAAGTACTAAAAATAAAAAAGGTCATCGAATTTTAAAGTACTGGAGTTGGTGCGTTTTTCTGAAAATTTGGGAGAAAGACTAAAAAAAGTCGACAAAAAATACTCCACCCCCCCCCCCCCCCCCCCCGGTCAAACGGTGTTGTCGGATTCGTCGGTGTCTCAGGACAGCGGTCACCGTCTGCCCAAAATGACCGTTTTCCCGACCCACCCCAGAAACCTGAATCTCTCCCCTCCCCTAAAGCAGGAAGACTATAGATCAAGCACTGAAGGAGCGTTCGTAACTTTGCACATGCATCGATTGTTCTACTTTTATTCCGGTTTGGGAATTAACCGGAATTTTAAGAAAAAAATTCCAACAATGGTTGATTACTGATCAAAAGTTCGTTCTTAATGAAGAAATGTAGGATTAAGATATAGAATATCAAATACATTATCACAATATTACATAATATTGTTATGATGCTGATCAGCATTAGGCCCTATCCAAGTGTTGTAGAGCATTACGGCTAACTTGTGTAGGACTAAGCGTACTGGCTGATATCTTATAAGTTCTTTGAAGTGTTGCAATACATATTAGCTTATGGTGACATTACATTTATAAGTACAATTAAACCATCGTGCACCCGCAATAAAATTGCTCCCTGTCTGCCATTTCCATTTGCAATACAATGAAACACCGTCGTGGCTTTCAATAAAGTAGGGGCAATTTGTGAAAGCTATCTTCTGCACTTTTCTGTATATAATTATACAGATTGCGAAGCAGTGCCGAAGACATTCCTCGCGATGTCTGATGACTTTTAAGAAAGTTGTCCCAACTGTTACAGTAGACATCGCTTGATTTATGGAGAGGAAGTTCTGACAATCAATCCCAACTTCATTTCATTGCATGGGACTCCATAAACTGGGTCTAATATATAGAACAGAGTCTTCAACAATTGACCGCAATTGCTCCTAATGCCTACTTCGCCAGACGTCCAGTCAGACAACTCAATCTATAGACTAATGATAATAATAATAATACTTGAGTCTGTCAGCTGTCAGAGAAAGACCGACGGAGGTCAATAGAAGCCAAAAGGGATCGACTGGGAGTGACGCGACGGTATAAGACACAAGTGCGACGGTATAAGACACAAGTGCGACGGTAAGACACAAGTGCGACAGTAGGACACAAGTGCGACTGTAAGACACAAGTGCCACAGTAAGACACAAGTGCGACGGTAAGACACAAGTGCCACAGTAAGACATAAGTGCGACGGGAAGACACAGGTGCGACTGTAAGACACAAGTGCGACGGTAAGACACAAGTGCCACAGTAAGACACAAGTGCGACGGGAAGACACAGGTGCGACGGTAAGACACAAGTGCGACGGTAAGAAACAAGTGCGACGGTAAGAAACATGCAGGTGCGATGGTAAGAAACAAGTGCGACAGTGCATTGGAGCCAAATTTCCAAAGGAAAGTTAGCAATGGCATAAAAAGAAAGAAAGAATATTCTTGATTTGACTACCAGCCAATGAACAGCACTAAGCTCAGAGAAGAAATAAATAATTGAAGTATCTTTAAAAGCGAAGTCATGAACTGTAATATTAAGTTCATATCAAAAGTTCCTTTGGGAAAAAATCAACTCCGTGGTAGAGGTATAGATTATGTACTCCGGGTCGAGTATCATTTTTATGGTGCGACTTAACAGGAAGGAGGGAGGAGGCCTTGAAGAATGTGACGATGGTTTGAGAAGATTGAGGGGAGAAACTAGAGGACGGACAGGTTTATGAAAACTATAGAATGACAATCAATCATTTCCGCACATGGCAGCTGAACAATGAAATGTTGAAGCAAGCAGAACGCGAAAGTCACGTTCTACATGTATGCAGTGTCTATTAGATGTCAGACTTTCATTAGTATCCCTTATATTTTGTCATTGACTACATGTATCAATAATGGTCTGCACAACTAGACACACGCTAGCTTATTAACGTCATCTTAAAGAATTTCTGCTGCATGAGATACAAGTGAAATGAACATGTAGCCTACTCGTGTAGATGGATGATGTGTTTGATTTCTAAGATCTGCAACGTTCAGCATTGCATACATGTAGGCTATCCTTTCACGTTTCCACAAATTAAACACGCAAGAAAACTAGAATGCATTGAATTCCTGGGTTTTTCAACTACTAGAGCATCTAAAAGCGTGCCACGCTGTCAGGCGATCGGTCCGGGAATGAAAGGCTTGCGAGCGAAACGTTTCACAGCGAGCGAGTGAAAAAAATGATTGGGGTACGAAATCCAGAGGTCTATTTCGGTTGGCACAGAAACCAGAGAGAGGAAGAATAGTTGGTATACGCCGGGTTTCACCGAGGAAGAGAAAACTCAATTAAAAGGTTTGGATGAATTTTTAAAGAGGATGAGCATATACCATTTGGTAAAACACGACTAAGTATACAATGTAGGCCTACTTGTACGCTTATAGCTACAGAATCAACAACAGGTTAATTTACCCGGTATACATTGCTGCGTATATCTGTGGTCTGGAATGGCCTTCTTTCTGAGCTACGCCTACACCATGGGACTCTACCAGAATCCTTCCTTACTAAACTTGAAACCGTTCTTTTTGGGGGCGCTGGAGTCGGTAGCTCCTCTGAGTAGTTCTTTTTACTTGAAAAAGCGCTACATAAATATCCGAATGAATGAATCTACGACGTGTGTTATTGCCTTTAAAATTTTCTGTGCAATGAACACGAATGATAGTTATTCAAAAATAGCAGAGAATATACAGCTGTAATATACCAATGCCCTGCCAGCAGTCATTAGTATGGTCTGTGTAGATAAGCGTGTAAACTGCCTTCAGCACAAAGGGCTTCTGGCATCCCTGCTGTTTTTTGCAGTCCGTACACGCCACTGCATGAAAAGTGCATTATCCTGAGCGCAACGCACCCGTAATGAAAGGACGAAAGAAGCGCAGACGACACTCATTAGAAACATGGACAACAGCGAAACACAATAAAGAACGTGGACGACGCTTTCTTACGCGGCCATTGGAACTCCACACAATAGCAATGCCAGAGAAAATGAGAGCGCAAACGCAACGTAACAACGAGTCCCACAAACACGCAAGGCGCAAACATACGCACGCACACACGCAAACGCACAAAAAACACACATACACGCACTCACATGTATACAACAACCCGACACGCACTTACCCCTCCACCCCCCAACCCCCACACACCTATCCCCCCACACACAAAAGATTAAAACACATGAACAAATAAAACGCACGTAAAAAGAACACAAACACACACTAGTGTGTATTGTATATCTATATTATGTTCATAATAAAATTATATATAGGCCTAATGTATTGCTATGTTATACGTGGAACCTTAATATATATATATATATATATATATATATATATATATTGGCCTATTATTACGCATCGTATATTATAATCGGTCTACATAATAGTATGCACAGTATTGTATATTATTGTAATTGTTATATGAATATCATGCGTTGGAAAGGCAGTCGACTTGTAACAAAGAGCGTATGCACGCGTGCTCTGCTACATAATATACTGTGCTGAATAAATCGCATTTCCAATTCCTGGTTCTGGACTTTGTCTCACGCTGCCTACTCCATACTAGACATGAAAAAATCGATCTGACACGCACACGCACGCACACACACACACCGGCACACACACACACACACACACACCGGCACACACACACACACACACACACACCGACATACACACACACACAGATACGAAACCGTGCAATCTCCTTACGAATCGTTCGACGCCTTTCTCTTAGTATAGGCCTATTTATGCCTATAGTATAGGCCTACTCTTATGTTATAGGCCTATACGTCACCTTCGTCAAACATGCGAGAAATCGAATCCGCCTTGAGAGTTGTGCTGATTTCCGCAAACTAAACAGTCCACACAGCACGGCACAAAACGTGACCGACTGTTTGTCTTCGCTCGGGGTTAATAATTAATTTTGTCTTTGCTGTATCGATGTAATGTTAATGAGCTGCTGCTTCGCTACAGCTGCTGTCGTTGGTACGCGCGTGCTGTGTGTCAGACGGGTTCAATTGTCCCCGTGAGAACTTCACGAGGGCCACCGCCGGCATCGGCCGTGCAACGACAATGGTTGCGAAGACGCTGCACGGAATAATTCTGATGTTATTTGACCGTTGAAGCACAAACGGAGCAAAAGGATTTGGCGGAACAAAGCTATGGTCACATCGACAGGCGGGGACGGCGGACAACGGCGGCAGTATGGACGGGTAGCGATACGTTAGAATCGTTACAATCGATCAGCAGCTGCTGCTGCTGCTGTTTCGCCCCTCCCAACTGCCCACTTCCAACCCCACCCACAATCGTCTATATGGAACAATCAGGACGCAACGACAAAGGGATCTCTTTCTTCCATCCTCATTAGTGAACCATTGGGGATTTAGGCAACTATGGACTGCTTCATTCATGAAATAACAGAGTTTTGATAAATCACCCGTCACAGTCAGTCGAAGACATTCTGGCTCATTTGGCTACAAGACTAATCCTCTACCCACTTTCTATTTTACTGGCCATCATGCTAGGAGATTTAGGCATTAGACTCATCCCTACAGTTCGACAATGGCAAACTCCATAACTAAAGCCACGCAATTTTGTACGATTTCTTTGACCCACTCCCCTCGTGATTATTATTATTATTATTACATAAATTTATTACGCGCGCAAGGTCACACCAAAGTGTGAATCTGAGGCGCGGATAGTCAGCCGCCAGAGGAAGATGCAGTTAAAGGTCCATGTGCTTGAAAGTCAAAGAGAAATAGTGAGTTTTGAGCCGCTTTTTGAAGGTAGGGAGTGAATTTGAGCAACGAAGAGAGAGTGGAAGGAGATTCCATTCTTTGGGAGCAGAGGCATGGAATGCACGTGAGCCCATAACAGTTCTGCATCGAGGTTCAGCTAAAAGACCCATGCTTGATGATCGCAGGCAACGAGGAGGAATGTAAGGAGTAAGGAGTGACTGAAGGTAGGGAGGAGTTCCGGTAGAGAGGGATTTGTAGGTTAAACAGGCCAATTTAAATTTAATCCTGAACTCGATGAGTTCAGGATTCAATCCTTTTTAATCCTGAATGTGATGCGTCAACATAAGCGTCATATGATGTCCAGTATGGAACCGTCACACATCGTCAAAAAATTAATGTGCTCTATGTGCGTGACGTATTTTATTCATTCAATCATTCAATTATTTATATAGCGCCTCTTCAAGGAAACTACTCAGAGGCGCTCCAAAACAGTTCCTAATCTCAGATTTTCAGAACGTGGAAGCTGCGTGTGCTACTCTTAATCTTTGAAGGCATTTTCTACGAAGTGTCACCGTTTGCCCACTTCGTTGATACTAAGTCTTGTTGGTAGCGGCGCAAATTTCGCTTTTTAAAGTCGTAGATTTTTTTTCTTTCACAGGAAACGGCCCCTTGGGTTTCATCGACTCTGACGAAGAGCCTCTTTTTCTAGTTTTCTTCTTCTTAGCAAGCCAAATGTCAAACCATGCATGTGGAAAGCACGCTTCAGACCAACCAACAATAGTCGCCTGTCTGTCAATTGGAAAAGACCCGTCAGACTTCACCTTCAGCACGCACACTTAGCCATGGTCAGCACACCTTTAGAAAGTTAACAATGTGCTTATCTCTTAGAGTCACGGTCCATCGATTTTAGCGCCACTCAGCGATCAACATAATGACTAAGAAACAAACTGCATTAGCTGCTAAACCCTACAAACAGGCTGCGTGCTCAATGCGACGATAATATTAAGGAGCTTCCACGCAAGACCCTTTCATAAGGTTTTTTAGTACCGACTTTCGTTGAAAAAAGCGTAATATATTAAAAACCATCATAAGATTTTGTAGTAGGTCCAACGAGCTCAGTAGTAGAAAGACGAAGTTCATAACAGATTTCAATTGCTTTCCAAGAACTTGGTGCATAGTTGCTAATTGGCGACTTGCGCCGATCTGATTTGGGTGAAACGCGATGGAATTTATTGATTTCTTTCGAAATTTTTGTATAGCGCCTCTTCAAGGTACAAATGATATTTTGAAGATACTGCGGAGCCAGTCCTCAATGCACGGCCTAACCAACGCATGTACGCAATCCACTGCGTGCATGTTCCTAATTCCACTGGGTTGGTCCACGGCAAATTGTCTCTGGATCCACGGCTTGATATTATAATAGCAAATATAGCTGTGCCCGATGTTTTGAAATGTGTTTCGAATTCTCTGTATCAAATATAAAGACCTTATAGATTGCTCCTAATGGTAAGACTGGCGCATCCTTGTGTCACGAAAAGCTTCAGTGGAGTATAACTATGGTATCGGGGACCGTCGTATCCTTTAGGGTCAGGTTAGGTGCAGTGTTGGTCGATTATAATCAGTTTATCGTCGTGAGAGCCGGTTAAGGTTAAGGTTGGAGTGTCGTCAATAGATACTTTCCAAAAATACTGCTTCCGCCGGTCCCTGATACCATAGTTTTGCCGTTATGCCCCATTTTCATCCGAAAATTAGTCTTCGAGACAGAAGATTATCGAAATCAATCAAAACATAGACTCGAAATCATTTAGCCGTTCCACGCCTCCGCCGAACACGATTGTTCTCGCGAATTCTCTTCGACGACGATCGCAAACATTCAGCCTATGACGACACGACCGGATTGTTGTTGCCATAACAACGCCTGCCGCCGCCGACGACAACGTCATTAATAGCCGCTGTTGCTTCTGCCGCCGTCGTCACCCGCGCGGCGGCTGTTAATGTTGCACCCCCCCCGTCGTCGCGATAAGGAATCGCCTGTACATAGAAAATATGTATGGGTGCATATGTTGGCATCGTTAAGCGCTAAGCGTATCGGTCGAAGTGGCCACTTGCTGGCGGGGTACGCTGTAGCGTTTGCAGTCCACTCGAAACATGACCGGGCAAACAGGACGTCGAACGACTCGACGACAAGATCCATATTTTTGAGTGTCGCCTCCGTTAAGCGAAGAAGTGTCGCCGAATGGATTATGACATTTATGCAATGAAATTGAATTACACGCCATGTCGCGGTCCCTCTGTTCTTGTTGTTATTGCGGGGAGGGAAGGGGTGGGCGTGGGGGCGATGCAGCCACCTAATGCGTGTTGCATAGCCCTGTCG
>OX457047.1:30891947-30904447 GCA_949752735.1 Lumbricus terrestris
TATGTGAGTAATTACTTTTGTTTATTATTATGTGAGTAATTACTTTTGTTTATTATTTTGTGAATAATTACTTCTGTTTATTATTATGTGACTAATTACTTTTGTTTGTTATTATGTGAATAATTACTTTTGTTTATTATTATGTGAATCATTACTTTTGTATATTATGATGTGAATAATTACTTTTGTTTATTATTATGTGAATCATTAGCCTACTTTTGTTTATTATTATGTGAGTAATTACTTTTGTTAATTATTATGTGAATCATTACTTTTGTTTACTATTATGTGAATCATTACTTTTGTTTATTATTATGTGAATCATTACTTTTGTTTATTATTATGTGAATAATCACTTTTGTTTATTATTATGTGAATCATTACTTTTGTTTATCATTATGTGAATCATTACTTTTGTTTATTATTATGTGAATCATTACTTTTGTTTATTATTATGTGAGTAATTACTTTTGTTTGTTATGATGTGAATCATTACTTTTGTTTATTATGATGTGAATTCTTACTTTTGTTTATTATTATGTGAATGATTAGCCTACTTTTGTTTGTTATTATTCTCATTAGACGTATCACCATCATTATTACATCACATCATTATTTTCTCAAATATGCCTACTTGTTTTCAGAATTAGAAAAATTATCATGAGCTCCAGAAAACGTAATGCATCCTCGGTTATCCATAATTATGGAATGGACTTTCCCCATCAGTTCGCTCTGTCATCGCCTACGCTAGTCTTCGCTCCTCTTTCGCTCATCTCAAAACCTGACTTTTCTCTCGGGGTGGCACGCAATGGGAACGCTTCTGAAAAGCTCTTGCTGTGACAAGCGCTTTATAAATGGTCAGATACAATTCAATACAATAGAATACAATAGGCTACAATACAATAAACCTTTTATATATATATGCAGTCGAAATTATTTCCAGTTTGTGGCTGTCCGTGAACTGAAAACACAGAGAGACGGATACAGACTTAGGCCTACAGTGGCGTAGAAAAGGGGGGTTCGGGGTTAAACCCCCATTGGCCTAGGAAAAAAGATTTTTAAAGGTTATTTATCCACTTAAATAAGACAAAACAAAACGATTGCTTGTAGTAACAATTGTTTTTCTTACTTTATTCCCTTTGTTACTTTATTCCTCTTTTATTTACTGTGATACTGTTGGGTTGGTGTCAGAAAGGGCATCCAGCCAGGCCATAAAATCCCCCCATCATAAATTCCTGGCTACGCCACTGGACGGGTGAAATCCATGTATTTTACCGTTCTGGCAGCTTCCTATAGGTCTGCAACGGCCAATTACGTGGGCGTTGTGTGTGTTTTTGCAAGTACAGAGTTATTATTATTATTATTACTGGAGTTCTGAATGCCGCGAGTATGCGTTTTGAACAGCGCCTGGCTATAGTTGCTACTCTGCACGATTATTGCTTTCGACACTTCCCGGTAATCTTCGACACTTTTCGGCGTTCCTTTGCACCGCGAACAATGGTCATGTGCAGCAAAGTAGACACCAAGCGGACATTACAGGCTATTGTGAATGGCAAAATGGTTGAAAGAGGGAAGGCCATTATTTTGCCGAGTGAGTTTGATTTACGCTATAGCTTGTTTTCCATAGACAGAGAGAAAGACACAGACAGAGAAAGAGACAGAGACAGACAGACAGACAGCCAGACAGACAGAGACACAGACAGACAGACTGAAATCGATAGAAAGACAAACAGGCAAAGATAGACAGGCAAAGACATACAGAAAGAGTGAGATAAAGAGAGACTTCTCAGATTAGTTATATAGCAGAATTTAGGAATTATACATGCACTTCCTAGATCAATAATTGATCTTTATTATTATTATAATATGTATCAGAGGCTGCAAATGATTCGTTCTTAGACGTACAGTTGAATAAAAATCCTCGTCGAATTCAAGACTGAATTTCCGCACTATCCATCCACATGACCAGTGACCACTGAAGTATCACAATTATTGACATGGCTATAGAATGATCTAATAATTATTTGACAATTTTATAGCTAATCCTTATAACATGTTTAGCAGTGAAAGAATTTCTATGAGACCTCCTCGAGCGAGTTTGTCAAACAAAACTTGTTCTGATTTAGTGTGTTCAAAGTACCGGTAAAATAATATTCAAACGACGATGACGATGATGATGACGATGATGACGATGACGACGACGACGACGACGACGACGACGACGACGACGACGACGACGACGACGACGACGACGATGACGATGACGATGATGATGATGACGATGACGATGACGACGACGACGACGACGACGACGACGACGATAATAATAATAATAATAATAATAATAAGACGATTTATATAGCGCCGTAGCTCAGCCGAGGCCGAAGGAAAGGGCGCTGTACACGGGATCACATGTCACTGTAAATTATACGATTGTTTGAACAAATATGTCTTCAGTCTCGATTTGAATCCTTCTAGCGAGGATGCATGCTTCACATGGTCAGGGAGACTGTTCCATGCAGTGGGTCCTGACACAGCGAAAGACCTTTCGTCAAACATCGTGTTTGACCGTGGGACCTGTAGCAGACCCCTCGACGATGATCTTAGCCGACTATCTGCTACACGAATGCAAAATTCTGATATATAGTCCGGCATAAGGTTAAGTAGA
Source organism: Lumbricus terrestris (assembly GCA_949752735.1). Taxonomy (NCBI): domain Eukaryota; kingdom Metazoa; phylum Annelida; class Clitellata; order Crassiclitellata; family Lumbricidae; genus Lumbricus; species Lumbricus terrestris. The sequence continues at coordinate 30,894,616 of OX457047.1, forward strand.
GATTTGTATGTTAACAGGCATAGTTTATATGTAATCCGCTGAGGGACCCGCAGCCAGTGCAGATTGTCACGCAACAAATCAGTTACATGGTCAGATGGTGTGCGACCATATATGATGCGTGCAGCGGAGTTGAGCACCGACTGGATCCGCTCCAGCTGACAAGCCGGAAGACCCGCCAGTACACTGTTGCAGTAGTCAACCCTGGAGACAATGAAACTGTTGACTAAGATGACGGCGGTTGAGGTTGGGACGAATCTGCGGATGGTTTTGATTCGTCGCAGTTGGTAGAAACAACCTCGGACGAGTTGACTCACATGGGCCGTCATGGTCAAACAGCTATCAAATTGAACTCCAAGGTTGCGAACGGTGTCAGCTGGGTTGACTTCCGAATCACCGATGTTGAAGGTACTGCCATCAAGTAGATGGCGGCGTCTGAGTGTGGTGCACCATACGAACTCCGTCTTGGAGGGATTGAGCTTCAGACGGTTGGATGTCATCCACTCTGAAATCTGTTCAATACACAGCAGCACTCTCTGCTTCAGTTCAGCTGTTTGTGATGGTTCGCAGAAGAAGTAAAGCTGTGTATCGTCCGCATAGCAGTGGTGGAGCAATCCATGTGCTTCTATGATCCTCTCCAAGTTGGCCGTATATAGTACAAAGAGGAGAGGCCCGAGCACTGATCCTTGTGGAACACCGCAGGTGACCAGCCTAGGCTCCGTCTCCTCTCCTGCCAAATGGACTGATTGCGTGCGCCCTCTTATGTAGGATTCAAGCCAACTGAGCGCTCTGTCCTTGATCCCAAATGAACTAGACAGTCGCTGCATCAAGATATCGTGGTCGACTGTGTCGAATGCAGCCGACATATCAAGTAGTGACAGCAGCGCCAGTTGGCCCGAGTCGATGGCATTCACTAAATCGGAGAAGACTTTCAGAAGCGCAGTCTCGGTGGAATGGCCACGCCTGTAGGCAGACTGTAACCGAGGAAGAAGGTGTGATGCAGACAGGTACCCAATCAGCTGATGGTTTGCAATACGCTCAAGTACTTTTGAGACGAACGTTAGATTGGTGATGATGATGACGATGATGATGATGATGATGATGATGATGATGATGATGATGATGATGATGATGATGATGATGATGATTACGATGATGATGATGATGATGATGATGCCAATAGTGCATCTCAAAAGTACAAGATATAGTTATAGATTCGATCCAACCTATTCATTAATCGGTAATTAACTTCCAAAATTAGCCCCACATGGATTAAACCCCATGCTAATTATTCAACTGCGAGATTATCAAGGGTTTGTATTTCTGTACATCGGAAATTATTTCCAGAGGCAATAATAATTAAAATCATACCAAAGTACCGCAGCAAATTGATTAAAAGGTTAATGACTTCTGCGAGACCTCCATCATTTATTCATCATGAAGTCAATTAATTGCCGCTTGGAGCGCTTCAACTGCTCTGCTAAACATCCCTTCATTCATTGTCCAATGTCGAAAGATTTTCTGTCTCAGTAGCTGATCCAAGCACAATTTCCACTGCGTCCATTTATGAATGATTTCTTAATAAATTTTTAAACGGAAACACAACCATGTCTATAGTAAAACAATTGATAACAGGATAGTAGATCTAGTAATAATACTAGCGCCGGTAAGGTGGTGGTGATGATGATGGTGGTGGTGGTATAGTAGTGCTGGTGGTGTTTCTGGTAGTGCTGATGGTGGTGTTGGTGATAGAATTAGAGTAGTAGTAGGAGTAGTAGCGGTTATAATGGTGGTGGGATATAGTAGTTGCAACAGTTGTAGTAGTAGTAGAAGTAGATTACGATGAGCAGTTCTTTGTCTGTTTTAATAAGGCTGCGTTCATGCGTATCACTGAATGTTGAGAACATAAATTTCGATCGTCTTCCCATGTATTGTCATTGCACCGGTTAATTCATTGCATTATCGAACCCTGCGAGTGGGTTTTAATGGGACAGGCTTAATTCTGAAGAGCGAGGAGGAAAGGGAGGTTTATATGGCGAAGAAAATGAGGAGGGCGAACAAGAGGAAACGGACAAGAAGCAGAATGATGATGCTTTGGCTTTGGGAGACAAGGGTGAGGAACAGAGAAGGAGGAGGAAGAAGCGAAAAGAGGATTCAGAGGAGGTGCAAGAAAAGGTTGACGAGGAGGACAATAAGAAGAAGAAGAAAGTGAACGAATAATATTAATTTATGATAAAGATGAAATAAATCAATATTAGTTCATTTTTAAATCAGAATGACGCATTTTAAGATGACATAATATTGAAGATTATGGGGTTATATTATATTATAGTAATAATATTATTATTATTGTTGTTATTACTGTATATTATAAGATTATACATAATATTGACGTAGCAAATGACAGCAAGTTTGGCAGTACTTGAATTTAACTGTGTTGCAGCCAGGTGCGTTTGTTTCTTCTAATGTTCATTTTCACGCAATAAGAGAGTTGAAGGCTGGGGCTGGTTCATCCTTATGGTTAACGATATCCTTATCCAACACTGCACCTCGTCCCTGCAACAATCTTTCTGTCATATTCCGCACTCTTTCAGTTCCTCAGACATCATTACCAGCCACCCACCATCACCTTCCTCAGATTCCCCTAGCCATCAATCCTCAGGCTATCCACTTGAGACTAAATCTCACCTCTTTAAGAACACTTATCCTCCACCTTCCAATTCTCGATCTAAACTACATACCCACTTTGATAATATTATCTTGTCTGATCCTCTGGATATTGGACACTGACCTCCATTGCAATGCCCTTTGGACAACCCCTCTGACTCTGCGCAGCGCTCGTGAATAAGCTGGTGCCCTGCGCATGTCTTTCTAGAGTGGCGCTTTAGAAGTTTTGGGATTACGATTACCCAAGTGTTAGCGGACATCGAACCCCGCCCTTTTGAACTTCGTGCCATTCAACCAACTCCTGGTTCCATTGTAGAACAATTAAGCATGCATGGTGAGGAGAAGTATATAGTGAGATAGTATGTAATAAAAGAAGAATAAAATGGAGAATTGGAGAAGAAGAATGAGCGAGAAGCAAAGATTAGAGCAACATAAAATATGGAGAAGTCTTATCAGAAGGAGGAGGAAGAAGAAAAAGAAGAGCTTATAAAGATGAAGCTGATGAAACAGACGATGAGGATGATGATAAGGAGGAGGAAGAGATGAATGATGAGGGGCAGAAGAACGATGATGACAAGGATGATCGGAGGATTCATCGTGCACATTATACATGACACACATAAAGTCACATATATATATATACATATGATGCATATACAGGGTGGGCCAAATGATATGCATATAAATATGATATATATATGTTATGTGTATATATTATATTATTATATACACTTCTATCTGGATCGAAGAATGCTCGCTTGACTGGATTCGTTCCAATCAGTGGCTCGCAGTGGTCATCGTCCGCCGCAACCGCATCATCATCATTCATCTCTGCATTCAGACGTGAAGATAAGACAGAGATTTTCGCCGGAATTGAAAAAATCGCCCATTAGACATATCTAAACGGCGGAGATTATTATGCGAATATCTCGAGTTCATCGTCTGTGCAGTATCGTCTTTGTTCCACTATATAGCCTGCAGTGGAATGATACAGCGGACACGACTAGAATAAACAGTTATCTCGAGAACAGACGCAGAGAGACGAAACGACTGCGGGTCGTTTGGCCAGAAAAGCACACACTGTTATTTATTACTGTTTGGCTTTATGATGTAGACTGATGCGTGTGTATATACACGCTTGCGTTGGCTTCAAGCATGCAACGTTCCCTCATGGCATCATTTCAAGGCGCTCACAGCATTCCCTACATTAAATTATAACTAATCTGAATTGGCCTGTTGGCTCATCTCATATTTCATTATGGTCGTATAGTTAATTCAGATAACTTAGGGATATAGACTATCGTTATTGAGATTATACGCTCATCAATCGATTTTACTTTGAAGTTCACAGTTTTCATCCTATCCCCATCTATAGTTCTGTTTTATTCTACTCTATTCTGTTCTTTTCTTTTCCCATTTTATTTTATTCTATTTTATTGTACTCTATTCTATTCTTCTTCTTCTTCTTTGCTCTCTTCCGTCAGTCATGCGACGACGATTAGGCTCTCACATGACTTTGCCAGACTTGTCTATTTCTGATGAGATCCTTTGCTCCTGCAATCCCAATATCCAGATTCCTCAGATCCTCTCTGACGTTGTCCATCCAAGTCTTTGGTTGTCTTCCTCTGCTTCTCTCTCCTTCTCTCTCCTCTATTCTATTATATTCTATTATATATGCGCTCTTTTATTTAAATAGATATATAGGCCTAGGCCTACACTATTCTATGCTATAGATTCCATTTACAGACCTATATCAGAGGCGCTACGACTCTGAAGAACCCCTTTTTAAAACGCAGCTCTATAATAGTAGCCCATAGTATATGCATACTGCGCGTCTGAGTGCAAAGGCCTATGTTTGGATGTTCTATGGATTTTATTCGTGCATAAATGTGGCCAGAGGACATACACTGGTTTCGGTCGGAGTTTTCTGGCTTAAGCAGAGGATTGCATGAATCCATCTATCCGTCTATCCGTGTCTATATCGTCCAGTTGCCTCGAGCATCGATATGTCACATGATGACGACAGACATGATCCTCAATAACGACCCCTTGGCGTTCATTAGATTGATTCGAATTCCCCGTGGCAACCAAAGATTTGCATTAACAGAAACGAATATGTGCTAATATCTCATACATAATTTTTAACATAATTTTATAGTCTATTGTAATGCACTCAGGATCATATTTTTAATAATAGATATAATGACAGCATAACGTATACGTTTCTGCAGAATCTGTCAAATATGTAGGTCTATCAGGTGTACAGTGTCGTAGACAAGGGTGGGTTTAGGGTTAGGAAAAGTTCTTTAATAGGTTATTTATCCACTTAAATAAGAAAAAACAATTGTGTGCACTAACAATTGTTTTTCTTAACAATTGTTTTTCTTACTTTATTCCCTTTGTTACTTTATTCCTTTTTTATTTACTGTAATACTGTTGGATTGGTGTCAGGAAGGGCATCCGGCCAGGCCATTAAAAACCATCATAAATTCCTAGCTACATCACTGAGCTATAAGAATATGGATCAACGCTGCCCAACCGGCAGCCCGCTGGTCGCATCTGGCCCACTATATAGCTGATTTTGTGTGGCCCTCCTGCATGAGGTCGATAACGTTTTGCAATTTTTTTAATGAAGCAAAAGACAATAACTGGGCCTATTATAATACTTGCATGACTATTTGTTCGTTACTTGGCCCATCATTTTGCAAAGCGAACACAAAATCCATTCATATGTGCGATTATTCATTATGATTTTTCCATATTAAATTTTAATACAATATTAATTTCAATAAATTATACTGATTCAGACATAGGCCTGTATGAAATATTTTTTCGGTGGGTCACGTGGTCAGAAAGGTTGCACAGCATTGATTTAGGGAATAGGTAACAAATGACAGCAAAGAGCAGCAGGGTGAACATATATAAACAGTCGACAGATAGTCCTTTTGCCTGCTTAGAAGAATGCATTTATCTTTTTAAATATTTTGCATTTATTGCCAGTTAAAAGAAGGTCACGTGGCAGAAAAATGATTCCTAGAGTTGAACCACGTTCAATAATTATTTAAGGACCTGTTGACCCTTTTTCGACCTATAGAATCTTTATAAATCAGGTTATCACTTTTTATGATTATGGTACCATACTACCATACCTCTACATGTAGGCTATTATTGAGAGGTAAATAATCACTTATAAACCTGGTATCCTCAGTACTTTGCGACGAGAAATTTAGCAAGATAGTATATTCATAAATATACAATATAAATATACATACATAACTTAACACCTCGAGAAACTTTCCGGCTGGACTAGATAGATAGATAGATAGATAAATAGATAGATAGATAGATAGATAGATAGATAGATAGATAGATAGATAGATAGATAGATAGATAGATAGATAGATAGATAGATAGATAGATAGATAGATAGATAGATAGATAGATAGATAGATAGATAGATAGATTCATGCTCTTCAGACGTAAGATCATTACCACTGTCTGCGCTTATAGTAGGCTATACGAAGTTTCTGGCCAGGTGACAATTAGCATTTAAAACCACCAATACAATACTAGACAATGCGGATTTCACACGTGATTACCTGCCATTTAATCAATCAATCAATCAAATTGAAACCTTTGCCAATTATAGACCAACATATATCAAAAAGAATGGAGACAAGAAAATGTCATGACAAAAGCAATTGGGGCTCGCAAAAGGCCCCAGTAAGGTTAATAATCCAGGAAAGAGCTTGCTGGACTCTGAGGAGGTACTAAGGTGTATCTGCTCAATTTCAGTGCAACAAAACTGTTCTAATAGGCTATCATCTATTTATTGATTTCCGCGATTGGCAGGTTTTATCCTGACCAGTCGCTCGGTTTTTGTTACAACGTGAATCTTATAGGAAGACCCTGCTGTGTCAGAATCGCATACCTGATTCCTTAGCAAATAAATGTCTTAAAGTGTCATGTAATTTTATCCATAGAATATGTGGATCAGTGGCATAGCCAGAAATTTATGATGGGGGTTATGACCTGACCGGATGCCCTTCCTGACACCAAGCCAACAGTATTACAGTAAATAAAAAGGGAATAAAGTAACAAGAGGAATAAAGTAAAAACTTTAATTTTTTTACATAAGTCAGAGGGGTTTAGCACTCTAAACCCCCTTATCTACGCCGCTGATACGATAGATCGTTATTAACTACTTAACCAACTTTCGGTTTAACTCATTAGATATGAAAATAATTTAGCATTAATCTGTTGAATAATTATTTAAGTTCTTATAATTATCTGCTTTATTTGAACTGCCAATCTCATTTTCTGGATTAATCAGCAATAGGCCTACCAATACAGTACCATGCATTTAACCTAATAATTATTGACAGATTTACAATATTGCATCCACGTATCCATTACTATCCTAGTTTCAAATAAACTCCTAATCTATGGAATTACAAGGTACTATCACAAGTGGTCGATTCTTGCCCGACGAGCAGTAAAACCTAACGAATTCGTCGATCAGTCGAAGCCACGATGCAAACGCAAAGTAAAGGTTAACTCCATTTTATTCTAATGGCGATCGGCGACCTGCAATTAACGGCCAACTGATTCCTGGGTTATCGGTGCGCGTCCAGAAACCAACGTCGTGTACTCACAGCCGTCCATAAAATAAAATATTAATTGCATCATCGTTATTGACCGCTTTGTTATTGCTAAGAGATTCTGTCCTGTTCGTCTCCTGAAGGAGGGGTGGGGTGGCGGGTGTCACGTGATATTCTATCCTCCCTTAAAGGTATCCGAGGGTTGAATTAATCTATCCCCCGGATGGATTTAACCGGTCTATATACTATCCGAGGGATAAACCATTCTATCCCTTTTATTGAAAAATGCGTGTAATTGAAAACTATATGCTGTAATCAAATTTAAAGTGACGCTCGTTGTTTTAAGAGTCTTAAGCAATTTTCAGAGAAAGGCAACTCGAATTTATTTAGTGACTCTGAGTGTTCTTAAGCGTTCTAACTGTTCTAAGTGTTCTAAACCAAAGCAAGCAAGATTGTCTAGTAGGAATAAACATATCTGTTAGCGTCATTGTTCAAAACAAAGCAGATAGAAGTTATGTGAAAAATGAATACACGCGGAAGAGCCTTTTTTCAACTTGTCTTCATCTGGGGGATATGATTAATACGGTGGATACTCTATTTCTTGACACCGTCATCTCTCCGTCCGTTTGATCTGCAAATATTCGCGGGACTGTAGGGGGGATGCCGGGGGTGGGTGGTCGATGAGGGGAGGGGAGGGGTGGAGTAAGACGAAGGGTCAATGGAGACGCAATTGATTGGTCTGTGCCAGCAATTCGTCTGTATACATGGAAGAATTGAATGGGTTCGAAACTCATCGACCAACGATGACACTTTAAACCAGACAATAAAACACACGAACGCACATGCAGACGCACACACAACTCATAAAGAAAACACCGACTCACATCTTATAATATAATATATATAAATAGACTACACCATGCAAGCAACCCACAGCGTTCACAACACACGCAGACGGGGGTTATGCGTATGCAGGGTGCGCCAAAAAGGTGGGTGGCCTCCCTAAAAGGGATATAACTTTTGTGCTGTTTGAAATATTTTTATGAAATCTGGCCATCATGTGTAAATTTGAATTGTCTTTAAGACTGTAAAATTTCATTTCAAAATTCTTACTTTTGGCCAAGATATTGGCAAAAGCTTAGGGGGTCTTTTTTGCGCACACTGTAGGCCTATGTTGGTGTCTGTATAGCCTACGCGGGCGATGTCTATCCGAAAACAAATTAAGAAACAAGCTAACAGATAAGATGATAGGCTAATAGGCTATTTAGTGATACATAAATTATTAATCATTATGTGTATAATTTTAATATGTATGCCCATAAGAACTTCCTATAGTGATCACATGTAGGCTATGTTAAATGCTGCTCACAAATGGAGTGGAAACGCAGCATCATAGCTCAAAAGCATTTTTTAATCTTCGTCTGAAAGAGTCGGGGGTGAAACCGTGAAAGGTCATTTGGCTGAAGCGCTTGCATATCATAGTGACAGCAATTCGTTTTAGTCTTTTAGATACACACTCATCATTCATTTGCGCTTTAAGAGGTTTAGGATAATGGTTAACCACTCTGCCTCGAAGAACACACGAACTTGGGATCACGTCCCGCAATCCTCCCACAGACCCACTCAACCTTTTAATCGGCAGACGGCATTTGTAAAAGAGCAGTAGGACGTGCTGGTTCAATCAATCAATGTAATTGGGCTCAATGCCCGTAAGAGTCCGACGCCACTCTCTGTCTGAGTCTGTCTCGCGTCATGCTGCCCAGCTTCAACAGGTCCGGTCAGCAGGTCTGCTCCATACCACTAACATCTTGGAGCAGCTGGACCACCTTGTCTAAATGAAGAGAATATTGGGAGAGAGGCATGAAGGACAACCTGGGTCAATGCCCGTATGTGTCCCATGCTCTCTCCTCCGACTCTCTCCACCGGTCTGTCCTGACCGGCCTGTGCATGCATGTCTGCTCCTCATCATGACACCTTGAAGCATCTGGGTCGCTCTGTCACTTGTATCGTGGTTTTTGCGGATTTCAATCGTCTTGGTCTTTTACTGCCAGGGTATCGCCACCCATCTGGCAAACCTTCCTCCTTTGTCCGGGCTTAGAACCGGCAAAGGGAAGTTGTTGGTTCCCAGTGGCGAGGATGGATGCAGTTTAACGTTATTTTGCCACGAGGTAAACATGATCCTTCAAGGATTTCAACACTATCGATAAAAACAGATTTGCGTGGAATGGACCCTATTTTCCAAAGTGCCAATTAAAAAACTTATCATTATTCATTATTATTGCTATTTATTACTTTTTATTTTTATTATTATTATTTATTGTTATTATTATTATTTATTATTATTATTATTATTATTATTATTATTATTATTATTATTATTATTATTATTATTATTATTATTATTATTATTATTATTATTATTATCATCATCATTATCATTATTATTATTATTATTATTATTATTATAATCATTATTATTATTACTATAATTATTTTAATCATCATCATTATCGTCACTTTTAGCCTATGACATTGATTCATTCATACTTTGCCGTACATTAAATTAC
>OX457047.1:30909447-30924447 GCA_949752735.1 Lumbricus terrestris
GTAGGCCTAATCGTGAGAATATATTTTCCCGAATCAAAGACGAAAACCAGCTTAATAATTCATTAAGGCCAATGTTTAATAATTAATTAATTAAGGTCCTTGTTTAATAATTAATTAATTAAGGTCCTTGTTTAATAATTAATTAATTAAGGTCCTTGTTTAATATTTAATTAATTAAGTTCCTTGTTTAATAATTAATTAAGACCCATGTTTAATAATTAATAATTATTAATTAAGGTCCTTGTTTAATAATTAATTAAGACCCATGTTTAATAATTAATTAAGGTCCTTGTTTGATAATTAATTAAGGCCCTTGTTTAATAATTAATTAAAACTGTTGTTTAATTACTGATTTGATTCTAATTAACGAACAGTCCCGATTGCTTTTCTGCTTCAGTCAAATCCGGAAGTCTCCAGGCGTGCGCCCTGTTCGGTGGCCAACCCCTTCCGCCGGACACCGGGTTCCTAGCCAGCGTAACATCGTCGGAGACGGGAGTAGGGTCGGCCAACTGTCCGTGGATGATCGAGGCCCAGTCAGGTCACAAAGTCAACCTCACCCTCTACGGGTTCTCCATAGCATCACCGCACGCCGCAGGGCCGGGCGGTGCCGTGCCCCCCGATCCCAAGTCGGTCCCTGCGGCAGGGGGAACGGGGACGCACGGTTGTCCATGGACGATCGTCGTTCGAGAGAGTAACTTGACCGTTCAACTGCCCGGATGCACCGGTGCTTCGAGGGAACAGCTTGTCTATACGTCACATGGGGGCAACGTTCAGGTCCACCTGACCCAGTCACCCGTCACCCAGGGCAACAACGATGCAGCCCCGGTCACGCCAATTCTTCTCAGGTATCAAGGTAAACAGCTGTCGACACTTTGCGCTCTTATAGTCGCCGTGTATACAGGGTTTCTGCAAGGGGCAGACGCGGTGGTGTTGACCGTGTTGTGGTGGGTTCGGTGCCTTGGTGCCAGCGGGTTTCATGTTCGAATCCACGTCAAGCCGCCGCCTATATACAGGAGGTCTTGAGCAAGTCTTTCACTTGCAATTGCTCGTGCGCTTCGGCGTGAAACTGCGATGCAGTTTCTGCGCTGTAGCCTGAGTAGCGAGCTTGAAGGGTCGCAATAGCAAATGCGAGCAGTATATATAAATAACAGGTGTGTGCATGTGATGATGTGCATTCGCGCATTCTTATATGTATTTACTATATAAGATGTGTGTATACTATAGGTTTGTGTTTGTATTTTTAGATCTAGCTGTTCGTATGCAGCTTATGCATGCATGTGTGCGTGTATATCATATGTTATGTTTATAGACATGTATACATGCCACTTATGTATGCACAATTTTGTACATGTGCATTATGTGCGAAATTTACTTAATATAGCGCTTTTAATTAAATGAACGATTCTAAATGCAGTCGATTCTACACAGAAAATATACCAACGCATATGACTATATTATTCTGAGTCTATTTTTATATAAGGCTTACCAATCACCACCGCAGCAGTAGCCTATCCATTGTGGCACCGGCGTCTAAAGCTGAAGACATCTATGAAGATGGAGCATCGAAATCCAATAAAACATCGGCTGGTCAATTTTCCCGAATGCCTTTCAGCCCACGCATGCCGACCATATATCTCCGGATTATTTTCTGTGTGTTTCGCATCGCGGCTACATAATAATATGTTGCAATATTTTTGCAAGCTGTATACATACAAAAGCTCATTGTCTGGTAATCCACGATGCATAAAAGTATTGAAAGCGTCTCAGACAATGCCAAATGCACAGGCAATATAGTGAGTATTTGTTGTTGATTTTTTCCCCACAGTCTTTGGCTGCGCTGACATGAGTAGCATGACGAATGCCTTAGTGAAACGCTACGGTGAGACGACGATCATCAGATGCATTTCAACTGGACAGACTTACATACTTACCTGCACGGATAATCAGTGGAAAGGAGACGTTGGAAACTGCAGCAAAGGTTGGAATTCATTCCATTTCATTCACTTCAGAATTTATATAGCGCGATTCTTCAAGAGGGCTACTCATGAGCAGAAGCGCTCCCGATTACTCTGGCACTGCAAAAAGGACGGTACGGTGGATCTTGTTTCTAAACTTTCTAATGCATGGTCGTGAAGTTCTTTACACTTCCATGTATATATAATATATATATGTGTGTGTATGATCGTAACTGTTAACGATTCTAGTCTATGGACAGAGGGGCGCTATGTAGATTTTATTGATTGATTGAGATGCTGTGACTCTGGAATCTAAAGGCATTTGTGGTCAGTGATTTCGTTAACGCCTGAATTCATGATGTTCTGGACGCATCACATCGCCCCGCCACTCGGCATATATATCGACCTGCTCTACCGCGATTGCTATAATTAATATTATAAGACACATTTTAAGAAACCACTTTTCTTGGCAATGGCCTTCATATTGTGGGGCGGAGTCACTGAAGAAAGAAGATTGCTCACAATGTTTCTCATTCGACCAATAATTTGTTTGCGCTCAGTCAAAGCAGAAAAATTATTTGAATTATTATTTAACTGATATTTAATTGATAAACAGTTAAAGTACCACGCGTTCGAAATTGAAGCGGGAAAACAAGAAAACAAGAAAAACAAGAAAAACAAGAAATAGAATTAAGGCTTTAAGTAGTGATATGCAGGAGCTCTAAGTTTACACTGTTAGTGGGATCGCTGGGCGGGTCATTGGATCAAAGTTAAGAGGTTTTCTTAATGTCAATCCTTAAATGCGCATTAGCTGGTATATTTTAATATAGCTAGGTCTATGATGCTGTTTCACTGTTTCACTTAATACTTTCATACTTACTTCAGTAAATCTTTACAGTAGGCCTATGGCTTCCATTGCAATGCGTAGGCTAATAATGCATTCGGTAAATGCTAGAATAAAACGCGCGCGAGTCACTGCAATGCATCTGAAAGTCGACCTCTTTGTGGTGATGCCATGGTGTATGGTTATCGTAAGTACCCCCCACTGTCCTTCTCTGTACCTCACTGACTTCGCCCGGTCTCCCCCGTTTTATCTTCGTCAGGTCGGAAAAGAGCGGAGAAGACTGTGACGATATTTGTGACGCTCAAGGGATTGTCCTTTTACATCAGGACACTCCGGTGTTCAACCGTACTATTCTTCGTGAAAATTCCGCTCGATTTATCATGCGGCCTTCGCCGTACATCCCGGCTTCTGTTTGTCTAGGCTATAGGACGTCCAAGTTTCAAAGTGGCTTCACGTCACTGTATTATGCGCTCCGTGTGTTTTAGCTCATTCATTTATTCATTCGTCCATTCATCCGCTTTTTCATTCACCAATTCATCAGAAGTGTAACATCTATGATGCAGTATGCAATACAATTGAAATTTTATATCACCCTCCTTTCAATGCTCAGAAGTGTACACACGCCTCGACGGTGTTACAACTGCAATTGTATTGCAGAGCAATATTGCGAGTGAAAGACTTGCTCAATAGAAAACCTGATTAACTGGCATGCATTTAAGATTACGTCTGGACATTGTTCCGTATAGAGAGTCCAACCGTATCGGATGGTAGTGTTGTGAGGCGGAAACTTTCCTCGGAAAGTTTCATATCTTTCCGGAAAGTTTCGGAAACTTTCCGACGAATCTTTCCGGAAACTTTCCGACATATTTTTCGACCAATAAAATATTATTAAATACATAGCCTACTCAATTCTAATGAATCCGAATTTTCTTTCAATATAATGTTACTAAATACATCAATCACTATCAGAAGTTAGTGTTGTGAGGTGGAAAAATTGTCCAGAAAGTTTCATATTTTTCTGGAAACTTTCCGATGTATTTTTCCGCCAATGAAATATTATTAAATACATACTCAATTCTAAGGAGTCCGAAATTTTCTTTCAATATAATGTTACTAAATACATCAATCACTATCAGAAGTTAGTGTTGTGAGGTGGAAAAATTGTCCAGAAAGTTACATATTTTTCCGGAAACTTTCCGATGTATTTTTCCGCCAATGAAATATTATTAAATACATACTCAATTCTAAGGAGTCCGAAATTTTCTTTCAATATAATGCTATTAAATACATCCATCACTATAAGCAGTCTTAGGTGGTTATAAGTAATAGTTTATTCAATAGATGGCACTGCTAGTGTTAGTGATAGTTGTTCACACAGCCCAAAAATACCTGTACATTTAGGAATTAAATGCAATTAAACTTTGATGTAAATTTAGAGAAAATATTTTTTATCATTCAGTCACCTTCATATTTGTGAGTTATGAAAATATGACAGAAACAGAAATCGATGCTGTATTATTTCACATGTGCTTATATCAGTTTTACACATAATTTCCTGCAACAGAGATGACTGCAGACATGCAAGCAACTAGTTTTCTATAGGCTACTCTAGTCTGAAATGCTAATGAATAGTGTTTATTGCTCATATTCATTATTTTTAAGTTCAACATTGTTTGCATCGACAGAAGTACTGTAAATAAAAGGAGTTTAAACTACAAGAAAAATTTCTGAGAGTGAAATTCTTATATTTTCTGAGTTTAATGTATTTTCCGGTTCTTCGGAAAGTTTCCGGAAAGTTTCCGGAAACTTTCCGGAAAGTTTCCGGAAACTTTCCGTCAAAATACTTTTCCGGAAAAGCTACATCACTATCGGATGGGGATCGAACCCACGATCTCCGCGTTACAGACCTACTACTCCAACCAACCGGCCACCGTGCCCCACAGTCTAGCCTATATAGAAATGTGAACTCAGCTTCTAGTGGTCTATCCGTTGGTCCCTGATCAGACTCTTACAGACATCGAGGTTGGTCCTTAACGCGACCGTCTTAGGTGAACCTCGGGGAAAGTTATCTAGTAAATCTTTTGGAACATTAAATCGCACCACTGAAAATCTCAGATGCACTTTACGCCGACTTTACAGCTTCATAATTCCTTTGACTTTATGATAATAAAAACCTGACTCAAGGCTTGCATTGAAGAGTAGTCTGGGAAGTGTTCGCAAAAGTCACTGTACAAAGATTGGCTGATTCTGACGATTAACCAAGAAGTTGTACGACATACCTAACAATAATAATTATTGTCAAATTTCAGTGCCTCTGAAGCGTTTAGTTTACTTTCTAAATGCCAATCCTATATTTCAGCAGACAAGTTATTTAGAGACAATGCTCAAATCAGTGGCGCGTAGAACTCAAATTTACATTAACGTTGTAACTTGTACTGAATGTACCTGAACATTGACTTTATGTACAATGCATGCAGGGTGAATGGAGCTGCGAAATCTGCGTATAGACGAAGTAGTTGTGCCCCCCATTATTTTCAATTCTCGGCTTAGAAGAATTAGGTGACTATCAGCAAGAGAAGTCGATTGCATCAAATTTTAATCAGTGTACTCTATTAGGCTAAGCTTATTTAAATCTGGATCTATTATTTTTTATACGGTCAAGTCTGCCGTTTAATGGTCCATGCAATGTCTCATTTTCTTCCAGTCTGTGCCTATAGATATATGCCTATATTTCTTTTCACTTCTTGAGGTTCACACAATGTCATGTATGTTGCACACACGCATGCACGCTCGCATGCACGTGCACACACATTTACACTATGTGTTTTACATACATGTGTGTGTGGCTGTGCTAATGTGCATCGACGCAATTAATAAGCACCACATCAAACGAAAGGCAATCTTTAATAGTAACGTGTTTACATGAAGACTGTGAAGCATGTCATCAGAAAGCATGTAGACAATAAACATTCATTAAAAAATAAAATCGAATCGCATTTGGTGTTGGCCTACATTCATTTGCTAACGACTTAACGTCACATTCCAAGCAACCTCTGCAGGGTTACTGTTTTGACAATTGGTTGGCACAGGGCCTACTATCCCCCCCTGAGAGCTGGAAGCATTCCCCCCTAACAGAAACTTTTTGTCTATATTGCAAGCGTCGAAGGCGCGAAGCTGCGAGTGCCGAAGGCATGAAGCCCATAGCGACTAGGAGGTCTGGGGGAGCGTCGTGAGCTCCCATGCGGGGTCTGGGGCGAAGCCCCAGAAACCAACGCATTTTTAGCTGTTGTCATCGACTAAAGCGCATGTTTTAGGCTCTTGTTTGCTAGCTGTTTATGAACGATAAAGTCATGAAAATTTCACTTTTTTATTTGCACGCTGTAATTGTACCTCTTAAAGCTGTCTTCTTCACAAAATTGCTCGTGAATTTATGCTCAGAAACGTGGTTTAGAATATCATAAAATGTTGCCTCCCCATGATTTAATATTTTTTAATTTGCACAATATAATGGTAACATTCTACAATTTCTCATCATGGGTTAGCAGTGCGTTAAACACTGCAGTAGTCCTGTGAAGTTTGGAAAGGTCCAGCATTCAGTAAAATATCAATTTGTTTTGGTATATCAATTGTCAGTTGTACAATACTCAGCAACATCCATTTTGGGATCCAGACAAATCCCATGGACATTTCCCAGGACCACTCCCGTAATTTCCTCTCTGGATTGCACCAGAGCGTTTCAATAGGACAATTCCCTCGAAATTTCCCTCACATGTAAGCTACATAAGTGTAAGCAATCTCCATTTGTACAGACTTCAATAGTGCTTTAATGTTTGAGGGAGGAATTTATAAGCCATTTGCGTTACTTGATTTTCAACCTCAATTGTTGAGCAACCAAGCTTTTATTGCTTGATTAATGTTTACTTAAACAGACTAAAAACCTTTACTATAAACAAAAGTGCTAATTTACTGTTGCTTCTTTGCCTAATATCACTAAAATTCATTCTTAAAATATCGTTCATTTTATTTGAGACATATATTATAAAACCAATGCAGTGTCAGTAGATACAATATACTTTCACAAAATGTTAACAATTAATGTAATTAGGCCGAATTATGAGTTGTGAGAGCGAGCGCCATATACGTGCAGGGGCAAATGTAAGTGACTGTAAAGCAAAGGTCATACTAAATGAATATCTACCCTTGAGATGGCGGGATGAACGTTCAAGGGAAATTTTTGTGGGTGTGCGGGGAGGAGTAGAACAGAGGGAGTCCAGAAGGAAATCTCTTATGCCTATGTTATGTGCCCCATTAGGGGGGGGATTTCCCTCTGGCACAAGCTGGATCAGGAAACTTACCCCCCCCATGTGGTAAGCCCTGATGGGTGTGAATGTGATGGAGCTCAAGGACAAATTTATGTGAGTGTTAAGCAAAAGTCAAATTAAATGAAGATTTACACTGTGTTATGATGGGTATGGGATTGTTCGGGGGATTTACCAGGAGGAAGTCCGTGGCAGATGCTGGGGAATACCGGAAGGAAAATGTTCAGGAGGAAATCTTCTATACTCAACTTTATCATTAGGGGGGGGAAACCTTTCCCCCCCCTGGCCCAGATTGGAAGCAGTCTGCTTCCATCCCCCCATGGCGTAGTAGGCCCTGGGTTGGCATAAACCACCTGAGCGAACCCCAACCCTGGCAAATACAGAGATGGACGGGGCAGTAGGTAGCCAGAAATTTATGATGTGGAGGATTGGGGGGTTTTATGGCCTGGCCGGAAGCCCTTTCTGACACCAACCCAACAGTATAACAGTGAATAAAAAGGGAATAGAGTAACAAAGGGAATAAAGCAAGAAAAACAATTGTTGCTGCAAGCAATTGTTTTGCTTTTTCTTATTTAAGTGGATAAATAACCTTTAAATTTTTTTCCCTAGGCCAATGGGGGTTTAACCCCCGAAAACCCCTTGTCTACGCCACTGAGACGGGGTGAGGGTAACAGGATGCTTCGGCGTTTCTACAACACAGTTGGATTATTACTCCATCGTTTCCAATGGTGGCACGCATGTTACACGGAATCACTGCTGAGTCTGCATGGAGATATTAGTATTATTGCGCGGCTTCTGCAGCACGGCCATTGAACCGTCCGTGTGTGTGGCGGCCGATCAAAGGCAAACCGTCTTCCCTGATCTTTGAATGCAGCTCTGCTTGACGTCTCCACCGACCAACGACCCTCCTCCCAGAATGCAGTCGTCACAAGGGATTGCATGCACGATGCGACACCGGGTTTGATGCCGAACTCCGCCATTGGTTGTTCTCTGCCAGTGCCAGTGCCAGTTCCAAGCCTGGATAAAGGAGGAGGGCGACATTAATCATCTTTGATATGGCAGTGTTGTTAAACATGTAGGCCTAACAAGAAAGGGGGTTTGATGCCGGGAATGAAAGCCCTGTTTATAATAGCTAGAATATATAGCCTACTTTCGTGCATTTTTTAGACAAAATATGCGAAAAAAAGTGGAGACTTATTTTTACGCTATGCCTTCTACACCCGTCTTTTTAATAGGCTACATAAACTTATGAATATTATGGACAGCGATCGGCTCGATGCCATATTAGTTAGATTTAGCTTAACAAATGTATGATAACAATAACAGTAGGCTAATAGCAATAATTAGGCCATACAATAACAGTATTTCAACAAGTGGACCATTGATGCGATGCTCTAAATTCCGAAAGCATTTACCGAATGTAAAAAAAACTCGTATACGGACTGCTAGACGTGCCTTCTTTTCGGCAAGATTTTACTGCAGGATCTAAATCGACAACCGGACCTGGAGTGGCTTGGCGAAAGCTTACGAGTAAGGCGAGCTTTCTATCTCTCAGTAAGTAACACGGGTCCATGGTTGCTTCATTATGTATGCTTGGTCACTTTAGTATTAGATCGCAGCCTTTTCCACATGGATTAACCGACTGTGCGCTGCAATGGGACACATTGCATTCCTGTCTTTGCCTAATGCAGCACAAATACTCGGTTATCAAAATTTCAATGCTAGTTATACATGTATACAAGTAGTAGTAGTTGCAGTTTAACGTCACTGACTCACTGTGTGGTAACAGAGACCATTAGCGACGCCCTCCTTCTTTATCCAGGCTTGAGACTGGCACTGGCAGAGTGCAACCAGTGGCAGAGTTAGTTACACACAAGGCCGTAGCTAGGGGGTGTTTTGGGTGTTTGAACACCCTTCAGAGAAAGAAAGTAAAAATGAAATAATGAGTTTGCTATAGCACAATCATGTAAGAACTACTGCAGTGTATAACCTACAATGTATTGGCCGTCCAGAACTCGCTGTGAGAGCTCACGACGCTTCTCCAAACCCCTTAGTCACTTGATTCGGTTGCTTGTGGGCTTGCTCAAGGTCGAGTAAACGCCCCCGAAATAAAATCCTGGCTCCGACCCTGATTGCATGCATGTACATGTAGACCTACTTATGCTCAAAGCCTCGTTGTTTACGTATATATGTATTTGCATAAGCCTCTCAGTCGAAACGTACAGCAATAACTTAATTCTAGCAAAAAGCCGCAATAACAACAAACATTTTTGCATCACTGTAATCCGCTTGGCTGCATTATTGAGAAGATGACTGTTGCCAAGATGACTCACGTGTATACCGCCAGGGTGCGTGGTCGAATCTGATTAAGACAGAGCATACTACTTATAGATTGGCTTAGAGTGCTTAATCTGTGGGTTAATAATGGCTTAAGAGTGAATGTGGCTTCGTACGTGTATTATACGAAAGCCTTCCTTAATCGAATCGTGTATAGGCTAGAGGAGGGATGTTTCTGTTCCGATGTCGTTATCATCGTTTCTTCCCTTTTCTTAATATTATTAGTGGTCGGGTCAGTGTCGCTCATCGCACTCTAAATACTTTATGGCTGTAAATTCATTATCTGTAGATTCGTGCTTTCGTTCTTTATATATCTATAGTCTTTATTTCGCATTCAAATTCCTTGGTATATAATTTATATATATGCGCCTACAATATACATAGTCACAGAATATGCTTTGAGGAGATTCTAACTTATTCCAACGTGAAGTCGGTTGAGTTCCCTTGTTTTATAGGCCTACGTATAAGTTAGCCTATGCTTGTCTTTGTCACACCTTCTCATCTAAGAATTGCAGGCTATTACAATCAACTAAAAACAGCTTCATATAATTATATAAGTGGGCCTATATGCAACTGTTAGTGTATTTGAAGTTGCGGCAATTGATTGCGGCATCAACTGCAGCAGGGTATACATGTAGGCGGCTGTAGGCCCTACTTTTAGGATACTCTTTACGTACGCTGTCTACTGTTAGCGTAAGTGCCAATGCTTGGAGTTTTGGAGCAGGCGCATTTTAAATTATTTTTCTTTAACCCAGCGGCTTTTGACTCTCTGAATATTATATGTATACACATGAGGACCGTCCCATCATTCATGTGTGACCAACGACCGGAAGGTTCGATCACCCGTTTCAATTTTGCAACTGCAAGCACCAGTGTATCAGCCAACTCTGACTTGATCTTGTCTGCGAGGTTGCGTGGTGCGCGGCGCAGTTGTCTAGTCATTTATATATTTATCAAAATGTCAAGTTCTCAATTTGACGCGCGTACACGAAGCACGAAGCAAGACATTCATCTGAATGCTTATTCTCAAGGCTGCATTGCGAACTGGAGAAAACTTTGGTAAACAGAGAAAGTGACATGTGCAGTCCAACCATTTATTATTTATTTCTCGCACGAGCAATTGCGAGTGAAGGACTTGCTCAGGGTCCCTAAGCGGCGGTTTGAGGTGGATTCGAACCTGGAAGCCTCCCGCTCCAGGGCAACTCGTATAGGCCTAATCGTAATCTCCAAATTCTAATGCGCCGCTGGAAAGCCAAGCGCAGGGCACCAGCTTATTCACGAGCGCGTTGTCCAGTCACAGGGATATCGTCCAAAAGAATTGTCCGAAGGAGGTCGTGGGCTATAGCCTATAGTCCGGTTGCCAAAGGATCAGAGGTGCAGAGTAGCAAGCTCTGAACTGCATGCTAAGTAAAGTTATCATTGGAGTATACTTACTGCAGGCATAGGCGCAACCACCCTATGGGACCCACGGGACGCGTCCCCCCAACTTTTTGGAGGCTTGGGACGGTCCCCAAATTTCGGCGAATGGTCCCCTCCCCAACTTTCGACGAATGGTCCCCTCCAACTTTCGACGAGAGGCTTGGGACTTTTGCAACCGACTACTGCTAATAGCCATTTCGATATAGACTGGCATATTAAGAACGTATAGCTTCTCAGCATTAAGGAGGGACAGGAGGACGGTCCCCCCAATGGAGGCGTTGGGGGACGGCCCATGCATTTGTCCCCCCCCCAATGTTTAAGCGTTAGGGCATGTACGCACACACGTCAGTAGAGTTCTAGAGAAAGAAAACTTTAGCAGATGAAGTTCATATTTTTAATTATATGAATTCCCAGGCAATACAGGCTCAGACCAATAGTTATAATTTTTTATAGTCCCACGTTGAATAGTTTGCGAACATTATACTGTGAGGATAGGATACCTCTTTTAACGAATTAGCGGTTATAATAAAAAAAATGCCTACACCCAACGGCACAACTGATATAAAATTTATGGACTCCATCAGGAAAAGAGAAAGTTCAAATTACCCGACTTAGGATGTGGCATGTCCTTAATAACACTTGGCTGAAAGTGTTAGGTAAAAGCACAACAGACCTGTGTTCTAAATGTCAATTGCTTGAAACAACTGAGCATATGCTGCTTGCGTGTATAAAGAATGATATATCAATCTTACTACTTAAAATATGCAAGGAGAAAAAAGTGGAATGCACTGCTAAAATCTTTAAATACGTCAACAGCCTTTGTGGCTATAAGATGTCGTTAAACTTCTGATTAATAATAATAAATAACACCACAACGTCATAATCGGGCTTCTGCTACATTCCCTAAAGGTTTCCTTCAGGCTCGAATCAACCCCCAGTTGGACATTGGAAATAAAATGGAAAGTAAGTAAGTTAGTATGTAAGTATTTTGTTTATTACTCCTCTTGAAAACGAACAATGGGACATAGAACATCGTTATTATACAACGGATTAACAATAGGTAATAAAAACGTACGATTTAAAATCCCAAGTTAAATATAATTGCTTGAAACAACTGAGCGCGGGGTGCGGTGGTGTAGTGGTGGCGTCGTCGCCTTGAAACCGGAAGGCTCGAGGTTCGAATCCACCTCGCCGCGCAAGGACCTTGGGCAAGTCCTTCACTCACAATTGCTCAGCGCTTCGGCGTGTAACTCCGATGCAGTGTACGCTCTGCATTCGGGAGCGCCTCTGAGTAGGGAGAGAGCTTGAAGGGGCGCTATAGCAAGTGCACATACATACCTACACATACATACATACATACATAATATACTAAACTATTATCATCAAACAAGTTAACTATTATTTTTTAAACAGAGAATTCCAATTGGAGCTGTCTCTTACACACCTCTTTTAACTCTAAAAAACAATTATCATCAAACAAATTAACAATTATTTTTTAACAAAGAATTCCAATTGGATGTCTCTTACACACCTCTTTTAACTTTACTAAACTATTATCATCAAACGAGTTAACTATTATTAAAAACTGGTTCAATACCTTGCTCTTAAGTGCTTTAATATGCCGAGCAAATTTCTGTCTAGGGTAACGGCCTCTGTAGTCATAGACCCTGGTCAAATCGGATCCATCCATCCATTTTTTTAAACAGAAAATTACAATTGGAGATGTCTCTTGCACACCTCTTTTAACTTTACTAAACTATTATCATAAAAAAATTAACTATTATTTTTTAAAAGAGAATTCCAATTGGATGTCTCTTACACACCTCTTTTAACTTTACTAAACTTATCATCAAACGAGTTAACTGTTATTGTTTAAACAGAGAATTCCAATTAGAGATGTCTCTTACACACCTCTTTTAACTTTACTAAACTATTATCATCAAACAAGTTAACTAATATTATTGTTTTAAACTGAGAATTCCAATTGGAGATGTCTCTTACATACATCTTTTAATTTTACTAAACATATAACCTCAGACATGTTAACTATCATTTTTTAACAGATTGGAGATTCCAATTGGAGATGTTTCTTACACACCTCTTTTAACTTTACTAAACTATTATCGTCAAACAAATTAACTATTTTTTAACAGAGAATTCTATTTGGAAATGTCTCTTACACACCTCTTTTAACTTTACTAAACTATTATCATCAAACAAGTTAACTATTATTTTTTTAAACAGAGAATTCCAATTGGAGATGTCCTTTACACACCTCTTTTAACTTTACTAAACTATTATCTTCAAACAAGTGAACTATTATATTTTAAACAGGGAATTCCAATTGGAAATGTCTCTTACACACCTCTTTTAACTTTACTAAACAATTATCAATTCATAGCATATCGTCAATGGGGGGGGCACTTTTGAAGTCTTAAACAAAGACTTTAAACACTAAAATGAGGAGGAAATTTGTTAATATGACTACCTGAATTGCTACCATTGTAGTGCTGAAAATCGAAATTTTTCGAAGTTTGGGGGCATATCTACCTGCCCAAACCCTCCCCTGCTAGGCGCTTCGTGCCTCGGCGATCCTCCTTCGGCCGTTCGTTTGTCTCCCAAAGTGAGCACCAAGTCTTCACCTATAATGGTCTACACTGTTCGGATATCAAAATGGGCACATGTTTCCCATTCCTTAGTTCCGTTGTGTACTCATTTATATGTGCATTTGAATCAATGTATAATTTGGATATTTGTTGCACGACTATAATTTTGGCACCATTTTACCGTTTCTAAGATAGATAGCTTTCTCTAATAATACTAGAGTAGTCCAAAAAGATCTCTAACCTTTTTCCGGTTAGACGGAAATGAGCACTCATGATTCTCATTCTTTGGTTCGACTGTGTCTTAGTTTATGTGTAGACCTATATTAATATCAATGGATATTTATTGCATGACTTCTGTGCCTTTAGGGTAGGGCGAAGCTTTGCATCCCCAGAAGTTGCGGCATTTTTTGTAAGCAATGTCTAATGTCAATTACTATGGCTCATTAAGAGATTGATTGACTGATTTAGATTTAGACTTTCACAGATCGAGATAGTTTAGGTACTTTTATTCCGATATCATCGTTGCAAAATTTCAGGTAAACTAGAACCTAAATGCACTCGGTTTGGCATCAAATGCTCAAAATTGCTTCGGTTTCTGGGGCTCCGCCCCAGACCCCGATAAGGGAGCTTACGACGCTACCCCATACCCCATAATCGTTTGGGGCTTCTTGCCTTCGGCAATCGCAGTTTCGCGCGCTTCGCGCTCGCTATTATTACTTCTACTAAAAATTTTCTTTTGGTCCCTGGTCCCCCCCAACTTTTAGGACGTGGTTGCGCCTATGACTGCAGGCCAATAATTACAATGTGGTCAACTTTTTTCTCTTACTAGGCTATATATGCGCAGTGCATCTGCCTGACATCAACTTTGTCTATTTTGGGGCTCTTACTATCTTGGCTCAACCGTTCTCAACAGAGATGTGTGTGTCTTCACGAATGATTTATTATCGAGCACTGCATGCACCGCTTAATAACAAAGCGAACGCAATGTTGCAAACATTCGGACGATTCCAATGAAGCAGGAGATATACAGATCCAAAGTCCGGGTCATCAAGATATCAGCTGCGCTCAGATCAGATGCATCATGGTTATACATGATATAATATCTCAAGGATGTCATGTACATATATATCTACCCGGAAGTATAGTCTATTTTTATGAGGCCTGTCTGCCTGCCTCTCTCCCTGCCTGTCTGCCTCCCTGCCTGCCTGTAGTGAGCGCACGGTACTGGTTGCTGACCAGTGGTGGCCGGGCTTCTTCTCCTCGTGTCCCGTTAATCAGGGATAGCATCGCTTTCATGCATGGTCGAAGGGAAGGCCGCATCTTGATTTCTTTTCATACGATCACCGCCGCACATCGTCCGTTCAGAGATGGCGCCAGTCATCTAAGCCCCACAAAGGGGCTGACTGCATGGGGAAGGAGAAACGAAGGGGTGGCGGTGGCGGTAGGGGAGGCTGAATATTAGCATCCTCAGTACTTCACATTAAAATATGTGCGTCATATCCACTTCCTGCAGACTGTCT
>OX457047.1:30926947-30931947 GCA_949752735.1 Lumbricus terrestris
TTTGACCGCCGAAAAAACTGATGCCCTTTTTTTTTTTTTTTTTTTTAGTCGTCGGCCAACAATTTTCCGGGGAAGACGGGAAGACATACCATTTCAACCGCCAAAAAAACTGATGATTTTTAGTCATTGGCCAATTTTTGAAAAAAAAAACTTGTTGAAACCAAATGGGGGCCACGTCCCATGCAATTTTTAAATGGGTGGGGCCATGGCCGGATTGGCCCCCCCTGGATCCGCCCTTGCCTACAGGCTATACATTACGACCTCCATTGCCGTTCATCTCCACTCTACAACAATTGTTCTTCTAATGCATGTACTCATGGGCGGAGTTTGGTTTCCGTTCTTGGAGGGGCTAAATTTTGGGGGGCTGAGACTCGGTCAGGAAAACGAAAATTTTCCCGCGGGAAAAAGGTTGATGACCTTTTTTTAGTCGTCGAGCTCAAATCTCGGCGAAATCTGACAACTTTCCTGGCCAAAAAAGTTGACGATCCTTTTTTTAGTCGTCGGGCTCAAATCTCAGCGAAATCTAACAACTTTCCTGGTAAAAAAGTTGATGACCTTTTTTTTAGTCATTCGTACTTTTCGCGTGGGGGGGAGCTAGGCCCGAGAAAAGACACCATTTACACGGTAAAAAACATGACTTTGGGTCTTCTTGGGGGAGCTTAGCGGCCTCTAGCCCCTGATAAACTCCGCCCATGCATGTACTTATGTTAGCATGCATACTTTTCATAGGCCTACATGCATGTATATGTATTATGCTTGCACATATTATGCGTAGATGCTCTATAGCCTAGCGATGATTCTATTGATGCGCTCTGTATGATTTGACGGATTCTTGTACATAATTCTTATTGCTATTTCAGTAGCGTCTGCCGTTGAATCTGGTCAGATGGAATTGCGAAACGGTGGAATTCCCTACGGTCA
Organism: Lumbricus terrestris; assembly: GCA_949752735.1. NCBI lineage: Eukaryota > Metazoa > Annelida > Clitellata > Crassiclitellata > Lumbricidae > Lumbricus > Lumbricus terrestris. Next base: position 30,927,869 of record OX457047.1, read on the forward strand.
GTTAATTAGCTAATTACTTATTTTCTTATATAGCTTACAGTCAATATAATTGCGTGTCTTAAGTGCCGCATAAAAGTGCTGATTAACAGCAGAATGAATTAGAATTGTTGTTATTGATATCACCGTTGTCGTATACTAGGCTATAGAAGGTTGAAAGAAAGAGAATAAAATTACAGTATGATAATAACAGTTTTAAATATCAGAATTTATTCCCACGATAGCAGATTAATATAGGTAAAATACAATGAAATGTGTTATACGATTAACTGAGTCTGATAGAGCCAGTCATTGGTATTTTCTGGTAATTTAATTATTCACGATAGCAGATTAATATAAATAAAATACAATGAAATGTGTTACGATTAACTGAATCCGAGTCAGTCATTAATATTTTCTGGTAATTTTCTGGTAATTTACTGATTCAGTCATGCAATTGTGTAACGTGACATGATTTCCCATTGACTTTGTGTCATGCATGACGTCGACTGGGTCGACGGGTATACGGTAGACCTACTCTTCGATGTGAATCTGTTGCTCTGCCATGTGCCCCAAAGTCACGTGGAACGAGGAGGTTGGAATAATTGCTGCTGTCGTGTCTACGCCTCAGTCAAAGAAGGCACCAGTAGCAGACGACGCCTGTCTCCAAGGGCTTTGGCAGACAGAGGGCTGTCGCAGATGACGTATAATAACAGATTTAAAAAAATTAATTATCCTTTTATCTTTCGTCTGATTGATGGCACTGACTGATGATGCATTGATTCGCGGGTTCATTCATTGGTGCATCGTTTCTAGGTCTGCTGCTCGTGATTGGCATCGGTGTTGTGATGGGTCTGCTGCTTGGCGTTCTCATGCTCTTCGCCATTCTCTTCTGCCTACGAAAGTAAGTTCGTTTGACGACAAGGAGAGTATAATATATATACGATATATAAGGAGAGTATTTATATATACAAGGAGAGTATATATATACGATATATAAGAAGAGTAAAACTATATAGGCCTATAATATATATATATAATTATACATATATATATATAAGAGGGATAGGGGAATGAGGGTGGGAGGATGTGAGAGGAAATTGAGGGAAACTGGATGGATGGAAATGGAAAGAAGGATGAACACTGGATCTATAGGGAAAAGCAGAAAGGGTAGTACGTGGGGATGGAGTCACTTGGACAGATAGAAGGAGGAATGGAACTAAAGAGGAGGAATCGGGTAGCCTAGGATGTGGAGATGGAGAAAGTTGAGCTGGAAAAAAGAAAGGAAGAGGAAGTGAAAGGGGGAAGAACAGGAGCAATGATTGCAATTAGTAGAAAACAGGAAGCTTACAGTCATGTAAGATGTAAGTGAAAAATGTGAAGTGGAGCGAGTGTTGCTGGCGAAGAAGAATGCCATCAAAGATAATACTATACATGTATAAATTGTATATAGGCCTATAATCACAAAGGCCATACAGATAAAGTCAGTTCATTTTATCATTATCTTTTTCATTCATCCATCCATCCATCCATCCATCCATCCATCCATCCATTCATTCATCCATCCATCCATTCATTCATTTAATCATTCATTCATTCAATCATTCATTCATTCATTCATTCATTCATCCATCCATCCATTCATTCAATCATTCATTCATTCATTCATTCATTCATTCATTCATTCATTACTGAGATTCCTATAGAGCCCTTCAAGGCTACTATTCAGGGGCGATTTACTTATGCCAATCTTTTACTCAGACAGTCATGTCGCGATTAGGAATTTTACTTTACTATTATTAAGAACTGTATTTGACAAGTCACGATGATCCTTTAGCTGTGAGGACCGGAAACATTACTACGACAGAGGAAGATAAAGGTAATAGATGCAAAGATGCAATCACCAAGAACAACATTAGATATAGATTTCAGAGCAGGAAATGACAGTTATAGTGACGAACAGTAATAAGCATAACATTTCTGATTATTGACAAGCTCACTGACAAATCGTATAGAGTATAGCAATCCCCTTTTGCATAAATCTCTCAATTCCTTTTTCTTTTACCGTGGATGGTCTGGGAGAGCCAAAGAATAGATTTCTTAAAGAGGAGCTATATAAGTCTATTGAATGAATGAATGAATGCAGAGCTTTTCTTAAGAATTTTTAGAACTGCACGACCTCGTCTTTCCCTTCCAATTCTCCATGGTAAATTACTCCCAATGACGCTTTTTTAGTGTTTATAGCAGCGCATGCAGAAGTGCTTCTACGACCGCACAAATCCATTTAAAACCAGTGCACGTTTTAGTCAAGAACTGCACTCTAAAAAAAGCCCAGAATGAATCAACGAATGAATGAATGAATGAACGAACGAACGAACGAACGAACGAATGAATGAATGAATGAATGAACGAACGAACGAACGAATGAATCAACGAATGAATGAATGAATGAATGAATGAATGAATGAATGAATCAACGAATGAATGAAAGAGAGAGCCTAAGGGTACAAATTTCAAGAGCTTGTTGAGAACACGGTTGGCGGCCTGTAGTGCGCACACTATAATATTAGTTAGATCTACAGATCTGTAGGTCTAAATAATATTATAGTGTGCGCACTACAGGCCGCCAACCGTGTTCTCAACAAGCCCTATAGGGTTGAAGACAGAATCTAGACTATATGTGTAACGAAACGCACATTTTAGGATCTTCATGTAAAAGCGCCACCATTTAATTTTCGTTCCAGCAAACAAAGCTACATTAATTGATTTTTGTACATCTAATATTATTATAATTAATATGCCTAGTTATTATGCTCTCTCAGACTGTGCAATCGTCACATACGCATTGTGGCTGAAACCAATCGTCGTGTTATTGCGAAAGTCCCTTTGTCTCATTGCCTATACGCAGCTTCAGTATAGCTGCTTCCCTTCCTATTGTTTGTTCTGCTGTTGACTACGCTGCTGCCATGGGTGTATCTTAGTGTGTTCTAGGTTCAAGGCCATCAATAAATGATTGATGAATTTTGAAACTATTTTTGTGTATTCTTCTACCATTTCCATTGGAAGACCCCAGAAATGGAGAAACCCCAAATTGTTTCCTCCACGGTTACGCTCTCCAATGCGGTCTCTGGTATATATATATATATATATATATATATATATATATATATAGCCGCGTATGTGTAGAACTGCCTCCTTGTGCCTTTGACTTGCATGAATGCGTAGGCCTATAAATGCCCTCTCTGAAAGAAGTGCGAAAGTCGCTTATGTTCACGGATTAGTCGGCTTATAGGAACCACGAGGGACAACGTTTGATTTGCAGATATACAGGCTATGGAAGGGAAATTCTCTCTATCCCCATGCTGCATGCATGATGCCTCTGACCATAATCTCACAACGCAGGGACGAATTTTTCAAACTCTTCGGTCTGCCCGACGTTCCTTTATAAATAACCTCAAAAGGCAATTATTGCTTATAATATATACACCGTGATTCAAAAAGTTAGCCAAATTGTTTTTAATATATCTCTAATGCCTGCATATCACGCTAAAATTGTCAAAATTGTCAAAATTTTACAGAATTGGACCAAGAATATGATTCCAAAATTTCATGAGATAAAGTTGAACGGATAAAAAGATATGAATCTTTCAACTTCATACACCGAAATTTCAGTTTACAAGCAATTTTCTGTTAGCTTCATTAAAATGTAAGCCAATTTGGCTTACTTTTTTTAATCACGGTGTATTTATATACAGCCTATAGCATCTGTTTGTTAATGGCGACCATTCAAATTTTATCCCAAATATACAGTTAGATTGTATTTTACCGACCACAGTCATGAACTCTTCAGATTATCCTTCAGCGAATGGATCGATGCATATCTGCATACCGTTTGTCAGTTCTTTCTTCGATCAACCTGTCTCTGAATCAGTCATTGTTTCTTCCATACATCCTTCTGCCATTCCGTTCCTCAATCCATCATTTGCCTTTCCTCTCTCTTTGATCCATCCCGCTTCCGCTGTAGTCTATTCTTTCTTCGATCCATCCATTTGCCTGTCTTCTCGTCAATCCACCCCGTCCTTCCTATCCATTCTTCGATCATT